>ML682033.1:2944016-2976377 GCA_007922195.1 Podocnemis expansa
CCTTGCATTTAGTTTCATTCCTTTCTGTAAGTTCACCCATCTTCGAAGCATCTGAGGAAGTGGGATCTTCTCCCACGAAAGCTCATGCAAAAATAAATCTGTTAGTCTTAAAGTGCCACACAACTACTTGTTGTTTCCTTATCCCTCAGAGACAGAGACAGACACCTTCAGGCAGGGATTTCCCTAACCGTCCCATAAACCCCCCAAAATTTCCCAACAGTTGTCAGCTAGCAACAGTGTTATACCAATTTAGTGAGCACTCTGAAACCTACTTACACCTCTCCCCACCTCCCCCCTAATTTCAAGTCCTGGGGAAGCTGCTGCCTTCAGCATCTCTACCAAACATTCTTAAAACTACAGCACCCACCTGTGGAAGTAAAAAAAAGCAGATTGACAGAGCCAGGCGGGTACCTCAAAGTCAACTACTACAGGAGAAGCCCAATAAAGAAAAAAAAACCAGAGCACCTCTCAGTGGCGTCGCTAGCATTCGGCATGCCGGGGCACGTGCCCCCGGTCCCAACGCTGGTGCCCCGGATCTCCGGCTCAACCAGGCCAAGGATCCGGGGCCCGATACCCAGCCAGCCGCGGCGGTGGCGGCACCATCCCCAGCCGGGGATCCAGGGCCTGGCTGGCTGCCCGGCAGGCCCCGCCCCTGGCCAGGGATAGGGCCAGGGGGAGGCCACACTGCTGCAAGCGGCTCGGCCGCAGCGTGGCCAGAAGTGGCCCCTGGAAGCCGGGCCCGCGCCGGCAGGCGGCCAGGCCCCCAATCCCCGGCCAGGAACGGGGCTGCCATGGCCGCCAGTGGCCAGGCCCCAGATCCCCAGCGGGGGATCCGGGGTCCGGCTGGCTGCCCACAGCCACGGCGGCCCCATCCCTGGCCAGGGATCTAGGGCCCGGCCGGCCGGCTGCCCATGGCAGTGCCGGTCCCATCCCCTGCTGGGGATCCAGGGCCTGGCTGCCGGCGGCCGCGGCTGCCCTGTCCCCAGCCGGGGATCAGGGGCCTGGCCGCCCCCTGCCACTTCTGGCAGCGCTGTGCCATGGCCTAGCTGCTCGCGGCCGCGTGGCCTCCCCTGGCCCTATCCCTGGCCAGGGGGTGGGGCCTCTCCCCAGGGGGAGGGGCCTGCCCCTGGGGGCAGGGGCTGGGCCCATGCCCCTGGTCCATTTCCCCCCCAGCGAAGCCTCTGGCACCTCTGGTCATCACATACAAGCCTCGAGTCAGACCTCTACAGCATATCATTAAGGACCTACAGGCTATTCTGAAAGATGATCCCTCTCTCTCTCAAGCCTTGGGAGACAGACCTCTCCTTGCCTACAGACAGCCATCTAACCTTAAACAGATACTCACCAGCAACTACAGACCTAACAACAGAAGTAGGCGCATACCCCGGGCAACAAACCATACTGCCAACTTTTCCCATGTATCTGCACAAAAGACATCATCACAGGACTTAGTCAAGCTAGCTATTTCTTCAAGGACTCATTCACCTGCTCATCCACCAATGTGATTTATGCTATCATGTGCCAGCAATGCCCCCGCACCTTCTACACTGGACAAACAGGACAAGTCTCTCTGCAAAAGAATAAATGGGCAAAAAATTGACATCAGAAATCACAACATGCAAAAACCAGTAGCTCAGGCCTTGCATCTTTCTAATCACACTATTGATTGTTTTAACAGCTGTGCTTATGCAAGTCAGTAGGACATCAAGACTTCAAACAGAAACAGAAGAACTGGAACTGATATGGAGATTCAGTTGTGTGAAAGCAGGATTAAATCGTGACTATGGATTCTTCTCCCATTACAACAGGTGATTTGACCTCACCCTCCTCTGTGTGCTGTTTCCCAGTATTTGAATCTTAACAACTGCTTTGATTTGCTGTTACAGTATGACCTGATCCCATGACTTACACTTCCCTGCATTTATTTTCCTCCCACTCTGTAAGTTCCCCCATCTTAAAAGCATCTGATGAAGTGGGATTTTCTCCCACAAAACTGATGTGATAAATAAATTTGTTAGTCTTTAAGTGCCACAGGACTCCTTGCTTGTTCTACAACTAATAAAATCTCCTGCGGGTCAAATCATGCAAGCCTGTTTTTTTGGAGAGGTTTAGTAGGCGACCAGTGTATCATTTTTTGGAGGTACAGATTGGTTAGTCATAAGCAAGTGTGGGAGAATTAAGGCATAAACTGGATGCAGTGCTACCAAAAATGTGTGCAATGCCAAATTAATTAATTAATTAAGTAATTAATATTATTATTTCAGGGCTTCTTTCAACACTTCTCCCTACACAACCTCACTTTGCCTTCATCTCTGATCTGATTTCTATCCTAATCTCCCTCTTGCTTCATGCTCCTCTCAATTTACATATTCATTCATGTTCTTTTCCTGGGCAAAGGATTCTAGGACACAGCAAGGAATTAAAGGATGCAGACAACAGCAGACAAATAAGGCATGAGGTCATGTTGCTGGGCTAAATGGTGCAGGAAGATGTAAAATGGTACCCCCAGTTACCAGAGGAGACTCTCCAATTTTCACTTTTTTTTTTTTTTTAGTGTTGATTAGGCGTCAAGTGGAGCATTGTGTCCAATTCTGCCCACCACATTTCAGAAAAGAGGTGGACAAACTGGAGAAAGTCCAGAGGAAAGCAACAAAAATGATCAACGGTCTAGAAAACATGACCCATAAGGAAAGACTGAAAAACTGGGTTTGTTTAGTCTGGAGAAGTGAAGACTGAAGGGGGGGTGTAACCGTTTTCAAGGACATTAAAAGTTGCCACAAGGAAAGGAGAGAAAAAGTGTTCTCGTGAACCTTTGAGGAAAGGGCAAGAAGCAATGGGCTTAAATTGCAGCAGGGAAGGTTTATTCTGGATATTAGGAAAGGCTTTGTTAAGCACTGGAACAAATTGCCCAGGACAGTGGTTTTTAACCAGAGTTCTGTGAGAACTGTTCAAGTGTGCTGTGAAATTTTGTACAAACATAATGAAAATCAATGTAAAACAAATAGGGTTTCATCTTAATATTCTATCCAACCAAGATTACAACTCATAAAACTTTTGTGAAAATTAATCATCAAATGCAAAATGAGGTACCATTCTTTCGATTCCAAAACATGAACATTCTAAATACAGGTGGCCAAAGGGAAAAATAGAGATGACATTTATTTTTTTTCCCCCATGGATTTGAAACATTAATGCATTTAATCCTTCTTTAGCTTGATGTATGCACCGTGTTGCAAACTTCTCTAGTAAGACCATAACCATAGTAAATGTGATATTTATGAGCAATCAATTCAGCTGAAAAAATGACGGTGCACCGTGGAACTGTCTCATTGAAGTGTGCCATGTTATTGAAAAGGTTGGGAACCACAGAATTAGGAAGGCTGTAGAACCTCCTTTCCTGGGAGATGTTTAAGCACAGGTTAGATAAACACATCTCAGGAAAGGTCTGGAAACAAAGTAGAAAGGTGGCAACTGATTGGACATTGTCATTGCAACGGAGTTGCTAAAATCATAACAGTAGAAGGGGAAAAGGCAAAATGGCTCCCCTTAAAGGAATTGGCTAAAAAGCAGAAAACCATCTAATTTTGTTGTGGTTGAGTACCTCTCTGTGCCTTAGTTTGGTCATTTGTACGGTGGGGATAACATTTATCAATGTCACAATGGAGCTAAGAAACTACATTTGCAATCCCATGAAATTCCTGGATTGAAAGATCTACACTCAGTCAAACCAAGTATCAGAGCCATAATGCAGCAATCCAGTGCCCGGGCCACATTGTGATCAGAATAAGCCCCTTGCCATTAGCGGCGCTTGGGACCAGTGCCGTGAAATGTGCCCTTTAATAGAGCAGCTCTGTTGAGCTGCTCTGGTGTGCCTGGGGCAAAGCCTCATTGGCCCTGCCATAGTTATGGCCCTGCCAGGTATTACTTCAATATTACCAGCGCCTGGGATCTTAACAGGAGTTTCATCATCACTGATGCTTTTCACAGTGCCCCAGATCCTGGAAAACATGAGGGTCCTGGTTTTTCCCTTTTCTAAAAAAATAATTTTCTAGCTCTAGAGAAAACTGTGGAAACTATGGGCTCTAAAACCAGAAGGCAAATAAAAAAGAAGTTAAATCTCATGATTTTTCAGTCAAACTCATGATTGGAGGCAGTCTCATTCTTTTTGAATATCTGGGATTGGCCATCTAAGTACAGAAATAGACAGCTTCCTCTGTCACTCTCTCATTTGCCTCAATTCTATTACAAGTGTTTCCTTGAAAGAACAAAAACAAAGACTGACCATCAAGGCAATGATTATCAAAGCTCAAGCTTGATGAATGAGTGGTTTTATCAGAACAGGTGATGACAGACTCCTGGAGAAAGTCCTGTGTGGTGAACTGAAACTCAGAAAGTGTAGAAAGAATGGTCAGTGTAAATACTTCAAAGACAAGCACAAGCAGAATCTCAGCTTATGACATACACTGATAACTTTGAAGATACAGCCAAAGACAGATCTGAATGGAGAGCAGCTACCAATAAAGGTCTTAAACATTTTGAGGTAGACAGATGCAAAAGACTGTTTGAAAAAAGGATCAAACATCATGACAGGTCTTCAGGGGGAGCCTAAACATTCTCATGTAGCATGCATTTGAAACCTTGCTCTGCACAGATGGAGTCACAAGAGAACACACAAGATGCCATGACATTGTTGCTGGATATGCCAGACAGGTGCCATTTTCCATTGTTTCACTCTTTGATTCTCAGAAATACTTTCTGTGTCCTAATGAATGAGGGAAACATTTCCATAAATATCACCGGCTCATTTTATTAAAAGGATGTGCAATTTACCATCATGACAATTAGGTAAATCCCACTCTTTCTGTTACACACACAGTTCTTAAGTATCCCTGCCTATGGATGTTCTTTCAGAAAAAAAGAGACAAGAGACAGGATAGATCAGGACCTACTTTCCTTGCATCTCAATCTCCTTCTGTGAAATGGCGATAAAATATTAGAACACCTGTAAAAAATAGTTTGAGATCTTTGTATGAACTGTTTGAGCTAAAATGCACTCATTTCTCCAGTTAACTGTTTCTTTTTCCTCTTGAAAAGTTTGTCAAATGCAATAACTTGCCACAAAACAGTCACATGTTGATGAAAATTCATTTTTTAACAGAAACATTGTTGTGTTGAAAAAAAATGCAACCAGCTCTAGAAATAATGCCCTTGTGAATTAAACCAAGCTGGAGGACAGCACTTCTTAATTTATTTATAAACTGTTGTCCCATAAACATGATCTTAGCTGATGGCTTGATTAGGAGAAAGAATGATTTTCTGTTTATGAGACTGCACTGAGTCTTGCACGATGCAAACCCGATTCTTATCTCTCCCACACACTTACATTCCTTTCATTTCATTGTGCCTCGGTTCCCCATCCAAAAAACAGGGAAAATTTCTCCAATTTCCAAAGGGTCAGTCGTGTTAGTGTATTCCAGAAAAAAACAAGGAGTCATGTGGCACTTAAAGACTAACAGATTTATTTTTTGCATGCGTTTCATGGAAGAAAATCCTACTCTCTCCCACGAAAGCTTATGAAAAAAATAAATCTGTTAGTCTTTAAGAGCCACACGACTCATAATTTCTCCAGCCTGTCTCTTCAGACTGTAAACTCTTCAAGGCAGGGAATGTGTCTTATATTATTTTTGTATAATACCTAGTACAATGTGGCCTTGATCTTGGCTAGGGCCTTTAGGTGCTTCTGCAAACAATTTTTTTTATACTTTTTATTTATTTACGTTTAAGAGATGGCCAGCCACCGTTAAACAAGCAAATTCAAGGACTGAATTATACAGAAGAGGACTTAATAACATTTTACAAATGTAAATGATTGTTCACTGTGGGTTCTTCGGTGAAAATCCGGGAGAAAAGCCAAAAGTGCATTAATAAAATAAACATCATGAAAACAGCCAGAATGGTTCTGCTATTCCACAGATTAAGTTTTGAACTGAGTGTTTTTGTCTTTCTCAAATGGGTCACAAAATTCTAAAAGCGTGCTCTAAAACAAACCAGCATGCTTGCTCATATAACTGACTTCTTAACGACTTGAGTCATAAACAGAGAGGTGTGTGAATCAACTTCATACTGCACAATTAGCTCTTTTTGCAGAACTCTCCTGAAGAATGCAAAGCACCCAAAGAGAATATGAAATGTTGTACTTTCACTGAAACCAAAGATTTTAAATAGACTTACATCTAAGATGACGTGCATTCAAAAGCATATATCTGAGTTGCCCGTACTTTAAATTAACGTTCTATTAATATAGGATTTATTATAATAGATGTCAGAAGCACCACATACATGTGAGCAGAATCTATTAGAGTTATAAGTACATCAGAAGATATTATAGGTGTTCAGAGAAAATGATTCTGTTTAAATGCTAGACTGTAATAATTGCATACCCATCTGTTAAAGCACCAATTAATTATTAATTCTTCATAAATGGAACATTGATATACAATATAAACCTCAAATTAATCTTCATTATTAGACCATCAAAATAAACCAGATATCATATAATAAGAATACTGTATGATTTTTATGTCTTCAAAATTTACAGCTAGTTTTCTACCTTTCAGGCTACACGGATAGGGGTTTGGGGAAAGAAGTGTTCCCACTGCCATTTTAGAGTGATAAAGATGAGAGCTGGTTGGCAGTTTTCCAACAGAATGTTTTTCCACTGCAAAATGCCTCAAAATTGACATATGTGGTGAGATCTGTCTGGTTTCCCACTAGCTCGTGTGCAGTTGCAGAGCCCGGGCTACAAAGGAAGGGATGTTATCTTTACACTGCATTGTAAATACAGGTTTGTGGGAGTCAGGCATGTGGACTATGTTTCCGAGCACAGGCCTAAGCATCCACACCGCACTGTAAACTTGGATTTGCTTTCGGATTGGTAACAATTGCTGGATAACATAACAATAACCTGGATTAGTAACAATTGCTGGACCCTAGTCTTGTGACCACACTAAACATGTTCATACTGAAGTGCAAGCAGTTCGGAGCCTTGTCAATTTCACAGGCGCGGCATCAGTGAAATTGACCAGGTTCCCACCCGCCTGGCTGAGGCACAAGGAGCTGGGAGCCAGATTTGGCTCACAGCAGTTTCCTAGCCCCTGCAGCCTGCGGCAAGGAGTTGGAGCCACATCAGGCTCCCTGCCCGTCTCCACAGGTAGCAATTGGGGTCCCAGCCAAGTCCAGTTGGGTTCCCAGCCTCTTGCCACCAGCTTACAAGAGCAAACTCCACACATCCCTGGCCACTTGCAAAGGGTCAGGGCAGAAGCCGACTCTGGGCACCCCACTGACCGGCATGGAAAGCATCCCTCTGCCACCCAGTGGGGAAGGCGACCCGCCAGCCAGAGGCTCCCCTGTCCGGGGAGCACTGGAGAAGACAGTCACCAGCAGCTCTCAGGACAAGGAGTCTTGTAGCACTTAAAGACTAACAGATTTGACTAATATGGCTGCCCCTTTGGATCCCAGAACAAGGGAGCTCTGGGGAAGAGAGTACCTGTAGCTCTTTCCCAGGAGCCCCAGAGACTCCCTTCTCCTGGGGAATCATGGCTTCCCATCAGAAGGGAGCTGCGCTCCCTTCTCCCCTGGATGCGTGGGTCCAGGGAGAAGGGAGCACCAGGAGCCGTATGGGGCTCCCCAGCAAAAGGAAGCCATGCGCGGCAGGAAGCCCATTTAATCTGAAGTAACCCTACTCCCTGCCTAAAATACGGTTGCTTCAAATTAATAACTTCGAATTAAGAATTAATTTGAAGTATAAAGAGGCTTTATTAAGGTGAATTAGCGCTTCCTTATTTCTAATTAAGAAAAAGCTTAATCTGACTTAATGAAATGCCTCCGTAGCTGGGAAGTAGGTTATTTCGAATTAGGGCTCCTTAATTCGAAATAAGTATTGAGTGTAGACACATCCAGTGGGATTTCGGCTCTGGACTGCCCCACTCCACTGGCTGATCATACACCGTAGGTCCTGAGTGCTTGGTATAGACAGCATGGAGGGTTGGGCTCAGACTTGAAATTAAGCCCAGGTTCACAATGCAGTGTAGACATATTCAAAGACCTGGGAGCACTTCCTTGAACAGGGGTTCTCAGGGTACATCTATACTGAGAACAAAATACAGTCTTAGAGCCTGGATCAAACAGCTAGATCTTGTGACACAGGGCTAAAAGTATCTGTGCAGGCAGTCTCGCTTTGGGTCTGAAACCTGGGAAGAAGGAGGAGTCTCAGAGCCCAAGCAGGAATGTCTACACTGCTATTTTTAGCCCCATAGCATGAGCCTGGGTCAGCTGGCCTGGACTCTGAGACTCTGTGGGGCATTTGTTTTGGGGCATTTTTTGCAAGCAGGAAGTTGGAGCCTTGGTAGCTCAGCTTCTCAATTTTGTTTTAAAAAAAAATCAAAATGAAAAGTTATTTCAATTTCTTTTAAAGAAAACATGTTCAGACTCCTCCCTTCCAGTGGAAAATTTCAAACCTGTGAGATTTTGTTCCATACAGAAGGCGGCTTTGGTTCTGATTTCAGAGCTTCCCTCAGAATGGGAGTTCTGGTTTCCAACAGCCCATATGAAGACTCCAGTTCAGGAAAGCACTGGGTCAGTTCTCTCCAGAACAACACCTGCACACATCTGTTCAAGGGTTAAAGTATAAATTGGTGGGCCCTGGAACCCTCCTAAATTTCTGGGCCCCACTCACAGAGGTCTGGGCACCCTTTACCTACCCCAGCTACTACTCCCCACATGCCTACCCCCCCCCAGCTACTGCACCCAAAACACCTGCCCCACCCCCCCAGCTACCACTCCCCCACACCAACTAGTCCCCCTGCCCCCATGTCACCCCTGAACCCTTCCCCAACCCCCTCCCAAACCCCCATCTCGCCACTCGTCCCCCAACCCCACTCTGAGCTGTGCCATCTTACACCATTGCCCCAGGCTGACATCCTCCCCCATGCCCTTTCCCCACCGGGCTGGCTCATTTATCCCTGAAATCCCCCCCAGGATCCCCTTACCTGGCCGCCATGCAGAGCAGCCCCAGCCCAGGCTGATGCTCCCACCCGGAGCCTGCTCTGATTGAGCATGCTCAGTCAGAGAAGGCTTAGGGAGGGAGATTTAAAATCCCCCAGCTCAATGCAGCTCCCGGCCCTGCCAGAATGCACTGGGATGGCATGCGGGGGCCCACTATTTTAGGGGCTCAGTGTTTGGCAGGCCCCTAAAAATGGAGCTAGAACGCTGCATTCCGGTGCCCACTATCTTTAAATTGTGGGCCCTTGAATGCAGCATCCCGGCTCCATTTTCTACTTTTAGGGGGCCTGGAACACTGACCACCTAAAAATAGTGGTCCCCAGAATGCCATTCTGGCGCATTTCAGCTTACTTTAACCCTTGCACATGCTTTAGTAGACTGATTTCTGGTACTTGAGTAAGTGCTCAATTGAGATGCTTCTGCAATTGGAACCAGTAATTCCTACACTGACCAAGACAGTCTTAAGACATTGTTTACAAAGCTTTATGCACCATCTCCATGTATCTAGAGGCAAATCTTCACTGATAGTGGAAAATTCACTTCTGTCAGATCAATCTTCCCAATCAACTGATTAGGTCTGTGAAGGCCCACTCAGTCAATTAGGAAGTTTGACGGCAGAACATTACCCAGGCAATTGAGTAGCACTGAATCAAAGAGAGGCCCCTCTCCTTTGACTCAGCACAGTGTACAAACTGGAAGTTAGGCGTTCTTATTGCAGTATGCAAGTTATTTTAAGTAACTTGTGTATCTCAGTTTAACCGCCTCCAAAAAGGGCAGGCAGCGTAGACCACTATCAATCTATGACACTATACAAAGTAATTACGCATACCTTTTGGGCAGTCAGATGAGATTCTGTTCTATCTGCAGTTGTGACACTATTCATTTACAATAACAGATACACTTTGCTCTAATCCTAACAATTCTCACATTTTTACAATAATTGTCACAATTGCTGCCATTAGAGCTGGTAAACAGCTATCTGGACAAATTCTCAACCATGCCAAAAACCACCGTCAAAAGAGTCAAAAGCTAAATACATCTGTGAGTCTTTAAAAGTGCCACCAGACTCTGTTTGTTTTGCTGAACAAGGCTAACGTGGCTACTTCTTTGGAACTTCTCAAGAGAGCCAGATCACACAAGAGGATCTGACCCATTGTCCACAAAGACCCTATTTCTTAACACAGATTAATTCTCTCTGTTACTCGCTGGCACTTCTCATCTTTCTCTTCAGTAACCTTAGGATTTGTGCAATAAGATTGTTAGTGATCCTGATGTTGTAATCACTTTTATTTCTTAATTGAGTTTCTCTTCAGTGTAAACGTTTGTATCTATGGCAGATGTAAGAAGCATTAACCCCCACTATGCACCACTATAGCCTCTTAAAGACAGTGTCACACTTCATCTAACAAGGAACATCTTGTTCAAAGGTTACTGTCAAATAGCATTGCAGTGTTTGCTCTTGCTAAACTCAGCTGTTAGCTGAAAAGATATCACAGAAGCAAACAGACTCTTACTGAGCAGCCACTGCTATGGATTTCTCTTTACATTTAGGTTTTGAATAGATGGTCTGTTCATAAATCCATGGTATTGTTATAATGCATGGGCCACTAACCCACATAAGCCTATCTTGATTGACTGAGTCTGGACCCGGAGCCATCCTTAGGCAGGGGCTGCTGGGGTAACAGCCCCAGGCCTCATGCTTTGCTGTGCACCACAGGGCTGACTGGCATGCGGTGCAGCCCTCTGGGACTGCAGGTTCTGAAAGGCCACACCAGAGGCCATTCAGCACACCAGCCTGCCCCACCTGCCATCCTTTGTGGTAGTTCTCTACTTGTAAGTCACTGTAGAAGCAATCCATTACGATTAGTAATTGTTGAAACCTTTACAGAAGAGAAGAGAAGAGAAGAGAAGAGAAGAGAAGAGAAGAGAAGAGGTCTGGTGTCTTGTAGCAGAGCTTCAATTTTGGGGCTAGATTGTGACTGTGATCTGGGTAAATCCAGAGTATCTCCACTGATGAACATTTGAGTTAATCCAGATTTACACTGACCAATATAACTGAGATAAGAATTTGGTGCTTGATTTAAAATCTGAACATGTGGCCACCCTGGTTTTTTGACCTTCACTCATTGTGCCTAAAAATCAGATTTTAAGGTCTCTAAGGCAGGAACCACATCTGGCCATTTGCTCAGAAAAGCACTTTCAGGAATTGTACAACTAATTATGGTTATTGTTAACAATAATAATTAATATTAAACTGAATTGCTCAGTTTGGAGATCTCAAAATGTTTTGCTGCTCTCTCTCTCTCTCTCTCTCTCTCTCTCTCTCTCTCTCTCTCACACACACACACACACACACACACAACCCACAAAATGTTTTGAAGAATCAGACAGTTCCCATGTGACTGAAAGTTTGAATGTTCCCAGTATTTGAAAGTCCCAAGTTACCATTCATATACCAAGAGGCACTGCTTTGTCACATCAACCAGTGTCCATTAAAATGGAAGCTCACTGGTAAAATGAATATTGCACTGGTAAAATGAATATTTCTACACGTCACCCAAAATAGAGTAAATCCCCTGATGTTTTTTTTAACTTGTCTGCATTACATAATGGTCAGAAAGATTTACCATG
The DNA here is from genome assembly GCA_007922195.1 of Podocnemis expansa. Lineage (NCBI taxonomy): Eukaryota > Metazoa > Chordata > Testudines > Podocnemididae > Podocnemis > Podocnemis expansa. Next base: position 2,955,708 of record ML682033.1, read on the forward strand.
AGACAAGAGCTCAAAATCTCAAAGCGCAAGTCCAAGTATTTAAATAAGGGGCTTAAATCAGAACTTACCTGAATTTTGGAATGAAAAAGTGTTTTCTTGGGGGTTTTTTTATTAGAAATCCAAAAATATAAGGAAGCCTTTTTCCCATCAAAATTAACACCTTAAACTATACTCAGAAATTGACTGGAAGCCAGTGCAGACTTCAGGAGATGGATGCTTTAGAGATTGAGGTTAAATGAGATCCAAATAAGTAGCCATGTTAGTCTAGTTCAGTAAAACAAACAAACAAGGAGTCTTGTGGCACTTAAAGACTAACAAATTTATTTTTTTGCATTTTGAGGTTAAATGAAACACCTAAGTTAGGTTCAAGACAGGCAGGGTACATCTACACTGGAGCCTTAGGTCAACTTAAGGAAGGTCAAGCCAACCTACAGACTTCTGCGGCCACACTGGGCTTTTATTAAGCCAACTTAAGCACTTCCTTAAGTCGACTTAATAACATCACCTCTTAAGGTTGATTTAATGCTTAAGTCAACCTTATTAAGGTAAACAAAAAAAATCAAAATCAAATCAAAGGAACACACAACTCCACTGCACAAAAATTATCAGCCTAATAGATGAACAGAGAAAAGATGATCTGTTGATTAAGACGATGACCTACACCAACTTGTACTCGACTCCGTGACTTAGGGCAAGGGCAAATCTGTCCCACATTTTGGTCTAGAAAAAAGGGACTCAGGTTATACCAACGAATAATTTTCTTGAAACCTTCCAGACAAAAAAAAAAAGAGCATCTGAAGAAAATAAACAGATCTGAAGATGGTGCTGTGTTCAGAAATGAACTAATAACAAGCTTGAGTGGAAAAGTTGATTAAATTAGTTTAATTTAAGAACCTAAGCAAACCCTGAAGGAGGGTCTTTGTTTATTGCTTTTTACCTAAACCATGCTTTGCTGAAGAAACACCATGTGGATATGAAATATTTATTCATTAAATCTTTCATAAAGGTGCATACTATTGGTTTCAACCATTATATATTTATAACTTGTCATATTTTTCCCCTCCCCCAGGCTTTTTATATGAGGTTGGGTTCTTGTCAGGTTATCACTGTCGGTCTGATCCTTATTTACATCATGGCCTTCTCTACAAACAGAATTCATGCTGTTTTAACTACACAGGTATAGCTGTGAGCATAGGAGAGGTTGTGTTGATTGGTTAAAAAAAAAAACTACAGTTTTAGGCTAAACAGTCAAACTGGTATGAAATCCATGTTTAACCACGCTCTCTTTTACAGCTCTAGCATTCTCAAGGTGCCACAAAATAAATTAGGCTAATCGGGTATCTCAGAGTGTAAAAGGTCATTCTGGTGTGGCTCCTATACATGCTGGGAGTAATAAAAGGAAAACCAGGGAAGTAACTAGAGTGTGATATGTTCCAGCAATCCCCAGCCACCTTAGACAACTGAAACACTACAGTGAATTTCAGCCCCACCACTCTACATTTTTTAACAACAGTATTTTTTTTTCTTTCCTCTGAAATACTGCAGATTTAGGGGAGAAGTGCTGTGTGTTAAAATCTGCTAATCGTTCTGTGCCAATGCCTAAAGCTCCCTACTATGCTAATTGAATATTTAATTGATGTTTATTTGTTGACTAGTTATTTATGCTAACGTAATTCCTGTATAATTAATACTCCATTGAAGTCGACTCTAAGACCACACATAAATTCATTTTTCTAAGGGAGCCATTTATGGTCTTTAAAAAAGGAAATCCTGCCGTCTATTAACATTAAGGGAATCTAAAATCAGCTTTAATACCATAAGCTAACAAGGATTTGGCAGAGAAGATAAAAGAATGTAATTCTTTAGCACTATCCCCAATACTTGGTGTGGGATTTGCAAAATAACTGTCTGAGTTTCATCTTCCGTACAGCTCAAGAGCCCCATTAACTGTTAGTATAAGTTGGCATAGCTCCCTGGATCTCTGCTGATTTAGACCAGCAAAGGATCTGGCCCACATCCTCAGCAAGTAATTTCAGTTTTGCACAAGAATCACAATACAAAACTGGGACCAAATCCTTCTCCGTTATGCCAGCATAAATCCAAAGTCACCTCAGTTAAATTATTCCATCCTAGCATGACCAAGAGCACTATTCCAACCTATGCATCTGATTCCATGGAACATTATCAACATCAGCTTCCAAAAGTAGTTACAACTTAATTTCCTTTGGGGATGTCTTACAGGTTAGTGGGTGAGCTTGGTTTTGGTTTAAAGCAGGGGTTCCCAACCTTTTTAAGGCCGGATATCCCTCTGTTGTTTAAAAAAAAAACTGTGGCTCCCTGGAGGGTGCTTGGCACTGCCACTGCTGCCGTGCATAGCAGAAGTGGGCCTACACAGGGCAGAACTGGGCCCACACTTGTCTCCTTCTGGAGACCCAGAGCCAGGGATCTGGGTGCAGCCATAGCCCCCTTCCCCCTCCCCATGTTCCCCACCCGCTAGCCTGTTCTCCCCCTCGCTGGTTCACCATCACTAACCCCCCCAGACCCCCTTCTTCCCTCCTTACCTGGCCACCGCTGGTGCTGCTGCACCTAGCCACTCCCCAGGCTGCTCTCCCTGAGCATGTTCAGCATGCTTAGGCAGGGCAGGAGTTTTAAAAACTCCCTGCCCAGGGAAACTGGAAGCCTGGGTCTCCATGGGAGCTGACGACCCGGCAGCGTCGAGCCCCAAAGTCCCAGTCTGTCCGCAGACACCCTGGAGCAACTCTGTGGCCCACCAGGGGTCCACGGACCACAGGTTGGGAACCACTGGTTTAAAGCATTCATGACTACACTTTCAGAGGATGAGAAAAGAATCATTTCAGAGGGTCCCATGCCATTTCCTAGGGTATGTCTACATTGGAGGCTCTGTTAAGTCAACTTAACAAGGTCAACTTTAAGTTGACTTAAAGTCAACCTTGGTAAGTCGACTTAGAGTGTTCGCATTGAAAACTCCTGTGAACTGCCCATGTCCACACTGGCAGGTGCTAGGTCAACCCTTCCTGGTGGCCAGGACCTCTGGGAGGAAGCCAGGAGGCCAATTAGGTTGACTTAAGGGCTATTTCCCATCTACACTGGCTTAAGTCGACCTTAAGAGGTGGTGGTATTAAGCTGACTTAAGGAATCACTTAAGTCAACTTAATAAAAGCCCAGTGTGGTTGCGGGGGCCTGTTGGTCGACATAACCTTCTTTAAGTCGACCTAAGGCTCCAGTGTAGACATAGCCCTAGTGCCTGGAAAAGAGGAGAGTTAATGTTTACTGATTTCACTGACATATGCAAGGAGGCATCTACATGGCAAGCTTCCCCCAACCGATAGCCAGCAATGATGAATCTGCCTCTTTAGGAAGGCTGGCCAGAATACGGTCATGCTAAGAAGAAACCACTCTATGCAACATATACTTCTCTCAGTGACCCTTCCCAGATTTATCAGTATGAATTAATGGTGCCCACTGAAGCATTATGTCTTCCCAGACACTTACATGGTCCCTAATTACCACTCCTTGCATGACCATTCCCTCACCCTCTGAAATCAACAGATTACCAGTTTGGCTGTTGATGTACACCTCAGTCTATGATGGGCCCAATTCTGACCTTGGGCATGAAGACACAAACATCACCAGTGGAAGCACTCTAGTTTTAAATTGGTTCAGACGATGTGACCATGAGACTAATGGGCCAAACTGTGTCACCAATTACACCAGCCAGGGCCAGATTAAGACATAGTTAGGCCCTAAACTATATCAAGATTCAGAGGCCATATACCATAAAAGATAAAGAGAAAAAAAAGTGTACTACATTAGTACACGAGGAGTAATGAAAAAATCAATGATAAACATTATATTTGCATGCATACACAGACATAGATACAAGAAAAAACAATTAAATAAAACATATATATTTGCAAAAAGCCTTATGTGCATTATCAGTCTCAATTATAATACATTTTCATTATCTCTGTCATAGTTAGAGGTCCCAAGCCAGGGCTTACTTGGCCTGTGCCTAAATCTCGCATTGACACTACCAAAGTCAGTGAGCTTTCATGGATGTAACGGAGGCCAAAATATGGACCCTGCATTTTGACAAAATACAGAAATATCTGCCTGTCAGTCTCTTTGAAGGCCTTGATGACAACCTCTCTAGCCACAAATGACTCCTTGGAATGGAGTTCAAAGACAAACAGCACAATGAGCTCATTGATAACCTCTTCCTGCCCTGATTCTTGGCCTGTAGCAATTTTTGTACACAGTAGGCCAAATCTCGGTCCCACAGAATTCACTGGGCATTTCCACTATTGATTCCAGTGGGGTCAGGAGTGGGCGTAAGAGACCACATTCTCCCTTGACTTGCACATCCAATAATCTCAAAAGGCAGAACAGGCTCCTAGCAATATATTCTCCTAGGGGGATATCTTAAAGGCCTTGTTTAGTCAAAAAATTCTCATGAAAGCCAAAGCATTTTTTCTCCTCAGCAAAGATGGAATAAAACTTTCTGCTTGTAACTTAGCATTTTAAAAAATTCCTTAGCCCTAGTTGGTAAGAGGTAGGATGTCTCAATGAACTTCAACTGAAATAGCAAGGTAGTTTTTAATAATTATAAGTCAATCTATTTTGCTTTTGCATGAGTCAGATCTCATTCTGCATGAATAAACCACTCAGGAGCACACCGTAAATGAATGGTGCCCTCCTTTCCCATGGAACAAAAGCCACAAATTAATCTAATGTGAGTAAAGAGGGAAAACACCCATGAACAATCACTACATAATTACAACCCTAGTGGGGTGTTAGTTTTACAACCCCCATCCTGCAAAATTCTGAGTATCTACAAGTCCCACTGAAGTCTTTGGAGTTCAGAGGCTCTCAGCACCAGCCAGGACTGAGCGTTCGAGTTTTAACTCTATTCACATATGTGAATCTTATTGCTGAACCTAATAAGAAGTACAGTCTCTGTGTTAACATGATCCTACTAGAACTCTAGTGAGGGGAAGGATTATCTCTCAGGTTTTTCATACCCATATAAACATATCCTAATAGCAGAATACAGGCCTAATTCTCAACTTCACTTACCCCTATGTAAGTCTCCTGATTTGACTGGTGCTACTTCTAGTTTGCACTTCTGTAAGCAAGAATGAAATCAAGTTCATCACATGGATTAATACAGGGAAAGATAATCTGGCCCTACTTGAATTACTCTTTCTCAATAACGTTAAGGCAAAACTACCGCAGCCATTACAAGTGTACCCAATGATCTCATCTTCCAGTATCTTCAGTGCATCCCAAAATGCATTAAGATAATGCTAACAGAGATGCCGCTCTGTTGGTTCAGCTGTAAAACTGCAATCTGTACAAAAAACCAGGTGTCAATCAAAGGACATTGCTGCTCTCTGCGCATTTTATGATGAATAATTTAGCTACTACATTTGTCAGGTTTTGTGCATGGCTCTGCTATCTGACAGTCAATCTCTTCATGAACCCAACTGTCATCAACACAGGAAAACAGAACACAGATAAATGGCTAAGAGAGGGATAGGGCCTATTTTCCTCTCACAGTTAAAGAAATTACTAGTAACAAAAGTTCAGCAAGTGACAAATTATTTTTTAGCTCTTCAGAAAACAGTCCAAGATACAGGACCATCGAAGATTAGGGTTGGAATGACCTCAGAAGGTCTTCTAGTCTAACCTCTGCTCAATACAGGACCAACCCCAGCTAATTCATCCCAGAAAAGGACTTAAAAATCTCTAAGGATACAGATTCCACCACCTCCCTAGGTAACTCACTCCAGTGCTTCGCCACCCTCCTAGTGAAAAAGCTTTTCCTAATATCCAACCTAGATCACCCTCATTGCAACTTGAGATCATTGCTCCTAGTTCTGTCATCTGCCACCACTAAGAACAGCCTACCTCCAGCCTCCCTAAAACTGCCTTTCAGATCCTTGAAGGCTGCTATCAAGTCCCCACTCACTCTTCCCTTCTGCAGTCTAAACAAGCCCAGTTTCCTCAGCCTCTCCTCATAAGTCATGTGCTCCAGCCTCCTAATCATTTTTGCTGCCCTCCATTGGACTCTCTCCAACTTTCAAAAAACAAGGAGTCTAATGGTACTTATAAAGACTAACAAATTTATCATATGAGCTTTCATGGGAGAAAATCCCACTTCAAGCATGTGAAGAAGTGGGATTTTCTCCCACGAAAGCTCATGCGATAAATAAATTTGTTAGTCTTTAAAAGTGCCACCAGATGCCTTGTTTGTTTTGCTGAACTACACTAACACAGTTACCCCTTTGCAACTTGTCTCCAGTTTCCCCACAACCTTTCTGTACGGAGGTGCCAAAAACTGGACACAGTACTCTGGATGTGTCCTCACAAGTGCCAAAAAGAGGAGGGAAAAATCACTTCTCTCTCTCTGTTGGCAATGCTCCTATTAATGTAGCCAAGTATGCCACTGTAGTCATATGCCGCTTGACAATAAGGACACACTGCTGACTCGTATCTATCTTCTTCCTTAAAACCCTCTGGTCCTTTTCTGCTGAACTGCTGCTTAGCCAGTCAGTTCCCAGGCTTTAGCAGCACATGGGATTCTTCCATCCTAAGCACCGGATGCTGCACTTGTCCTTGTTGAACCTCATAATATTTTGTGTGGAACAATCCTCCAGTTTGCCTAGATCATTCTGAATCCTACTCATACCCTCCAGCATTTCTACAATTCCCACCACCTTAATGAACTTGCTGAGGGTGCAACCCACCTCACTCTCCATAACATTAATGAAGATGTTAAACAAAACAAACCCCAGACTGAACCCCGGGTTCTCCGCTTGATAGAAGCTGCCAACTATACATCAAGCTATTGACTGACCACTAGCCATTAAGCGCAACCATCCTGCCAGCTTCCTATTTATCCAACCTTTAGTCTTTTAACTTCCAGGCAACAATATTGTCAAAGACCTGATCAAAAGCTTTGCTGAAGTCAGGGTATATCATGTCCACTGTTTTCCCCACATCCAGAGAAGCAGTCATTTCATCATAGAAGGTAATCAGGTTGGTCAGGCACGAGCTGCCCTTGGTGAATCCATGCTGACTCCTCCAGATCAACATCCTATCTTCCAAATATTTTATAATGGATTCCTTGACAAGCTTCTCCATGATTTTTCTTGGGACTGACATGAGGCCAACTGGTCTGTCTTTCCCCGATTCCTCCTTCTTCCCTTTGTTATAAGACAGGCTCTAGATTTGTCCTCTTCCAAGGATATATATTTAGCGACTACATTGCATGGGATAAAATTCTTCTAGGGAGCCGAGGCCCCTTAGAAAACCGATGTCAGTTCTACAGCATAAAGGAGGTTGTCCCATGAGAAATCCATGAAGAAAAGCTGAGTTCTGTACCAGCTCCATGTAGACCAAAGTGATGAGGATGTTTGAAACATGCAGGGCTCAAAAAATCCTGGACACCAGGTCGCCACGGTGTTAAGGATTTAGCCCCTGGTGCTTAGCAGCACCATGGCAGTCTGGGAGATAAATGTCCCTGGGTGCCTAAAAACAGAGCCAGCGGTGCTGACCTTTACTGGCCTGCCATTGCTCTCTCTCTCCCCCACCCTTCCCACTACTTCCAAAAGGGCCACTGGCAGCAGCTTTTTTTCCATGGTGGGGGAACCACCAAAAGTATCAGCAGCTGTGGCAGTTTTGCAGCAGCAAGGAGCCCTGTGTGCTCTGCACTACCACCAAAAATGGTGGCTGAGGCCTAGCAGTGACAGGGGGCCACATCGCTGTCATATACCTAAGATTTGGGCTGACCCCTAGGCGTGTCACAGATTTGCCGAGGCCTGGAGTACCTCTATACTGCAACATAAGCCCAGGCTCAGACTCAGGCTTGAGCTCAAATCCCTCCTCCAGCTATACAAAAATCTCTCCGATTTTAGCTCGGACCCAGCGACTTCCCTGCATCATGGTCAAGGAGCTGTGATCATCCAGAGCTGCAAATTAGCTTCTAGTGAGTAGGTCGGGGTTGTGGCCGCATCCAAGTCCAGAGACTGGAATAGCAACTGCAGAACAGCCATACAAGTATGCCCTGCCAGTGACCTGACGATTAGGTTCTGCGTCAACCGCTTATGGTCACAGCCCATTAAAGTAAATGGTCAAAATCTTATTGTTTTCAATGACTATTCAATTGGGCCCTTAGTTCTTCATTCAATCATATTTGTTCAAGCTTTGTTCAGTGGGTAAATATACAAGGGGTGACATTTATCTGCATTTCACAGCATCCTCCATCGGTTTATGTCGGCAGTTAAATTGCAATAAAAAAAAAAAATCTGTCCCAAGATGGGATGTTAGAGCAGACCAGCAATGAAGCCCCCGACCATAAAGGGCATCTTTGTGCTTTCTTCTGCAAATTCATGAATAAACATCAGTTCATTCAAATGAGTTATATATTAATTCATTTAAATAATTTTCATTTTGCTCTGAATAGTAAACAGATCTCTTCTGCCAGAATAGTTGAGTTTGCAATTCAAATTACGCACCAATTTGTAATGAGAAAAATATAATTAATGGCAAGATTTGAAGCAACTCTAATTTCACTCCTTTGATTTTCTACAGTAAGAAGTGGGAGGCAGGGAACAGGGAGACGCCCAGGTTACATCTACACTGCAGCTGGAAGTATGTCTCCCAGCCCAGACAGATAGGTGCTAGCTTTGCTCAAGGCAATGAATCAAAACTGCATTGTGGATGTGGCAGCACGAGCTAGCTGCCAGATCTCCTGGGTCCAGCTCTGGGTGCCTAGCCTGGGTCACCACATGTTCTGCAACATCCACATTGCTATTTTTAGCAAGCTGGCTGGAGCAGTCGGCACACATCAGTCTGTCTGGCCTGGAAGGCATGAGCACAGCTGCACTGGAGAAACACACGACAAACCTTTCTTTCGTAAATCAACACATTTTACTGAAAACCGGGGCATCTTGCCATGCATTCTGTGCCAACGCATCACATCACAACGTCACTGCAGGACATAACCTGACTTGACATTATGCTCTGAGGCACCAGGATGCAAAGTTAACTCCTCCCAGTGCATATAACGTAACAGTAAGTAAATTAAACTACTTCCTTATATTGGACTCATAAACAATTATTATTTGGCAGCTGCCCCTTGAAAGCAGTATGTGCCGAAGACTAAATCAAGCCTTATTGATTTGCTAAGCTGAACAAACCCATTCTCTCGCCTCTAATGAAATTCATAATCCCCCCCTTTCATTTTGTGGTGTTGTAATGCGGCGTTACTGTTACATGAACACAATCACTGAAGAGTTCTTTCTGGTAAGCAGAATGCAACAGTCCCCGTGCAGCCATTCGGCCAATTTAACAAGTGTCTCTCTGCAGATCTGCTTATTAAACAGAGCCCATCAATGACTGAATGAAATCAAATCTTAATGGCAGATAGCTGGGCCAGAGTCACGCTGCTTGCATTTATAAGAACAGCAGCCACCCGATCCTGCATTTCTTATACTGACCGAGATCGAGGCATGCACAATGGGCTCTTAAAACAATGGCTGCTCTCATTAAATACAGAGATCAAATGAATTTTTAAAAGGCATGCTGGTGAAATGGGGTGTGACGCGACGAACACAAAACACTTTTCGGAACATCGTATTAAACAGCAATTTCTCTTGTACCAAACACAGGGGCTTATCTTGCATCCCTTACCCAGCCAAAACTCCCACAGACTTCATGGGAGTTTGACAGATTAAGGACGGATTCACTCTCTGATCCAGCAAAACTGCACCACACCCAGCAGTTCCCAGCGTTGTGTAAGGGAGGCCCCAGAGGCTGCATATTATTTTAAATCCCAGCCACCTGCTTAAGGTGACTAAATGGGAATTGAGTTTTTCCAATAACATGGTTTTGAAGTTCTTTCCTGGATCCAGGAAGGAGTTAAAACAAAACAAAACAAAAAAGAGTAATGACCCCAAGACTTAATTAATGCATTGGACAACAGATACAATTTCAAAACAATGAAAGTGATTTTGGAGCCTGAGTCCCAAGTGACTTGGGCACCAATGAGCCTAAGGTCCATTAACTTTTAGAGATGTAGGTTCCTAAAGGCTAGCTCCACAAAGGCACTTTGCCTCATTAGGTGCCTAAATCTAACAGTTAGGTGTCCCAAAGATCCTCAGCTGCTCCCTAATCCTGGAATTCCCTAGGTGCCTAAGTTTCTGCTAGGAATGTTCCTATGGTGCCTACATTTCTACCAACAGACGTGTGCAAGCGGTCCACATCCTGATGCTACCATGCTATGCTGCTCAGCACCTTAGCTCCCTTCTCAGTCCTGGCAGGATTCACAAATGGGGCATTCTCCATCCATTTCACCGGCACGGCCCAACCTGGCATGCATGCTCTGAAAACGCCTAGCCTGCGCAAGACAGCTGGTGTAGCATAGATCTGGATCTCTGAGAGCTGCATTCAATACCCTACCTCGAAGCAGATATTTGGGCCCTGACAAAGGTTAGTGGGTGTTTCTCAGTTTTCATAAGGGTTGGCTTGACTTAGAAACATGGTTCACAGCTGTGAACTCCAAGGAGAAGCAGGTGCCTTCCTCTGGCCAGTTAGTGAGCTAACTAACTAGCTGGCTTTGAGGATGGGCATAAGTTCAACCCTTTCTTTAGCTTTACCTAGAGGGGTTGGCAACCTGTGCTGACCCCCATGCCAGCCCCTCTCCCCCCTGATGTTCAGCCAGTGCTAGCAGCTCTCTTCACCAAAAAAAAGCAGCTGCCACTTGAAAAGTTGGCAGTAGCCATGGCTGGAGTTGGGGGCCGGGGGTCCTAGGCACACCATGGAAAGCAGCCACCCACTGAAGCTCCTCTCGGAGAGATGTCCCCAGACACAAATGGAAAGAAGCCACCCAGAGCAGCTCCTTCCCAGGCACACTGCTGAAAGGAGCCATCCCCAGGCACGCTGCAGAAAGGAGCTGCTCTGGATGGCTGCTTTCCATGGCGTACCTGGGGATACCCTCTGCCGGCATGCCACTGAGAGGAGCTGCTCTGGATGGTTGCTCCCTGCCCATCTATTGCCAAAAGGAGAAGCTATGGAAGGCTTCTTTCTGTGGCATGTCTGCAGACCCCCTCGCCACGCACACCACCAAAAACAGCCACCCAGAGCAGCTTTCAGCAGCCTCTCTGAATGGGCTCACATGCCATTCTTAGTTCACATGCCCATCTGTCCCTGCTTAGCTTACTCCAAATCCTCTTCTTAGGAACCTAACTCCATATAGGGTGCTTGAACACCAAGCTCAGGGCAATGAATTCGCTTTGTGGATCTAACCCTCAGTTTCTGATGCACAGATCCTGTGAAGTCCCTAGGTTCCTCAGTTCTATTAAAAGTTGAGAGCCTAGCTACCTTTAAGAATCCAGGCCTAACCTGCTTTTGGAAATGAGATAGCCCTCATCTGAGCATTAAAGTTTGATCATTCAGTGGGAGGAAAAAAAAAAAAAAAAAAGAAGGTCTCCACTGCACTTTTTCAAGCGAGTGGCCCAAATTCAGCATTTAGCCTGACCTACACATTCCTAGTAACAATGCAGTGTACAGGGTATCAAGGGGACACATGACATCCCGACAGTACAAAGGTTGGATGCTGAACCATACATCAGCACAGAATTTGGCTGCCCAAGCTGAACAGTGCATGCGAAAGTAGCCAGGACCAAAAATTATTCCAACACATCTCTGAAGAATGAGTGCCTCCATTTATAAAACAATCATTATTTTCTATTACAGTAGTTGATAAATTCTCTTAGCCCTTGACACTAGCATTTCATGATTTAGTTTACTGCACTGCATATTTTCTTCAAACGTTGATTATAAGCCATGGAATAAAAAGCATTTTAAAAAAAATAAAAGCCACATAAAAAATTAAGAGACCAATAAAAATCTAACCCCACTTAAATTAGCCTGATTTATTATGGCTTAGCTAACGACCCTTTCAGTCATTATTTGCATTCAGGTACCAACATCTATTTTTGATTTTATAAATCAATTCTTGTTTTTAATTCAAGGGACAGAAGTCAGATCAAATCAGGTCCAAAGACATCTACAAATCCAATCCACTTTTTGCATAAGCTAAAAGAAAATAAGTCGAATTCATCCTTGGTTCAAGTGAGCATCGCTCCCATGAAAGACAGACCATGGCTCAATCTGTTGCAATATCTCCACCATAATAATGTACAACATGCAAATAAAGTGTCAGCATTCTGCACAGTCATTATAAATAGGAATCCTTCCCCAACCCCCCAACAAAGCCCCACTCGTATTCTAGAAAAATCCTTTTAAACTTTCCTTAAAATGATTCCAAACTAGCTCAAATTTGGGGTCAATTTTTCATGCTAAGACTGAGTGAACTGGAACTGTGCAGCATACATAAATGGAGGGATGGTGAGAACTGCATCCTCTGTCCAACCAGAGTAGATGCATAGCTGTTTCACAGATGCGACCGTAGTGAACACGTACAGCAGCCCACTGTATGACCTCTGATGAAGAGCATGGCCAGCCTACATCATGCGCCCATTGGCCATCCTTGCCTCTTTTCCTCCAGCACCGTGGCCCTGGACTATGACAATACATTGCTTCTCTGCAAGCAGGGAACACGGAGGTCCCCCCAAGCTGACTGTCTTGCCTGCATAGCCATCACCCATCCCACATGTGCATCTCCACAGCTGAGGAGCCGTACTTGCCTCTTAGTGAATGAGGCCCAAATTCGGCCCAAGTCCTTACTCAGGAAATGCTCCAATTGTCTTTGAAGAACTGAGTAAACACTGCATGATTTGGCGATAAAAGGTTTTTGCTCTGTACAAAGCAAAGCCTCTCAGGATTGAAGCATAGGGACAAAGGGCCTGAATATTTTTCTGTAGGATCGCAGCACAGGGCCAAATTCAGACCTGAGTTACACCAGTCCACCCCCATGTAGGCTCAATGCAAAAAAGATCAGAATTTGGTCTTTTCTTCTAGAAGAACAAGCCAACGTTTTCCCCAACAGAGAACAGTGACTTTGCAATATAGGGGCAACTTCTCTTCATGAGACCTTCATATGCAAAGCTTCTGTTTTATTATTACTTTTTGAACAATCCTCTCCTTGAATCAGATCTCACAAGTTCTTGGCAAACAGGATCCATCTGCGAAGTCCAAGTTCTCAGTGTTGTAAAGTGACTTTAACGGAGATCCATAGGTTTACACAAGCTAAGTAGAGGTGATTATAGACTTGGAGTCCAACCATCAGGTTTCATACTAAACTATGACCTCAACAAAAAGTACAGAACTCACCATCTGGAGGCATCAGCACTTTGTTGTTCTGTGTGCACCAGCCCACTGGATGAAGATCAGCTGTCATCACATCGCACCAGAAATCCGCCCTGCGATCATCTCCATAGCCACAGTACCGGAGCAATAAGAGCTGCCCGCATGTTGTAATGATCGTTGCCACCCAGTAGGTGTCTGGATTGTTCTTGTTGGCCACTTCTAACTTCATCCCTGGTTGGAAACTGCTCTGAAGGCTGATTTCAACCTTACAGAATTAGAAAAAGGTATTATTTTTCCAAAAGCTGGGAAGAAAATAAGGTACAATTACTAATTGAGCATCACAAGCAGGCAACGGTCTTGTATGCAGAACAGCATAGTCGTGGAGACTGGATGTTGGATGACAGAATAAGTGTGAGATTTTTATCTCTAGCTTTCCCATTGACTTATTGGTCAAGCTTTGGTAAATCACTTCGCCTCTCCTTGTCCTCTGACCGTATTTAAAACATAAGCTCATCGGGGTAGCAAATGTCTAGTATGATGTGTCTGCACAGTGGCAGCCTGGTCTCAGTTTGGCCTCTATGCGAGACTGTCATGCCAGTAATAATTTAAAGCATGGCTGCTGGGAATGGGTGAAACTCATCCCCATGAGGGTGGCTGGCACAAGCCCTATCTGCCACTAAAGACTCACTTGAGCTTGAGGGAAAACCAGGGTGTGGTCCAAAGAACTTGTCACCATGCTGCTCCACCAGGCAAAGAACAGGCCTGTTTCTGGGCACCTTGGAGGTAGAATTAAAGATGTGGCATGCCTCTGAGGACCAGACCTCCATTATAACAATTTTTATGAAGCACCTCACATGCAAACATCTCCGAGACCTTTACAAGTATCCTGGGCCTACTCCTGCCCCCAATGAGGTCAAAAATAACGCTTCCACTGACTTCACTGGTGGGATCCATGCTCTAGATGATGAAGGCTCTCAACACCCTGGTGAAGAAGGGCTGAGGAGGATCACTAGCCACTATCACAGATGGCTAAAGAGAAGATATTGTCACTTAAGTTCACATCAGAAATCTCACTGATGTCAACAGGAGCAAGACTGGGTCCCAAGCAACTTGCCCAAGAAAAACTAGGGAGTACAACGTAGGATGTTCCTAACCAATGGAGTTAAAATTGAGGATATGCCTGATACACTGACTTTCTGTGTTGCCTAAGAGTTGTTCCAATGTCTCCAGCTTTTTCTCCTGAGCTTGGAAGGATGATACACTGGTAAGGGTACCAACTCAGAGAAACTGGTTCAATTCCCTGTGGCCCTTCAGGCTCCCTCTATAAGCATGGACAATTTAGTCTCTTTGTGATTTAGTTCCCATCTCTAAAATGAGGATAATAGCACATCCCTACCTCCCAGGGACATTCTGAGGGCATATATGTTAAAAACTGCTATGCTAGTAGGTGGCACATAAGTTCCTAACATGCATATGGCTAAAGGAATACAAGTCTGTATAAATCCATCTGGTGTTTCTCATCTTAAACTTTAGACAATCCTGCCCCAAGGAACTCACCGTCTTTTAGTTCTGTTTGTATAGCACTTGGCACAGAGGGGGGCCTGGTCCATAACTAGAGCACCTAGGCACTGTAGTGATAAAGATAAGAAAAGATTGCCAGGAAGCTGCAACCACATGGTCTGAAGGCCAACCATAACAGTGTTTTGCTAGTCTAGAGGAATGTGGCTCCCCTAGGCCTAAAAATACCCTTCCCTCACCTGCTTCACCCAGGACTACTGTGATCTGAGCACCAACAAATCGCATTACTGAATTACTTCAGGCCACAAGTACATGTGTCCCATACCTATACATTCACCTTCCATCAACAGAAATGGTAAGTGCAGCTCATGGCTGGTCCATGGCCCTTCAGTCTAGGTTCTTATATCGTGAACATCTCCATGGTATCTGAGCAACTCACACAGTGCCCACATACACACATTAAGCTACAAATCTCTCTCCCCCTCCACCTCGTGACAAGAGCCAAACTGTGCTGTTTTGGGGAACAGGGATTTATGTGGGTTGAACAGGTGGATTTTGTCTTTCCTTGCAATCTCCAGAGTCCCAATCCCTTCCAAGAACAAAGATCCAGATGCACAGGGGCTGTCATTAGGGAGAAGCACATGTCCCTGCACAGACTAGTTTCACCCCTGAGGCAGATAGTTCCATTGTACCCGTGAAATGGAGCCATTGTAGGAGGTTACAATCGTGAAGGCTGAGATGAGGCCCTGCGGTAACCTGTGCCACTCCCATGGAGATCTCTGAAGATGGATGTGACAGCTTCAACTGGACCCAGACCTTAGCAAGGAGCAATGCCCATAGCAGAGCACTGGAATGAGCCAGGTGCTCTCCCCAAACAGCTACTGTGCTCTGAACCACTTGTACATTTAAGGTCAATAATTTCAAACCTAGGACAAAATAATTACAATAATCCAGCCTGATGGTCAATGGTGTGTGGATCACTGGGTATGCTGGAATTTGATAGGAGGGGCCACAAATGTCTTGCCTCACTTACACAGAATGGAGAGTGATTTTCAATGGTAGCTCTTTGAGTATCCAAAGGAAGAGACCAGATGGACACTCACGCTGAGGAGTTTCTAAAAAGCTTGCTTCTCTCCTCCAGCATCACTGTGTCGTTCCCAGGGCTCAGCTTCCTCCAGCAGCCAGTCTCAGCCAGGCCGCTGTCCAGCTAGCTGGGAGATGATGCGGTTTGCATCAGAGGAGATGTAGTGCCGCTGGTTGCTATCTGTGTTAGACAGGAACGATTCTGGGCTCCACAGGTGACTGCTCTGGAGACTGAGGAGCAGAAGTCCAACATGACTCCAGGTTTGACCTGGTTTGACCAGGTTTGACTTGGACCCACATCCATGCTTTCTCACTCATCCCATGACAGCTCTGAGGTGGGAGGTCCAATCTGAGAGCCGATTGTATCAGATGCTATGGAAAGGTCTAGCAACGACAACAAAAGAATACGGCTCTGTTGATAGCTCAGGAGATACCATCTCTCAATGCCATCTCTGCTGTATGTCCTAGCCTGCAGCCTGCTCGGTGGAGGGGTCCAGGATAATGGCTGGATCTAGGAGGAGTTTGCTTTCTGGGCAGTTGCTTAGGAAATAGAGGTTAGAAAATGAGCAGCAGCTGGAGAGGTTGATTGTGTCAAGCAATGATTTCTTAAGTACTGGCTACATTATGATGTGTTCTGGCATGGCAATAGATGTCCCTTCTCCAGGAAAGGGCCAACAGGCGCAGTCAGTAGGGACTCCAGATGCTCTCAACACTCTTTGACAGACCAAGGAGGGCATGGGGTCCATGCTGCAGCCTTTGGCTCTGTACATCCCAGTATTTCCAGAATTCTGTGGTGTGAACAAACCAGCTTCTCAGGAGGGAAGGTATCACGTTCTCATGCCTAAATCAATCGTATGGCTTCTGGTTCCCGAGAGGCCATCTCTGCTACCACAGAATTTCAACAATATGTCAGCTGATAACTTATCACTGCGGGACACACGAATTTCTGGAGCTGAGAATAGGCAATCCATGTTAACCAGGCCATTTAACAGGCAGGCTTCGATGGAAAAGGCCTGTTTCATGGAAGGCTTTGAAGGAACAATGCAAGCACAGTTTCTGTGTGGTGGGGTGGCATGGAAGAAATGAAAAGGGGACAGGAGGCACAAGAAGCAAAAGATGCAGGATGGGGAAGGGGAGCTAAATGTTGGCAAGACAAAAGCTGTACAGAGTCTGGGGGAAGGGGGGGGAAGGATGAGATGAAGCTTGAATCGGAAGTAGAGGATGAGAAGCCAGTACAGCCAAAGAAGGGATGAGAATAGGAGTTCAGCAGGAGATTGAAGAGAATTTTAGAAGGAGAGGGAAAGGATTCCAGCATTTTGGATTGGGAGGAAGAAATTTGAGAAGCAAAAAGAAAAGTTTGGGAATGTTTTCTCAAGAGCCATCTCTCATATCTTTAATTTTCCAGGATGACCCTCTCCAATCAAAATGAAAAGAGGAAGGACAAAGAATGTTCTCAAGGCCCTGGCAAAGTACGTACATGTCTGAATGAGGTGTGAGGCGCAGCACTTGCTCCCGTTTCTTCCAAGTATTCATCCCAGTTAAAGTCAGTCTCCTCAATGCTCGAACCGTCATCTGTTGAAAAAAACAATAACGAATAAAAACCAGTATAAAATTAGAACGTGGTTAATGCAGGCAATAAACTAGACAATGGTGTCAGCCAAGAGTAGGAAATTGGCAGACAGCAGAACCTCCAAACAAGATAAAATGCTATTTTAATACTTTTACTTACCTGGAGTCCTTGGGTTTTACTGCATTTCCAGCATATTATTTGGTTTGCTGGTTCTAGGAGTTACGTCTCCAGAGATTAAAGGTCTCTGCCTTTGTGGTTCAGTTACATGAATGAAATGAAACTAATGTATCTTGCGGTGTGAGAGAGCCCACACTTTTTCACAACTTATAACGTTCTTGTTAATCTTGCACTTATCATCCATCAGTCATCATGAGCGTACACTGTGCTGTGCAGCGGGTAAACATGCCAAACAGATAATAAAGTCTGTGCCCCTAATGTCACTGAAGCCACCACAAGGGAGGGATGGAGATTTATACCACTTTAGGATATGACACACCCATACCCGCCCCCCCGGGATTATTACTGCAAGCAGGCTAGCGTCTACATGCAAGAGTGCCTTCTGCTGGATGGAATAAGAACTACTCAAGATGTGTACCACAGGCTGTCTAATGCTAGCAGCCAGAGGAAATTACCCCCTTTATTTAATTAGTAGGAATCTTAGAAGTCCTGCTGTGGTTGTGAAGAGCCGGAAGATGGAATCCAGGAGTCTTCCCAGTTTCCCGTTACAACACCTTATATTTTCTTGCTTTTCTACAACACCTTCCCTGTTAAGGCCTCAAAATATTGTACAAACAATTAATCCTCTCAGCACACTGTGAGATATGGGATGCTGCCTACATGTTGCAAATGGGAAAACTGAGGTACAGACCATTTTGGTGTCTAGCCCAAGATCGCATGGGAAATCAGCTGCAGATGTAAGAACAGAAACTAGATCTGACTCCCCAGCCTCTACATTGACTCCTGAATTATGCTCCCTCCCACAGATAAAGGTCCACAATTATTCACAGCTTCTGCTACATCTGTACAGAGCTCAGCACAATGGGACTATGATCTCCAAATACAAATTACAAACAAACCTTCTTCCATTTACAGGAAGTCAGTCAAATATGATTGCTCTTAAATGTTTCCAGGAAATCTTGGAAGAACAGTTTCAACTCAGAACAAATATTTACAGGCTTATAGTGAGGCCCTATAATAAGAATTTATTAGGTAAACTCTGAGAGGGCCTTTCTTATCAAAATATTCCTGAGGATGGTCATGACATAATTAAAGTGACTCATGATCAACTGAATTAAGAGACGGTTTTATGATGAAAACGGCAGGGTTAATTTACTGCAGTTCTTGCTACAGGTGTCCCATTTTCCAGACCCAAAAGTTATATCATGGAGCAGGAATCTCTCATTATTAAAAGGGAAAAGAGTAGGCCATGTTAGCTGTCAATTTGCCAGAGACACGTCTGAGCTAAAAAAAAGTTTACAGCAGAGCAGGATTTTCTGAATGTAGCCAGCATTGGAAAGGGATTCAGAGAAGACATCACAGCTCTATTTACTCTTAAATACACTAGTGTCTTTCATGAAGACAATGAGTCTGAGTCTCCCTCAGCTGCACCGCTTTCACCTGGTATAAATAGATGGAAATCAGGAATATCTCAACTGAAGAGATGTCGGATGGTAGGTGGCTCCTCCATCTAGCAGGAAAAGGTGTAACAAGACACAAAGGGCAGAAGGTAAAGCTAGACAAATGCAGACTAGAAAATAAGATGCACCTTTTTTTTTTTTTTTTAAACAGTAGAGGATAATTGACAATTGGGAAAACTTACCAAAGAACATGGAGAAGGTCCCTATCCCTGGAGTGCTGAGTTGCTGGTCTGCAAGCGCCACAAGCGACAGCGTCAGCCACTCCACCCCATCCCAACCCTCTCCCCTGCCCTCATGCCGGTCCAGCCCAACAGCATGCCCAGGGAGACAGTCCCCGGGCCACTCCTACAATACTGCCCTGCCAGCTGGGTCCTGGGGTGGTTGGTCTGCCCCAGCAGGTCCTCTGGGACCTACTGGAGCAGGTCAGCCAGCCTGGGACTGGTGTGCTGCAGGAGCACATCATGGCCCCCCACCGCTGAGCGCTGGCCTGCCCCACGTGACTGGCATGTCTGCCAACCTGTGCCCCAGCACACCCAAGCGCTGATGCAGCCCCGGCTGTCTGCTGCCATGGGGAGGCTTCAGGTTCGAGGTGGGTGATACACGGCCCTACAATGTGGAATCTCTGCCACTTGAAGTCTTTATTAAATCAAGACCGGATGTCTTTCTAAAAGCGATGCTACAGCCCAAACAAAAGTCATGGGCTTCAGGCAGAGACTAATGGAGAGTCCATGACGTGTTATTCAGGAAATCAGACTTGGCACAATAGCGGTCTCTTCTACCCTTAAAATCACAGAACTGTAGAACTGGAAAGGATCTTGAGAGGTCACTGTCACGGGATGCACATCTGTGCAGTCCAGGGTATGATGTGGGTAACTTCTCTGTTCACTTTTGCAATGAAATTGTATGGTTTGAGGCCAAACATGCCATGCAAGGGGTTTCTTTATGAATGCACATAGCAAAAAGGTTGACATGAGGAGGAGGGAGAAAAATTGTTCTCCTTAACTGTCCATCATAGGACAAGAAGCAGTAGGCTTAAATTACAGCAAGAGAGGTTTAGATTGGATATTAGGAAAAAAATCCTAACTGTCCGAGCGTTTAACCACTGGAATAAGTTGTGTAGGCAGGTTGTGGAATCTCCATCGGTGGAAGCGTTTAAGAGCAGATTAGATAAGCACCTGTCAGGGATGGTTTAAGAGGGCACTTGGTCCTGCCACAAGTACAGGAGACTGGACTAGATGACCTCTCATGGTTCCTTCCAGTTTCTATGACTCTGTACTCTGCATTATTGTTATGGTATCATGTTTCCTTCAGCATTATGCATGTACTTATGTGAAGTAGGTTCCCTGGTATTTTCCATGGCTCAAGGGGGAGTCAGACCATCAGAGCTCTCTCTCAGCACAGAGGCTGCAGATGTATATTTCAAAAGGGATAGCCGTGTTAATCTAGTCCAGTAAAAAAACAACAAGGAGTTGTGTGGCACTTTAAGACTAACAGATTTATTTTTTGCATGAGCTTTCGTGGGAGAAGATCCCACTTCCTCAGATGCTTCGAAGATGGGTGAACTTA
>ML682033.1:2976777-3272644 GCA_007922195.1 Podocnemis expansa
TAAGTTCACCCATCTTCGAAGCATCTGAGGAAGTGGGATCTTCTCCCGCAAAAGCTCATGCAAAAAATAAATCTGTTAGTCTTAAAGTGCCACACAACTCCTTGTTGTTTTTTTGCAGAGGTACATGACAAAGACAATGCAAATTGAGTTCCCTAGCTCAGACAGAACAAAGAAAAATCACCCCAGTCTACAAGGAGTAGGAGCTGAAATGGGTTGGAAACAAATACAGATACTTTTTGCCAGAGAGAGACCATCTTGAAACATTCTCCAACTTCAAGCAAGATCAGGGCAGAGACTGACTGTAAAACCATCTTTCAGCCAAACAACTTGTGAGCAATCTTGAGCAATGATGTTATATTATACAATGATGCAAGCTTAGAACGCGTCTTATATCTTTTATTTGATAGTGATTACCCCTGACCAGGAGCATTGCTACTTTGGGGCTGGCAAGGCACAGGCCCCGCATTTCTGGCCCCAGCTAGCTGCAAGTGGCTCAATCTGGCTCCGGGCCACTTCCGGAAAGTGTGGATGCCTCCTACCACTTGGAGCTCGAAGCCAGGGATGGTCCATACTGCTTTTTACAAGCAGCAGGAACTGTCTCCGCCACTCGGAGACAGTTCCTGCCACTTCCCACAAGCGGCACAGACCGTCCCGGGCTTTAAGCCCCTTTCAGAAGGCTTGAAGCTGGATTGGGGCCCATGCACCCCACATCTTGGCCCCCTCCAGAATTGCCCCTACCCTGACTAATTTATTAAATGATTGTGATTTGCTATATACCAGGGGTCTCAAACACATGGCCCGTGGGCCACATGCAGCCCCTAAAGGTATCTCCTGTGGCCCACAATGACACGATCACTACCAATATTTGCAATATCACTGTATGGAAGGGTTTCAGTGGTGTGGCCCTCAGGCTACTGTACTAATCTCAGGCAGCTGTCTACTAGTCCTCACGTGGCCCTCATGGTGATTTGAGTTTGAGACCCTGCTATATACTCACTTAAAGTCATGTTCTAATCAATAAATGAGTGTTTGTTTCACCTAAAACTGTGTGAACTTTAGAGCATGTGAATGAGTGAGACTGGGTATTTTCATTTCTTTGATATACAGGCAAACTGGTGTCTATGAACCCACAGTGATTGGGGAAGAATCTTGATCCCTGTGGGATGAAGTTCCCGATGTAGTGTCCAAGGGCTGGGGGACTGAGTGGCTGGAGGACACACATCCATTGCCTGGGACCGATTACACACAGGAGGCTGGAGTGCACTGACCAAGGTGTAGGGGACCACTTAGTGAAGTGGGTAAGTTGGGACCCAAGAGGCGGCAGTCAGGGAGGCACACTGGACCAGATCTGGAAAGGGAACGTCACAGTCAGCAAATTCAGTCCCCTTCACTCATAACAGCACCAAGCACTACCTAGACCATTCTTGAGAGACGTTTGTCCAGCCTGCTCTTAGAAACCTCCAATGATGGTGATTCCACAACCTCCCTAAGCAATTTATTCCAGTGCTTAACAGTCTTGACTGTTAGGAAGGTTTTCCTAATGTCCAACTTAAACCTCCCTTATGGCAATTTAACCCATGGCCTCTTGTCCTATCTTCAGAGGTTAACAAGAAGAATTTTGTTTCCCCCCTCCTTGTAACAACCTTCTATGTATTTGAAAAATGTTATGTCCCCTAACCACCCAGTCTTCTTTTCTCCAGATTAAATAAACCCTATTTTTTCAATCTTTCCTTATGGGTCATGTTTTCCAGACCTTTAAATCTATGAATCTATGGCTACGTCCACACAAACCACTTACTGCACGGCAAGCTGCAGAGACCTCAGGCCTTCACTCACGGTTGTTCCATTTCATTCCAACAAAGCAGAAGTCTGATTTCTCTGCAGACTTTTTCAAGAAATAACTTTGACGGTCTCTGCACAAATAACTACAGGGAATCCATTTATCATGGCCTCAGTGTCTTTGTTTGCTCAGTTTTATTACCGAGAAATGGAAGGACTGAAATTCCCCAAAACCCATTGTATAGTTTCTGTTTCTTGCCTCAAGTTCTGCAGTAGCATAAGCCATGACTACAACAGCATTGCCTGGGGGTTCGGTCCAGAACAAATAATCAGGACTCCCGGGTTCTATTTCTGACTTAGTCGATGATTTACTGCGTGAGCACAGGCAAATCATGTAACTTTTCTGTGCTTGGGTTTTCAAATCAGTAAGAAGAAGAGGAGTAGTTTTGCTGATCTATGTGAAGTTCTCTGTAAAGCCCTCAGATTCAAAGGAGCTACAGAAAAGAAAAGTATTAAATAATATTATACATTATTATTATTATTCTGCCTACTAAAAGGGCCATCCCATTTACCAATCCTCAAATCCTGCATTCCAAGGGCAAAATCCGGTCTACTGAAGTCAATGGCAAAACTCTCATTCACTCCCAGGGAGGAGTCAAGATTTCACTTCAAGTGTTCAGTGGGCAATGGCTGTCATCAGATGCTGGCTGTGTGTGTGTGCGCATGCATTTTCTCCTACCTAGCGTAGCAGACTCATATTGAACTGCCCAATAAATCTGCATATACCCAAATTCAGTAGAAAAGTGCTTTACCAGGTTTACTGTAGACAAAGCATGGTGCAAACACTCTGAACCAAAGTCTGCAGTTACCCTAGGACATGGTGTTAATCACAATGGACCAACTCAGTGAACGATGGATTTTCCATTCCCTCTTCATCTGGCCAAAGACAAACCTTCTCAGACCCTCTTTTATACACTGATACAAACAAGTTATGTTTGCTCTTGTGACATGGCTTGTCATTGTGCCCTGACAAAGGCCAGTTACCACCCTTTACTTTGGATATGTTAGTTCGATCAAACCATGTCTGTCCATCCTACTGCCATCCTGACCTTATCTAAAAGAGAAAAACAAACAAGGAGCCCTGTGGCACTTTTAAAGACTAACAAATGAATTTATTGCATGAGTTTTCATGGGAGAAAATCCCGCTTCGTCAGATGCCCATCTTCCTGCTCTTCTACAGACTTCTTGGGTGACCTTGGGTAAGTCACTTAGCCTCAGTTTCATATCTGTAAAATGGGATAATAGCACATCACTACAGTATTGTCAGGAGGGCTCTATGAAAGATAGTACGGCATTCAAATCCTATGGTGATTGGAACCATGTGAGTAGCTTAAGTAGATAACTCATTTCCTCCTCTGGAAAAGGGGAATACTTCCTGATTTGAATTTAAGCTAATGTGATAGGTTTAGGTGCAGTATCTAGTGAGCACTCAGAAGGCAGATTGACTGGTGAGAAGAGACTGCACAATTTTGAGAAGCAACAGCACTTTATCTCCATAAACACCCCGCTGAAACCAGCTGTTGAGGTTTTTAAGAACTCACTAGTTCACACTCAAGGAATTTAATACACATATTGGCATAGCATACCTCCCTTTCTTGTAATCTGCTACATATCCTTAAAACAGCAGGAAAAGGGAGGTGATGTTTCTATTCATTTCATGGATTTTCTGTGTGGTTACTTAAGAACAGTGCTTCAATACCAGCACTATTCACTGCGTCTTTCCCTTCTAGTAGGATCTTCCCCACCCCACGATCACCATGACCACTAATTCCCGTTGAGCAACACGGGAAGGCCAGTACGACTGCGACCTCCTGACACCTGTTCACATCAGCAAGGTTGAAAAGAGATGCTTAGGAATCCTATACACTTCACTGATTAGCTACGACCACGGGTGCGTACACTAACAATATGGGCCGTGGTTGCTTGAGATGTCAAAGTTTTCATCCCTACCTGGCCCAGCATGGCTGCTTGAACTTCACAACAGCAACAAGCTGATAAACAATACCAAAGCCAAACTTCTCTTGGCATCTGGATGCAGTAAGCTTTAGATATATTCTCCTATTCAGTACTCATCCCTAAGTCTTCTCCACATCCCCCTCCTTTATCCCAGCCCCATCTAGCCAGGCTCTTTCTAGCACCTCTCCCCCAGCGACCACCAACAATTCCCATTTAGCAATATGGGAAACACAGCATGATTGCAAGCCCCTTGTTTGGAGCAGAAGACCACTGTGCTGTACTCAATATACATTTCAACCTCCTATAAATCTTCCCAACAACATGCGCTTAACAAGCCGTGCTGACTTACCCCCAAGGGTGGTTCTGGGAAAGCCTCTTAGTCCTCCTCCTCCTCAGGATGAGGATGGGGACACACTGACTGAGAACTGAACTATGGGCCTGCAAAGCAGAAAGGCTATATGCTATGTCTCTACAGCTTGAGCTAAACCCCATAGCTGCTGTGGGGCAGACCCAGCATGGGGGAGAGACACAGAACACATGCTGAATAATGGGTGACATACCTCTTCCAAACAGAAACATGTCCCAGACATGTTTGAGGACCACTGCTGTTCACACAGGATCACAGAAGATTAGGGTTGGAAGGGACCTCAAAAGATATCTAGTACAAGAGCCTGCTCAAAGCAAGAGTGAACCCAACTAAATCATGCCAGCCAGGGCTTTGGTCAGGGTCTTAAAAACCTGTAAGGATGGAGACTACACCACCTCCCAAGGTATGTCATTCCAGTGCTTCACCACCCTTCATGTGAAAAAGCTTCTCCACAGACCAAACAGGCTCCCACACAAATACAACCACCACAATCTTAGCCAAAACTAGAGACCACCAGAGCTATAAATGTAAGCCGTGCTCTGTAAAAGGGAACTAGCTTCGCATTCCCTAAGGACTGAGTGTGCTGCCCAAGGGGTTATGTTTGTGTGGTTGCTACCTGCATGCTATCAAAAAATAGGAGACCTTTAGTCTCCAGGGCTGGTGACCCTCATGCCTTTCATGATGAACCTTTACTTCACTTCTTTTACAAAGTATCAGATGAGATTTTCTTGATCATGGACAGAGTGTCAGGAAGCAAAAAGACTCCAAGGCAACAAATCTATTCACTTCAGATGTTACTTCACATTAACAAAACAAAAGAAGGAATCCTGTTGCACTTTTAAAGACTAACAAATTTATTTATCACATGAACTTTTGTGGGAGAAATTCCCACTTCATCAGAATGGGAGGAAAACAAATTCAAGGGAGTGTAAATCATACGACCAGGTCACACTGTAATAGCAAATCAATGCAGTGCTTTAGATTCAAACACAGTGGCCTTTGATTCTTGCTATGAAAACTAAACAGGTGAAATTTTAAAAAAAGACACAAATAAACAAGAGCCAAATATCAGCTTTCTAAAGAACATGACAACATCCCTGTTGCCTAAGGGAAGTGGAGAAATGACTACGGTACGTGAATGTTGATGATCAGGAGGCAGAAACCATGAGTGATTGAATTTCAGGCATGCTGTGTATGGCACAAGGGACAGCCTGAAAAGAGGGAAAGAAGGGACCAAACAACCACCAGTGAAGAAGTGAGTAATGTGCTGAACCTGAAACTCAAAGAAGAGTAATTTGAAACTATTCAATAGCCTCCAAAGAGCTCAGGGACACAATCCTGCCAGTTGCCCAGTGTTCCTGCAGGTTGCTGTGCCATATTAGAAGTTCACAGAATCATGTCTTTAGAGTCTTATTCTCTAGGATGCAGCAAGAAGCAATGGGTTTAAATTACAGCAAGGGAGGTTTAGGTTGGACATTAGGAAAAAATTCACAACTGTCAGGGTGATTAACCAGTGGAATAAGCTGTCCAAGCAGGTTGTGGAATCTCCATCGCTGGAAGTTTTCAAGAGCAGGTTAGACAAGCACCTATCAGGGATGGTTTCAGAGTGTAGTTGGTCCTGCTATGAGTGCAGGAGACTGGACTCAATGACCTGCCATGGTCCTTTGCAGTTTCTATGATTCCCTCTGCTAGGGGCACTGGAGTGGGTTGGCCCCAGACAGAATGAAGCCCTCAAAAAGATTATCTCTGATGAAAGCATTATAACAGATGCTAGAAGCTTTGGAGACAAAATGCAGAGAGGATGTGTCAGCTAGATTAGTTCAAAACCTAGTGAAATTACCCATCCACTGTAGAGGCTTTCACTTTAAAACATAGGTTGGATGTACAAAAAAAAAAAAAAAAAAGGCTTCCAAGGTTTTTCAGGTGCAATTAAAAATGTAAAGTTATGATTGGGCAATCTGTTTGAGTTCCTTCAGATATAATGCATGGCTATCAATGCTTTTCTGCAAGAGGTTTACTGGGAAGATGAACAAC
This sequence comes from Podocnemis expansa, assembly GCA_007922195.1. NCBI lineage: Eukaryota > Metazoa > Chordata > Testudines > Podocnemididae > Podocnemis > Podocnemis expansa. The sequence continues at coordinate 2,982,974 of ML682033.1, forward strand.
AGATAACTAACAGCACAGTCTGAAAGAAGAGATTAAATATGTTCTGAAAAAGCATTGATGGGGATTTTAGAAACATTCAGCACAGGTCTAAACTCTGCTTTTCTTAACACCACTGCAATTTTAATCATTAACTTCAAAGGCAGCAATAGTTAAATGTCCATTGGCATCAATAAGAGAAGAGTCAGGCCAACAATGAACCTCAGCACTGTATTCTTACAGGATACAGCCTCAGAGCATCGTCATTTCATTCAACAACAGCACAAGGCAAGTACGGGATCTTTCTGCAGAGTTTTCTGCACTCAACAGTCTGCACTGAGCCACTCGATTCTCTGTGGAGGCTCCTGGGGCACCAAGCTCCTTTGAAAACCTGAGCCTCAGTCAGACATTTATAACTCAGGATCACTCTGTCAGCTGTCAGCCTCATGGAAATGTCGCATTGTTGGGGAAATTATTTCGTTTGGTCAGCCCCAGAACAAATATTACAATGTAAGACACAGGTATCAGTCTTTTTATGGAACAGGAGTTGTATGACGCTCATTCTTATTTACTGAGTGGATTACAGAAGTCCCTACCATCAGCAAAGCCCCACTGCGTTAGGCACTGTATAAACACACAGGATTACTATGGACATGTCAACATGACACTCGGAGGTGTGACTGCAATATGTGTAGACACACCTGAGCTAGCTTACACCTAGCTCACTTGAGCAACAACCGCAATGAACTCTCAGCAGAACAAGCCGTACAAGCCCACCTAGGACCCAGGCTATGTACTGGAGTAGCTAGGCCATGCTACTGCTGCTCTACAGTTGATTTCGATAGACCAGTAAAAGGGCCAGGACCACGCAATGGTATAATATTGATTATCACATTTGTTGCTAACAGCAGACAGAAGTGTTAGGCCTCTCTGACAGGTTTGTGCATGAATGACTAAGGGCAGGTCTACATATATGGTCAGATTAATCTCCCTGACTGAATGAGCAGAGAAGTCGACACCTGAAAACCACCCCGTCGAGTTGCGCTGAGTCGAAGGGAGGGCATTTCCCTTCGATTCAGCGCACTGCAGACACTGTGGTCAGTAGCTGTTAGTCAGTCAAAGGGAGACACACAAGTTACTTAAAATAACTTGCATATCTCCCTTCAACTGCTATTGAAAATGGCGTGTAGAGTGAAGCAGGGCTAAGCCAAGAAGGGATGAGAGTCTCTTGTTCCACCTTTCCCTGACCTTGCACCCCTCCTCAATGCGCTGGTGGATGTGCTGGGATCTGTGTCTCAGGAAAACACCAATGTTTGTCCAGGCCTGAAGATATGTGGATTCTGCAGAAACACAACTAGTTAATCACATCTTCTGGCAACTTTAGGTCTATCTTTTGAAACCCTTTTTCCTGTTTCTTGATTTGTTATTGTCAATAAACAAGGATAAACTGGGCAGGGGATGAAGCATGGAATCTTTGAGATCTCTTCAAGATCTCTTCTTGGACATAGCTTCCCATAATAGCTGGAGTAACAGGCCAATTGGAAAGCTATCGCTATTTCCACTTGAAAGCCACCCCAGACTGAGGGTTGGGGTGTTTCACTAACCCGTTGCAAATGTGTGTTAAGTGCTTGAGCTTAAAGTAAAGTATAGATTTAAAGTAACAGCGTTTGCATGTTGTGTTTGAGCCTAAGTAAAGCAGAGCTTTGACGTAAGGGCATTTTTGTGTTACAATTCTTCAAGTGTATCTATTGGCTGGATGCATCTCGTATGGCTTTTTTCCTGACACCACTTCCCACAAAGTAAAATTACCATGAGCTTTGGGTGGGCAGAACCCCAAGAAACAACACCTCTTCATCGCTTCTTTTATTTGAGCCATGTCTACATCTGCCGCAGTATATACATGTCCACAGTCCCTGCTCTGCTGAGCTAATGGCTTCAACAGGGTAGGAAAAATGGTAGCAAAACCCAGGGAAATGTTACTGGTTAATGACTTCCTATGGTCCCAGAGAAGAACCAGTGTCAGAGCTGGCAAACGAACCCAGTCCCTTAACAGAAAGATCATCAGCACTTCTAAGAAAAGGTACGTCTACACTGGAGCCTTAGGTCAACTTAAGGAAGGTTAAGTTGACTTACAGACTCCGGCAGCCACACTGGGCTGTTATTAAGCTGACATAAGCACTTTCTTAAGTCGACTTAATAACACTACCTCTTAACGTCTTACTGCTTAAATCAACTTTATTACGTTGACTTAAGCCAATGTAGACGGGGAAAGCCCTTAAGTCAACCTAACTAGCCTCCAGGCCCCCTTCCAGAGTTCCTGGTCACCAGGGACAGCTACCCACAATGCACCACTCCTGCTGGTGTGGATGCATGCAGTCAACATGAATTCTCAATGTGAATTCTCTAAGTCAACTTAACAAGGTCTACTTTAAGTCAATGTAAAGTCAACCTTGTTAAGTCGACTTAACAGAGCCTCCATTGTAGGCATACCCAAAAAGCCTACATCTTCCCAAGTTTGGGCAAACAGAGATTGAAACAGTTGTACTAATAGTTCTGTGATCCTGTATAAAATCATTCAGGATGATTTACCCTTGTGCAGAGAGACAGATCAAAGCTGTAGTGCCACAAAACCCTTTTTTTGAGTAGTTAAATGGGACTGAAGTGGTACACAGCCCTTGTGCTACTGCATTGCTCACAGGTGTATTTTATCCCAAATGAGACTGTATTCATAGATTCTGAGCTCAGTTTGCCAAGCTTTACAGAAGACACAGACTCAGTTTGATGCTCTGAGTCCTTATTCCACACCCATAACATGACAGTATCTGAGCACTCACCAGTCATGTCTTAACCAATCTGACTACCTAGCAGTCACGTTTGCTCTCTCATCTTCTCCCCATAGAGAAACCCGCTCTCAATTAAAAGCACACAGGAGAAAAATATTTTCTAAGGAAAACAAATCCTCAATTGGGCTAATCAAAATAAAGGAACAGTTATCAATTTTCTTACCCCAAAATTTACAGAGGGTTGAAAAACAAAGGAAGATTTCACAAACATTTTGTTCACAAAGTTTCCTGATTTCTTTCCCCCTCCCCCTGCCCCAGACTTTAAAATGTTGTTGAGTTTTGAAAACGTCAACTTGCACAAGAAAGTCTCTTTTATTTACTTAAACTTAAAAGTGAAACTGGTGTGGAGAAGAAGAGCTCACCTGAATCAAACTGTTCTCTGTTCCCATTGGCTGGACTCTGACCCTTCTCCTGGGATAGATGTGGAGTCTCTTGCGTGGTGGAAGTCAAAGATGACCTAGTTTCCATTGCTCACAGTAAAACTTCTGCCTTTCCTAATTCATCATGTAGCAAAAATTTCCTGCAGGACAATAAAATAATATAAATGAACAAGGAGATGAGCAACCAATTTTACTCAAGAAAACATATTGTCCTAGCTCTTCTTTAAGACACTCTTGAGTCTGCTTGCATTTTGATTGTTACAGTTGATCTACCTACTTATACAGCTTTTACCTTTACAATATGTGAGCACTGATGAATTTATCCTTTGAGAAGGGGATGTTTTACAGATAAAAAGAGATTAGGCTCCCATTCAACTGTTCTAAGTCAGTGGTAAATTGCAAGAGCCCTGGAGCAAGTCAAAGGCAGGGAAGGATTTTGTGACACACAGGGACTTCTTTGAGCCACCTTAATGGTGCATCTTACACATCATCCTCTGCTCAGCACTTAGATTAAAACTCTTCAGAGCGGAGCTGTGATTTGAGCCTGGTGGGAACCTTTGAGTATCACTGGAAGATGAACAGTAAATAATAGTAAATTGTAAACCTTTTAGGGAAATATCCTCATTGCCCTCCATCTCTGAAGTGCCTAGTGCACTTTGGGCACTGTGTAAGTAATGATCATTTCTCCACTTCATCTTTATTTTGCCTGATCTGCAACTTGTTAATGAATTAGCTGCATTATATACCATGACTAGTTCAAACTCAGCTAACCTCAGAACACATATCTCTCTCATCCCCAGTGTACATGATCTTTCAATTAACTGTGCAACTAAAAGCAATCAATCCATCGGAAGTCTAAAAACACTAATCCTTCAGTAAAGAAGAGCTGGAATATTTCTGTAAATATCATTAATAATAAATACATAAAGTATCAGCTTTTTGCATGAAGTTCATTTTGAGAGGAGGAGGAAATGGTTGCTAAAGCTTTTATTTTTCCCTTGGTAGGTTCAGATATTTTTACATTCACCTCTAAACAGACAGTAAAGGAAGGTAATCTGGGATTGTAAAAGAGATCAATTTCAATGTGCCAAATCAGTCATTTTAAATAGAACTCAAGGGTAATAATATAAATACGAAGCAGTAAGATAAGTTACTCAGTAGTATGTTAAATATTGAGAGGCTCCCATTACTTTGACAAGAGAAAGATATGAGCTAATGCAAAGTTGTGTCTGCTCAGATAGCTGTAGCATCCATACTGGTACATGGCATAAAATAGTTCTTTGCAAAAGGGTCATTGTTTGGGAACTTTACGTTCTGATCCAGACGTGTAGCCAACACCTGATTTCTGTCCAGGACCCTGAAAGTGCAAGGTGGACCTAGCCAAGGGCAGTTTCTGGTAACATGACCAGAAGCTGCCCCCCTGAGGAGGGACAGAAACACTAGCACCGGCACCTCAGTTCTATTCGTAGTCATGACTTTGGAGCCCGGCAGCTGCGGCCATGAGCAGGGCAGAGGCGCCGGTGCCTCTACTTCACTCATGGCTATGAGGCCCAGCAGCCGCAGCTACAAGTGGAACAGAGATGTTGGCACCAGTGCCTCTGCCCTACTCATCGCCCCTGGCTGGTAGGTGGCCCCACAACCACAGCGGAGAAATTCATGTCACTGCCAAGTCCTTGGGCGGGCCTCATGCCAAAGTGGGTGGGCCCCAGCCCACCCAGGCCCACCTGTGGCTCTGCCCCTGCTCTGATCCAGTAGCAGGGCTCATTAGCTGCCCCATCAAGTCAACAGGGTCCTGCATCAGTGGACAGCATTGGGGCCTAAGCCTTTATAAATAAGAGATGTTGAACAAAGTAACAGAGGAAGAGAAACGTCCTTCACCATTGTGTTTTTTTAAACAATGTGTCAGTGAAAAGAGTCGATCTGGATTTATATAGTATTTGCAACTCAAAGGCTGCAACAGTGGGCATAAGAAATCTGGTCCAAAGCCCACTGAAATCAAGGTGAGATTTTCCATTTAATGCACTTTGGAGCAGCGTCAAGAAACAGTAAGTAAAATTTCCAGGGAACTGACTAGTGCATTTTCACTGTCCAACAAGAATGAAATTAACACAGGCAAAGTACAACCACACCAGCTGCAAAGTTTGGATCTGGATCTGAACTTCCCTTAACTCTGGCGAGGGTGTACACTACATTTTTGGTTCAGGCTCATCAGGTCAATCCATATAAATGATCAAAAGAAATCCAAAGATTTCTTATTTCTGTTTTGTTTAAACACATTCTTTATATGGTTTTAAATTACTAAGGAATACTATTATTTTAAAAAAACAAAACAAAACAAAAAGATTGTACTACGCATATACCACCAAGAAAATTCTTGCAAAGTGACTGGTAATGGTCTTTATTGCCAATCTTATCATGTTGGAAATGGTTACAAGATTACAATTTATCATAAAAGAACTTTTAAAGCATCTTCCCATTATGATCGGAAAAAAAAGCCTGAACTCTGTAAAACTTCCTCTTCAGCAAATCCAAGATGCTGAGGTTTACTCTGAGCATTTGTGTTTACAAAACTGGCTTCTAGTGAAAGCTGACTTAAGTGGTTTATTAATAAATAATAAAAGAGAGGAAAATATACTTGTATTACAAAAGCACCTCGAGGCTTTAACCACGATCAGGGGCACCATGGCACTAGGTATGGAAAAAAACAACTACCAACGCCACCACCACCCCCACAGTACCTTCCCTAATGATTTTGCAGTCTAGATAAAGAAGATAAATGGCATATGTCTATGCAGCAAAATCGTTTCCTTGCTGTGCAGGCTCTAAGCTCTAAAAACCTAGGAGGCGGGAGGATCCCAGAGCTCAGCACGCAACTTGGAAGTTCACACAGAAACTAGACCAAGCCCCAGAATCTGGAGCTGGGGCAGAGGTCAGTCCCAGGTCTCTCTTTGCAGCATAGACCTACCCACAAAGGCCTAGATGGGGAAAAAAAAGCCACAAAAACTGGCCCAGTATCATACTGTAGAACCCCATATCGCTCTAATCCGGTAGCTATATCCTGACCACTCTGCTTCACTGCGATTGCTGTTGTTATATTATTATACAAGACTTACCATTATTTTTCCCGAGCACAAGAATGCTAGATCCTCGACAGAGGAGACAAAAACACATAAGACATACCCCAAAGGAGTTTAGAGTCTAAAGCAGTTGCCAGTACTGATTTTTGGATGGTTCAAAGTCAATGAGATGCCTGCCCTCGTAGCTAACACCAGCTCATGCTTAATTTGGAATCTAATCCCATTCACAGGCAGCAAAAGAAATCTAATAACCAATAATGTATTTCCTTCGGTTGTTTCTTCCCACTGCTGTCAGACTCTCAACTGCACTTTTAGTCTCTAACCTCCTGTATCGATATTGACTTTTTGCATAAAGCAAAACAGCTCGTGTCTAGCCATTTTCAATTCCTCATCTCTTGCCAATGCCATCTGGTTGATGCTTTTATAATCCACGCAGGGCAGGGCTCTCCTCTCAGACACATAGGCGCAACCTACCTCATACCTTACATCTCTCCCTCATTCCCCTACGTACCTTTGGTGACTCCCCTCTCCTCAATCCTTGAAAATGATTTACATCAGAAATGTGGGAGCAAGAAACAGAAGACACAGAAAGAGTCCTTCACATTGGAGGAAAGAAACTTACTGCCTGATAAGATTCCTGCATCTCTGTGGATCATTCTTACGCCTGTGTACCCCTCAACTGGGCCCTGGGCTACTTGAGAAGTACCACTCCCATCGACTTCACAAGGAACTGGTTACTTTGGCAACAGAAAGGGACCTTAGAGGGGGTGAAACAAGCACCCCACCCCCAAAATTTCCACGCTCAGGGGGTCTCCCCAACTGCTGTAAAGACTCTACGCCAGCCTTGCCCCCAGGCTCCAGCGTAGGGGCTGATTGGGGCCATGCCAGAAAAGGTGGGGAGTGGGTCAGCGATGGATCAGGGCATGGTCAGAGCACATGATATAACGGCTGTTTCTCCGCAGAGGGTTATGGGCCATATAGCAAATAGAGCACAAATTAGAGGAAGCACAAAGACAACTCAGTGCCTCTTTTTTCTTTGTCCCTGGAACACCTATTTTTGCCTCAAGTGCAGGAACAGATCTGAACCCTTGGATTTTTATCCCATGACGTTTGGGGGTTAGGAGAGGCTTGAGCCGAGGAAAATGGTGTCCCCTCTTGGCAAAGAAAAATGGATCCACCAGGACACAGAGCTGTCATTTTGGTCCAAACCTGTGTCAAATGCTGTGATTTATTATCTGTAACTTTTAGATCATGGGTCTCAAAAACACACAGCCCAGGGGCCACATGCAGGCCCTAAAGCTATTCCCTGCAGCCTGCAACAATACTATCATTCCCGATATTTGCAATATCACTGTATGAAAAGGTTTCCGTGGTGCAGCCCTCAGGCTAACGTACTAGTCCTCATGCGGCCCTTGTGGTGATTTGAGTTTGAGACCCCTGTGTTAGATGCAACCTCTACAGTCTTTAAATCTTTGGAAGTCCGTGGGCTAGCACTCCACTTCAAAGCACTAGAGGAAACCACTTTGGGCCAGCTGGCTCAACACTTCAGTTCAGTGAATAAAGGTATGGCAGCAAGCAAGGAACAAAAAGGCAGACCATGGAGGTTCACAGGACTCCATGCAAATCCACCTTTTTAAATACCACTGCAGGTCCCACCAGCTAACTGCTGCTCTGTTGCCATTCTAGAAAACGTCGTTCTCTGCCGTCATATCTGATCTCACTGCTCTACAGAACCAGCCTGGAGCAGCATTTCTCATTTTCTGTGGCTTGTGCCTTGCTTGGAGGTGTGAGTGGCCCTATCGGACACACCAGCGCCCCTGCGGCTGAAAACACCCCACCACCACATCCAGCCCCCCACCAATGAATCCAGGGCCCCCACCACAGAAGCCCCCTGCCACCAACCCCCCCACTGCCATAGGCAGTTTCCCCACCAGAAAGCTGCTACACACTCCAGCTTCAGCAGGCAGCTGCCAGCTCTCCACGACGCACCGCAATGCAGAGACCCATTTCTCTGTGTCTCCACACAGCAGTTGAGACCTGCTAGTCTGCAGCAGTGGTTCCCAACATTTCCTCTGCTGTGGCACACCTTGCTACCTTTAATGAATTTGAGGCACACCACCATATACTTTCCAAATGAGCTCATGAATATTTATGAGTCGATGAGCCAATCCAGAGCTCTTTGAGCAGTTTTTCAAAAAAATTTTGTGGCACACCTGCTCAGACCTGACGGCACACCTGTGTGCTGTGGCACACTGGTTGGGAAACACTGGTCTAGAAAGCCTCCACGCTACACATAGCAGGGCTTTTTAGACTTAGGCATGAAGGCTGCGACAGTGGCTAAGTAGCAACACCCAACAGGACATGGGTTTGAGCCCTGATTCAACTGCGGACTTGCCATGGGAATTTGTGCAACTCATTAACCACCATGCACTTCCATTTCCTCTTCTCTGATGTGAGGATGATGATGCTCTCCCATCTTTATAAAGGCATTTAGTATCAATCAGTAGAAAGGGATACAAGTGCCAAGTTATTGCCTTGAAAGTTTTTATTCTCCAAAGGGTATGAGATGTATAAAAAACCTCCCTGGAGGCTGCAATGAGATGGAAAGTTCTAGGGGAGGACAGAAGCAGCTCTGAATTTTTTTGGGTGGTGTCACAGGGTGCGCTGGCCTTTTAACTGTACCATATCAGGTTTGGCTTGCAAGGGTCACACAACAGGCAGCACATGACTAAGAACAAGAACCACATGGTGGGAGGACATTCTTAGCAGAGCTACAGACACAGGCTAGGTTGTATGACCCAGACAAGATCAGTGGTCACACCATAGACTGTTTCAGGTGCTTGCTTTGGGGAATAACTTGAAGAAACCAAAATCTTTGGCAAGATACCATAATAAACCCTTGCTCCTAAAGGGTTTGCACCACCAGAGCTCACCATGTTTTTCCAGAGAGTATCACCGCTCTCGTTTCCTAGAGACGAAAACTGTGACACATGGAAGTGAAGAGATTGACCCAAGGTCCCCCAGAAGACTCTTGGCAGAGTGGGAAACAAACCCAGACCCAATTCACTGCTCTCACCACTACACAATGCTCCTCCCATAACAGATAGAGCCGTTCTCTGCCCAGCATAGGCTACAATTCAAACAGGCTCTTTTCCTTCCTTCCCTCACCCCTTGTGGGTCCTTGTCTGACTCCCTAAACAGCTCCTGCAAGTCTCCATAAGGACAAGGCATTCCTCAGACAATCATCTATGCCCACAACCTTCACGGGGAGACAGCTGATTTGTCCCAACTGGGGCTGGGCCCCCATCTCTTCTTAAAGGAGCTGGTCCCCCTGTGAGAGCCAGTTGCCATTAATGATGTTGCTTTATGGAGCTCTTGGACATGGCAGTTTTTATGGCTAAGTGCAGATAGACAGTGGTCTGTGGAGCATGCACAGAAGTACTATGTTCTGTTTGTCCTGCTAAAAAATCCATCTGGACTAGACACACCAAAACAATCAAGTGCAGATCAGATGGCTGCTGGCCTCAGTCAAGACTGGGGGAGATGGGAAATTCCCAATATTCAAGAGGAGGCAGCAGGTCCCATGACACAATGTTCCATCCTCCAGCGAGAGTAAACTTAATTGTCTCATGCTCTGCTGCGATCAAAACAGCCTAGTCCTTGGTAATGGAAGGGTCCTAAACTGGAGCATGCTGTCCTCTGGAGACCTCTCAACATGCAATGCTCTGCTGTGTCCTGCTCAGCCTAGCTGGGAGAAAGGACGGTACCCAAGGTGCGGTGCTCCTTGTTGATCCAAGCACTTTGCCGCACAGAGAGAGCAGGTGCTAGCAGAGGCTTCTCGATCATGACACAAACATCCCAGCCTAGGCAGAAGACAACTCTCCGGATGCATCGTTGCCCTGTGAACTGAGTGGAAGGACCAGGTGAGGCCCACAATGGTCCGTCACGGGCTAAGCCACCCACCGCAGAGAACTGGCAGATCGTACACAGCTCCACGGTGAGTAGGGAGATTCCAGCCCAAAATCCACAAGACCATTTCCAAGAGCCCTGGCCGAAACCGATTGCCTGTGAGCACCAAGCTGCTCTGCTCAGGATGGCGCCCCAAATGCCTGGATTTGTCATCTCCGCTGGCTGCATAACTGTAATTCACATTACAGACAGTGCAATCTGCGGTACTTTGTGTAGATGATGTGCCTTATCCCCCAACACATACTGGCTTGGATCAAGTTTGCAGACTCAAAGGGTATGTCTGCACTGCAACTAAGCCTCAGCTCTGCATCAGGTTTGAGCCCAAGCTCCATTTCTATGCCCACATAAATCAGGTCAGCCAGCATCCAGAGCCCTGCTCCTAGAACTTGCAAGGAGGTAGGTCAGATCCAGAGTCCAGCTGTGGGTGCTGCTCAAACCAGAGACCTCAGTCAGAAGGTCTAGCACAACAAGGCCATGTTAGCACGGCTGTGATGCCTGGGTCCAGCAACTGTAAACCCAGGTTCCCACAGCACAGGCTTGGAAACACCAACTCCACAAGCCCAGATCCACTCAGCCTGCTGTGGAGTGTAGATATCCCCTGTAATCTGAGTATGACCTTTATTTTAACTGTGCAGATTACCCCAATCAGCTCACCTGTTTATAAAGGGACATCCCATCAAATGGGTTACGTTCTCCCCACCTTTGGCAAGTCATTGTATTGAGTGTTAATGGGATAAGGTGCAAGAATATGACAAGCTGTCTCTACTTCAGGGTGAAATCTGCCAGTCTAGGCAGTGGCTTCAAAATAACCACATGCTTTCAAGGGATGGCTCACCTGTCACAACAGCATGGGTCCATACTTAGCCCTCTCCACTATGCAAATAGAGCATCATTCCAGACACCACTGAACACATTAAACACCAGCTTTCCACCTTTAAGACAAGGAGCCTGTCTCTCTTGTAGGACAAAGCACCAATTAGAAACCTTTTAAGGGTCATTTCTCCAACATTTCTATCCTTCTCTAAATTAAGGGCTCTAAGCAAAGCTGTTCAATAACTGTTCTCATTACTATCAAGTGATGGTTTCCTTGTTATTTTGAAAACACTGCAAGATTTTATTAAGAGCAAATAACTACTCTGAAAGCGCTGGGGTGGTTCAAAAATATTCCAAGAGCCATTTTGATCAGGAGTACTGGACGCGCTCCCCAAATCAAAGGGCCGGTCCTGCCCCCTTTGATGGCATTGAGTATACAATGTACAAACAAATCTCTAGGGGTCTGATGGCACCAGTGCCTTAACTTCAGCAGACGCAGACTTACCCACTGTATTGACAAATGTACTGCTGAGCTAGGAGTCAGCCCAAAAGCTAAGATGCTTAGCTGGGCTGCAGCATTTCACAATGCACCGTGCTGCCAAAAAAAGCTGCAGCTGCCCCCACTTTTGGCACCTGTGCAACAACGTGGCTGAAGGGGCTGGCAGCTTTTTAGGCACCAGGGGGCATTCGGCTTCCTAAGCACCGTGGAACAGCTAGGAGCCACAATCAAATTTCTGGCAATCCAGCACCCAGGATTTGTCAAGCCCTGACCTACATACTTACACTCTGTGTGCACTACTGAAAACAACATAAATATATAGAGATGTGGATCAGGGACACTCAGACTTAGGCTCACAAGCCACGAGCAGCTCTCTAATACGTCTCGTACAGCTCGTTGCAGCACATGATATTAAAACAGTGCGTGATTTAATTATCAACTAATCTAAGTTATTAACCAATCAGGCTTTTTTTGTAATGTTAATCACTAAGTTGGCTCCTGAAGCACTGAGGTCTGAGTACCGCTGAATTAGATGACAGATAAAATTAGATATAATAACATATCTAATAAATTCAACTAACTTGGTTACAAAGAGAAAACTCCACAATATAAGAAAAAGTTAGATAGCTTGGAAAATCCAACTGGATACAGTCTCCAAAGGGGTAGCTATGTTAGTCTAGTTCAGTAAAACAACCAAACACGAGTCCTGTGGCATTGAAAGACAAGCAAATTTATTTCTTGCATGAGCTTCTGTGGGGAAAAAGCCCACTTTGAAAGCTCATGCAAAAAATAAATTTGTTAGTCTTTAAGTGCCACAGGACTCCTTGTTGGTTCGTTTGTTTTACTGGATACAGTCTATTTGCTTATGCTCTATCGGTTTGCTTGTGGCAAGCAGGACATAAGCAATGAGAGGTCCTGGGCACCCATGTACACAGGAGCAAAGCCACACAAATTCTATTGTAAATTATCGACTTAATAGCAAAACCTACCGTTGACATCACTGAGGGCAGGATCAGGTCTATCACATGTCTGATAGTCCCCCAAACAACTGGATAATTTAGATCCATGAAATTCAGTGTGATCACAACTGTTCCCCGGTTGTTTCAAAGCATTTTCTAAGGGATCAATCCTGAATTTCTTGCAAACCACTAAGGTCTGGAGTCTACAAAATACTTAGGCACCTGAACACCAGATTTCGGTGCCCAAGTCCCATTTTTAGGCACCCGTGTCAGCCACACAACTCCCACTTGGCTGCCAACTATTAAGTGCCTAAATTCACTCACCTTCTAAGTTCTTGCAGTAGAAGTCCCCTCCATGGCCACGTTTCTGCCACTAAGCACACATGCCACTGCTTCTCTCTACATGCTCAGATGCCTACATCCTTCACAGTACAGAAAAAAAGGATCTAGGGCAGTGGTTTTCAAACTTTTTTCCTTGGGACCCCGTTGGAAAAAAATAAATTATCCCCGCTACTCAGCAATTACACCTTTGAGCAATGCCCTCTTTGACAGTGGCAGCAGGGGGTGCAGTGGCTGAAGGTCTGTGACACAATACTGGGTCCTGACCCTAAGTTTAAAAACCACTGCTCTAGGGAGTTGTAGGTTGTTTGCAATAAGCCATAAACCCAGCATCTCTGTGTAATTCATGGGTTTTAGGCCTGGTCTATGCTAGAGAGTTTTGTCGACAAAAGCCACCTTCTGTTGACAAAACAATCCTGGCATACACGTGGCTGTCATCCTTCTATTGACAAAATAAAAGCAACAAGAGGAGAGGCAAGGAGTTTTTTTCAGTAAAGTCTTTGAGAGAATGCACGTGTGTAGTCACTGCCCTTGGGTTAGACGGATAAAAAGAGCCTCTCAATTATCCCAGCATGCCATCCTGAGTGTCGTCTGCTGCCGCGCAGCCCTCTGCCTCTGTCCCTCCCCTTCCAAAGCCCTGGGGAAGTTTTCAAGTTAATTCACGGTCAGGGCTGGCTTAAGGAGCAAGGCAGTATGGCACCGGCTCAGGGCACCAAAGCTTAAGGGCGCCAATGCCGGCTCGGAAACAGGTTACCATGCAAATCCTCGGCCACAGGTTCATGTGACTTCGCCTGCCACCACACGACGGCCGGCCTGACCCTGCGCCTCCTGCTCCTGCAAGCGTCCTCCTGATGCAGAGTTGGTGATGGGGGCGCAAAAGGAAACATAGGCTCGGGGTGCCACAACCCCTTGGGCCGGTCCTGCTCGCCATGAGATCTGACTCCACATCCCAGCAAACACAGTCCTGCTGCCTCCACTAAACTGCAGGGGAGGGAGCTAGCTCCTTATGTGCCCCACAGAGCAAAGGAGGGACATGAGGGCTGTGTCCCTCTCTCTGCCCCCACTGGCGTACTGGAGGGTCTCCTCTGAAGGGTGTGGGGGAAAGGAGGACACGAGCTACGAGCTGCCTTGTGTTGCAGCTTCTGCCTTGGACCAGCTGCTTCCAGCAGCTGCTGTCTGCATTTAAAGAGAGCGGACGAGTCAGATACATCACTGTTTCCAACACATGCTGTCTGTCTGTCTATCTTTCTCCATGTGCATATGCATCCTGTGGGCTACTTGTGTTTGTGTTCAGCAGCATTCTCTTAGCAGTTTAAAAGCAGCTGTCAAACTGGTAGGATGCAAGATGCAGAAACCTTCAATCACATGAGGCTGGGTGCCTGTGCCTGCCTATTGAGGCACTGTAAACACTTCCCAAGGGAGCCCAGTTGCACAGGAGATAGCTACCCACCGTGCACTGCTCCCCGTGTGGGCAAAACAGCTGACAGTGTAAATACACTTCACTGACAGAAGACAACAGATACACAACAGTGATTAAATTATAGTGGTGTCTGTGTGCCAGCCATACTTTTGTCAACAAAACTTTCTGGTGTTTGCAAGACATTATCGTCTAGCTGCAGAGTTATGAATTTAAGCTCCCAGCCTTGCATTTTGAAAGTGTTGTGAAGGTTTTCTCTGAGCATGTGGACTGATAGGTGAGATAGAGTGGTCACTTTGTGAAAAGTGAAGTGTTCACCCCTGAGTCACAGGGTGGCTTTGTCTTTTATCATTTTCCTAAGTGATGTCCATAGGCCTTATCTACACTAGAGAACGTAAAACAAAGAGGAGTCCTGTGGGACTTCTAAAGAATTGCATGAGCTTTCATGGGTATATCAAAATCCCATTTCATCAGAGAGTACTATCTACCAAAATCAGTTTTGGTCCCAGTGAGTATGGGTTGTAAGTTAATTGATAATACCCTATAGGGGTTCCAGTGTGCTCAGGAAAATGATACAAGACAAAACCATCCTGTGACCTAGAAGTGAACGCTTTTCACAAAGTGATCACTCTACACCTGACCTATCAGTCCTCATCCTCAAAGGAAACCTTCATAACATTTTCCAAAGGCAACGCTGGGAGATGAAATTCATAACTCTGCTAGACACTAAAACTCATGGACTGCACAGGGGCACTGGATTTATGGTTTATTATAACAATCTGTAACCCACTAACCGCCTCTTTTTGTCCTATGACCACAGAGATGTCAACTGGCCACTCTACCTTGAACGATCCTTCAGAATATGCTAACTTCTTACACCAAACTATATGCTCCACCATGCATTTAGCTGGGAATACCTTTCCCAAGCCTGAAGAAGAGTCCTGTGTAGCTGGAGAGCTTGTCTTTCTCACCAACAGAAGTTGAACCAATAAACCAGAGGCTCTCAAACTGTGGGGTTTGCCCCCCACGGGGGATGCAGAATCTATTCTGGAGGGAGGGGTGAGAAATTTGAGGAAGGAAAAATCTTACTGCTCACATTGTAACCACAGCAATGATCACCACCCTTACTTCTGTGTTGCGGCTGGCGGCATTGCTGCAAGCTAGGCTCCAGGCCAGCAGCCTCTGTTCTCCGGCCACCCCACTCCGAAGACAGTACAGAAGTTAGGGTGGCAGTACAATGACCCTCTATAATACAGTAGGTTAGTGATCCTATTTTGGGTCAGGAACTCCAGTTTGAGAAACACTGCTCTGTATTTCACTTAAAAATTTACACTGCTATTATTTAAATGGCTCTCTTTGAATCAATGCTTTACTGTTGTTAATATTTAGTGAGAGTTGCATGCTGATTTCTTTTTTAAATCAGCATACTGGAAGAGGTGCCTAAAATGCTACAGACACAAAGCAGCTGGGGACACAATCAAATAAGTTTGAAAGCCATTGTAGTAAAAGATATCACTCAACCACACTGTTTCTCTAATGCCCCAAAACCGACGTGGTTACAACCACATCGCTTACACCTGTAAGCAGGGATAAGGGCCGAGCAAAGCAGAGCAGTGTTATTGCTAGCTAGGGGAAAAAGGAAATTCACTATCATTTTCTCACAGATTTGGTTGCTGCTGTTTTAACACAGCGTGTGCTGGGCAATTTAGAGATCCTGGACTT
This sequence comes from Podocnemis expansa, assembly GCA_007922195.1. Taxonomy (NCBI): domain Eukaryota; kingdom Metazoa; phylum Chordata; order Testudines; family Podocnemididae; genus Podocnemis; species Podocnemis expansa. The sequence continues at coordinate 2,998,968 of ML682033.1, forward strand.
GCTACGGTTTGGTGCCCTGCTGTCTGGTGGAATCTATGTGAATTAGACACCCAGGCTGCAGTTTTCCTGTGCAATACATGGGCAGAGTTAAGCACCTAAAAATGATAGTCACAGAGAAGCAAGCTCTCTCATCTAGCCAACAGGGAACGCTGAAACAGGTGTGATCAATATAGGCTCCTCCCGCTAACTCAGAGGAAAGTGCCTACCTCTCTTCAGGACTCACAGCTATAAAGCATCTCCCGAGTAAGATACCCAAGCTGGGTGAGTCCTTTCTCAAAAAGAACAGCCAGGAGAAAGGGCAAGGGAGGTTACCCCCCTTTGCTTTATAGCCAATGTTTTGACACACTCACTTGGGCTATAAGACATCCAGGTTCAAATCCCCACTCTGCCCGGTTTGGAGCAGACACTTGACTCCACTTCCCAGAAGAGTTCCCAAAGTACTGGGCACCAGGATGCTGACAGCAAGTGCTCTCTTAATTGCTTCTGTTCCACTTTCTATGAAATACTTCAATATTCGTTGAACCAGAGAGAGAATGGCTCTGTAGCCTGGTGGTGAGTCCACCCACCCACAGGTTAATATTTAATTATTCATACAAGGTAGAACAGTTGCAACAGGAAAAATTGAGCCAACTAAAGTGAAAATTTCAGTACAAGGGAAATTCAGACCCTTGCAGGCTTCGACAGCAGTTCAGCAGGGCTTCTGAGGATCTAAACTGAGGATTGAGGCACTTACACAGGAAGCAGGGACCACAGCAGTGAGCCTCACAACCCAGGCCTACAGATTTGGGCTCATGGGGATTAACACTACAGGGCTAAAAATAACCATGTGGACATTTTGGTCAGGCTGAAGCCCATGGCCCTCCCTCCGTCTGCCCAAGCCCTCATGCCTACAGAACCACGGCATGTGCATCAGCCTCCCTAGACGCAGGCTCGGAGACACACTGCTGTAGGATCTTGCTTGCTGCACAAAACTAGGTACTTCTTGTGAATCTAGCCCTAAATGTTATACTGAATGGGGACAGAACAACTCTGTGCTTAAAGTTTAGTATGTACGGTGGTGTTTGGCTTCTGCAGGTATTGATTCAGCAAAGCAGTATCCCAAAAGTCTAGCAATTTAAACAAAACAAGCAGGGCCAGATTAAGGCTGCAGCTATTGGGGTTGCAGCTCCTGACCCCCACCTAAAGAGCAGATCTACAGCCCGACCCCCCCAAAAATTCAGCCCCTGTGAGTGCTAGGCTGCCACCGCTCACCTTCAGCTTGCTTGCCCAGACCCCAGGCTGGCATGTTGCCCCCCACAACAGCTGAGCAGCACTTGCCTGTGACCCTCTACTCCCCCGCAACATCGCCGGCACGCTGACCCCTCTGCAGCAGCACGGCCCGTATCACGGCCCCTCCCTGCTGCCCCCCCACCCAAAACACCAATTGCAGCCCCTCCTACCCCAGCCCCACAGCACTAGCCAGGCTCCCAATGCCCCTGACCCAACCCCCCACATCGGGGGGGACCACGAAGGAGGTCAGCCCCAAGCCCTCCCAGGCCTTGATCCCACCCTGAAAACAAGAAGCAAACAGATATGGGGAAAACACAAGCCCTGCTTGGTAAAGATAAGGAGTACAAGAGCTATAGGAACAGTATCCTGTGGACAATTCAAATCCACCCCCATATTTTGAATAGAGTTGAAAGTTATCAGTGAAAAAGAGTTGTTAATTTAACACGCTCAGCTGTTTATCAGCCCCAAACATCTTATTTGGCACCAGCCACACTGACTGAACTCAACCACGTCTTAGGAACAGAGCTGGTTAGTTAAAAGCTAAGAGTTACGGAAGGGAACACCGAAACACTCTTTTTTTGTGACTCTGATACAGGTCTGCAATCCAGGAGTGCTTCATCAGCCAAAGCTCTCATTGATCAGTGTAATAAATTCTGGCTTTTATGTTGCTGACTTTTTCAGTAATAAGAGAGGCTTTCCAAAAAGAGAAGCAAATTAGAATCCAGGAAACATCTGCTCTCAGATTGTAATACTTTTTAGGAAGATCATTTCCCAGGGTCTTGGGAGGGCCTCTTCAATTTACTCTTTTCAGCTGATCAGCATTTAGGCCCTGATCCCCCAGCACTTAGACACTTCTTGTACCTTTGGAGCCATGAACAAGCCCCATTGTCTATCTCTGGGAATAAAGGTGGACAGGATCAAGACCTTGTCCTGTGACGCTATCATAATTATAAAAATCAGAGCCATTCCTCAAAACAATATAAATGCAAGTAAAAAAGGACTTATTCTATTCTTTAATGAGTAGCAAACGTAGTCTGTGGTCCATTTGCTGGCTCAGTCTATTCAGAATCAATTTTTATCATACATTTTAGTGCAAAGAATCTACTATTCCTCTCAAAGAAAATAAATTGGATTCCATTTCATTCTGCAAATGGCCTCTAAAAGGCATAATGGTGACCATCCAAAGCACTCCAGATCATGCAGCACTGATGCGTCATCATACTCACATATTGTGGACTCAACGCTAACAGCTGCCTGACCTACATTCAGGAAGCAGCATTCCCATATGCCTTACCCTGAATTTAAGAATTAAAATGTTAACTCATCAGAACACTGTCTTGGATTTAAAAATTAAATATTAATTTTGTCTATACTTTTTAACATGATACTGTATTTTAACATTTCTGGAAAAATTGTTGCTCATCTTCTTCTACTAAAAAGAGCTGGAGCTGTTGATTGCTACTGGAGGGAATTGTTCTTCCCAACTAAATAAATTAACAAGCCCAATTACTTGCGGTTGAACTAGATCTTTTAAATTTCACTCCTTTGAGCAGTCCTTATGGTATCAGTGAGACTAATCAAGTGATCCAAGATTATTTGTCTGACCAAGAACTGCAAGGTTTGGGCACCTGGATCATTTCTTAATGGCTTCAAATTCAGCATATGACATGGCTATAAGTTTTCAATATTAGCTTACTCTTTGTTAGTTTATTACAGGGCTAGACAAAATTGGCTCACTGGTAGGCACCACCAATTTTACTTTTGGTTGCCAGAAGGCACTCCTCCTTTACATTTCTGCAGTGAAGCTGGCAACAGGCTACTAAAACTGGTTGCCATGGTGACCAGAAATATAGATTTGTCAAAGACTGGTTTATTAAAAGGATGGAATATCCATAAATACACTCTTCAACAGAGTCACTGAAGGAATGTTTTGTTTACCCCTCCAATTTAGGTTTTATAAAACCCCAGTATTGCTACCAAAATTCTGTGATTTTTTTTTTTAACAGAACAGTGAAACAGCTTTGTGTTTTGCCAAGTCCCAAAGGGGGTAGCCGTGTTAGTCCAGTTCAGTAAAACAAGCAAGGAGTCCTGTGGCACTTAAAGACTAAAATTTATTTATTGCATGAGCTTTCGTGGGAGAAAATCCCATTTCATCAGACACTTTGCTCATGCGATAAATAAATCTGTTAGCCTTTAAATGCCACGGGACTCCTTGCTAGCTTTGGGTTTGCATTTTTGCATTCCCCTGCAGAGTTTGTCACCCAAACACTTATACTATTGAGCCAATAATGCATGAGACACACAAAATAATTGACTAGAAACCCTCCCTAGAGCTACGCACAACTGATCAAACACATTTGCATTGCCCAAGATGAATAAAGTGCAAAAAGTAAATATGCAGCCCTAAGCAAGGAAAGGTGAGGGAGCTTTTAAAATTATTTATGCAATGATATACGGAATGTTAGCCTGATTAATAGATGCCACAATATTTCACAGCAATGGACCACACGCTACAGTAATTTAATTACTACAAGACTTGTAAATAGAACCACTGTTATAATCTGCAGCACTTAGTACCATGGTGTATCAATGTAGGCTTTTTCTTTTTCAAAAATGGTAACAAGGATAATGAACATTTTATTTTAGAAATGGCTTGAAGCCCATGTCATCATCGATTCACTTCACCTAGAACATGGCTGTTAGGATCACCTTCCAGGCTGATCATTTTTGATATTCCTCATTCTTTGAAATCTAGAGGGTAGCCGTGTTAGTCTGCATAGAGTAAAAACAACAGAAGTCCTGTGGCACCTTGACGACTAACAGATTTCTTCGAGCATAAGCTTTCAAGGGTTGCAGCCCACAGAAGCTTATGCCCGAAGAAATTCGTTAGTCTTTAAGCTGCCATGGGACTTTTTGTTATTCTTTGAATTGCTCCACTGGATACTCCACTCAACTGTATCAAGTTTAGGTTTCTTATCCCCATCTTTGCGCCTTGCCCTTGTCACTTTCCATGTGTTCTGCTCCACTGGCAATGCTAGCAGATATGTCTCATTCATCTGCCTCTCTTGTGAACATCTTCAATCATCAGCTGCACTCCTTTCCTCGGCGCTCTACGAGTCCCCCTCAATTCAGTTTCTGCTTAAGATTCAGTTCTGCACTGAAATCTATATGAAATTAAGAAAAATGATCATGTCTCTAGTATATCATGCCATTCACTCACTCATTCTCACCAACTAACATCACAAACCTACTTATGACAAGCTCCAAAGAGGTAGCTGTGTTAGTCCAGTTCAGCAAAACAAACAAGGAGTCTGGTGGCACTTTTAACAACCAACAAATTTATTTATCGCATGAGCTTTAGTTGAAGAAAATCACACTTTGTCACACACTCTGAAAGACCCATCTTCAAAATGTCTGACGAAGTGGAATTTTCTCCCATGAAAGCTCATGTGATAAATAAATTTGTTAGTTGTTAAAAGTGAGCAGGACTCCTAGCTTCAGAGCCGTAACTACAGTTTACAGTGCCCAGGGCACGTTCTGATTGAAACACGCCCCTTACAACGGTTGGTGCCCGAGGCGAGCGATGCAGAGTACACCCTTTAATGACGCAGCCTAATGGAGCCGCTTCGGCACACCTACGGCAAAGCCCCACTCGCCCCGCTGTAGTTACAGCCCTGCCTGGCTTGTTAAACATGCTTAATGTTACTCATCACTGTCCATCCTCATCCCCTCCCCGCTGTACTTTCCTTCTCCTTACCTCATGTTTAATACTAATTTGTAAGTCCCTCTTGGCAAAAGTCACGATTGCCTTTTGACTTAGGAGGCATCCAACACAGTTTAGGCCTGACCAACCAACAAAAATACAACTAGTGAGAGTTTTGAGTATCTAGTCCAGGGTTGGTCAAACTTATGGAACTCAAGAGCTGCACAAGTTGATCATTAAACTTCCAAGAGCTGCGCTGAGGCCTATAGCCATATACTTTTCCCTACCCCAAAATTACTAAGTTTAAAATCCATTGCAAACTTTAATTTTGTCATAAAAAGAGGACAAATATTGATCCCACTAATGTCAGATTCTAATAATTACTTAAGGTTACCATGAAAATTAGGCCTATACAGTAAAAACTTAGCTGCTGCTTAATGTAGAAGACTGCAGGCTAGTGGTGAGTTTTTTAAAATCCCGACCATGCCACACTTCTCCCCACCATCCCCAACCAGGCTGCACTTCTCTCCACCATCCCCGACCCCCTCCTGAACTCCTAGGCTGGGGCTGCTTTCCTAAATTGATTTGCTGATGTTCTTCCGGGCGCCACAATTTTTCATTCAAGAACCATGTGCGACTCCTGAGCCGCAGTGTGGCCACGCCTGATCTAGTCCTTTACCATTAAAACCAACTGCCCAGTGACACCATACAAGCCATGGGATGAAAACTGCCCAGGGTCTAAAGGACTCATAGTTTCACAGAGGAGGGAGGAGAGAAGATTGGAAGTCCAGAGTAAGGGATAGCTTAGCTTTAGATTGACTCTGTCCTTTCAGTTGTACTGGACCATGGGTAAAAGCAGATTACTGCTTCGTCTTTAATGCTGCCACTTTTTGTCAAGTGTTAAAAGATGAAACATTGTCATATGACGCCTTTGGAGATAGGTATGTCAACAAAAGAATCCCCTTAGTTTGCATTTTCCCTCAGAGGAGCCAACTGTAGTATAACTACATCTCAATCCCACATGCAGCTCTTTAACTCTTGAAATACTCGAAAGTGCTGCATCCTTCGGTAGCTAGCAACACTGGATCTATTTTGATGCAGAACTCTTTTGAGACTCAATTACTTCTGATTAGATAGCCATGAGAAGGCATTACTTTCTTTCCCCCCACACATTTCATTTCTAGACAGAATACACAGAGGTCGCCATTCCCTATCCTTTTGCAGGCACTTACACAAGATACTGCCAGCAAAGGCTTGTAAAATGACAAGAAACAATATTGTTCTATAATTATATTCTCTCTGTGCAACAGTCCTACATACTATTTCTGGCATTTTAAGCAAGGGTACTTTAACTTAAATCATATTGCAATAAACAGTCAGCTGTTAGTTCAACAGATCGATAATTGCTTACAACCATGACCTGCTTATACAAACATTTACAATGCCTTCAACAGATGTTCTTGCTTCCATTTATAACATGCTAGTCATGCATACAACATGCTTATCACACCTATCAATCATTTACAAATATATTCTTAATATTAAGTGTGAGCGGGCCTTGCTGATTTATTTACTCTAGCATCAAACGTACATCAAAATTTGATGTACCCTCTACAAGTCAGCAATGAATATTGTCTTGTTAACAACACGTTCATCTCTAGATATCATTTATTCAAATCTATTTAAACTCATTTTCTAATGTCATTTATTCATTTATCCAATTTCATTTATTAAGGGTTCACACTGAGAATCCATCTTATCATAATAGTTATTAGACCGAGCCTCTTATTAGCATAAAAGTTATTAGATTTGTTAGAACATTCACTCCACCTCCTTCAATTCTGGGTACATGATCATCAAAAAAGTATCTTCAGACACGTCAAATCTCACTCGGTGGGTGTGAAACTCACTCATTAGCATGCTCTCTCACTCTCACACACACATTCCTAAGCTTATCTCGCTCATTTTGAGTAAATTATATAAAAGATTTTTACTCAGGTGCCGAAAGAGACGGTTGAAAGAGCAAAGGACTATTAGTCATCTTACAAAACTGAAGCTCTTTTGTGCATCCAGAACCATTCTATATGAGCGTAGCCAACTATGCACGTAAGAAGCTGCCTTTGCATGATGAAATGTTACAGACGGCAGCATCTGTGAACTTTGATATTAGGGAAAACTTCACCACTTTTGAAAACACGTTGAGCCTTTTGTTAGCAGGTACCAGCACATCTTTGGTCTCCTTCTGCCTGGGAGAGTGAAACGGCAAGAAGAGTTTGGTGACTGCCCACTGAGGTGGAAATCAGCTATCCCTCCAAATGTGCAGGATGAGGCCGCAGTACAAAATACTGTGTCATACAGGATGGACATGGTGCTGGCACAGCTTAGCAGTGTCAAAAGCCCTAGTGATCTCTATAAGATCCCATTCCTGGCCAGGACTGCCAGGCTTTTCTTAGCGTTACGCCCCCTGCTCCTCCCAAATGAAAAAAAGATTTCAGTCTTGTTCAAAAGAACAAGACATCATTCACACTAAACCTTGGACTTCAAGTGAACAGATTTCCCAATTTTATAACGACAGTTCTGATATTCGGGTGGCTTCTTACATAGGTCCCATTACCACTCACCCCTTGGCATGATTTTCCACACTTGTTATCCGGTCACCCTACTTGGATTACACAGGACACTGTCTTCTGTTATCCAAGTGAAGCTGGAAAATCCTGAGATGGGTTTCATTTTGAGCCACCCAAAAAAATGTATCAGAACAGCAAAGAGAGCCATCTAGCAATATAACAAAGCCCACAAATAAAATGTGAAACCCAAGTAGATATTGTGAGAAATGTGGAATCGGAATTCTCTCTCTATGGTTTGTTAGCTTCAAAATAATCTAATTGTATTATTTATTTTTACATTCATTTAACATATTGCTTGGTTGTGTTTCATTCTAAATATTTAATTTTAATTAACTTTGCATTTATTTATTTTGGAATCTGATTGTTTTAGTTGGCTGCAAATATAACATGAGCAATAATACACAAACAAAACAATAGTTGTACCGTAAAGTGTTTTTCAAATGGATAATCACTATGACAAGGTGATATGCAGAATAAACATTGTTGCGTTGATAAAAGTTGTACTTCTATTAGATTTATATAAAAAGTTAATTTTGAATTTTTCTCTTGTTCTGTTCACTGCCTGTGTGCCTAAACCAGAAGTAGTTAATCCTGGTCCTCAGGGATCTCCAAACATCCAGGTTTTTGTTCCAACCTGCCAATAACTGTTTTTCTTACAATCCTCTGCTTTGCATACAGAATCCCCAAGCGCCCTGGACTTTAATACCAATTAGAATATTTAAATGTTTCATATGCAATACTGAGCAATGTACATTTTAAATCAAACTATTAAATCCCGGTTGGATTAAAAACCTAAACTATTGAATGTTTCCAAGTACCAAAGATCTGAGTCCCGACATTAAGTAATGACCTAACACCACCTGGCAAGCCTCACACTTTGGCCTCCAATCTCATTCTTGGAGGCTGCAAATCTCACTCTTAAGGACAGCCAAACGTTGGCATCTCTGGTCTTGTAACTTAAAAGCTAAGTACATTCCCGTTCTCCTGAGCAGCATCCCAATTCATACACCTAGAGAAAATATACCACAGTGAAACAGTCAAAAAGCAACAAAAACATTCCCTGAACAGAAATAGAGAAGCCTTCTCCAGCCTTGTCATTGTCTGCTTGCCTAACGCAGATGTGACAGCCACTAAAACAGGATAAAAATACTACTTGACTCTGTTTGCTCGCTGTATCTTTGCTTCCGCTCCATAAAGATGGGCAAGTTAATAACCATCACATTACAGATGTCCACTGTTTTTTTTTTTCAAAAATATCACCCAATAATCTTTTCCTCTTTGCTGCCAAAGGCAGTGGGACTCAGCAATCTGCCTTTTTTAGGTGAGGAGAGATTGGCTTAATAATGTTTGATAAAACCAGCCAGATCACTTCATCACTAGTGCCTTGGCTCTATGTTTCACTTTGCTTCTGTTTGCAGTGAACTTCCCAAGAAGCCAGGTATTTATGGTGGTGTTCTCCCAGAGACCGGCTGATCTTTTGGAGAAGGGGGCTGTGAGAAAATAGAAACACGGCCCGCTGTCACCATAGGGTATGACAGACCCAGACCTCATAAACTTTGCATCCCCAAGGCCTGAAAACTGAAAGACTAAATGTGTGAAACAAACCCACAATAAGGGTCTGAATGGGCCGTGCACGTGTATTTGCGTTCCCCTTTGGTTTTAGAGAGGATAGGTTCAAAGATCGTATCACACCATGATGGCGTAGTGTCCTCTCTTCTGTGGTCCTTACTCAGACTAAACACCCAGACAAGTCCATGGGAGTTTTCTGGTAGACCGGGCACTTGTATCTTTGTATCTATTCACCCTGTAGGATAGCTAGCAGGAAGTAACTTCTACGGTTGTCAAACATTATTGTGGCCTAGCTCAAGAACACATTTACACTGACAATATGTTTTATGGTGACCAACTACTGCTCTAAACCAAGAGAACAGTGAAATCTGTGTGTCCACCCGCTCCGACTTGTGGACTCTCTCGGAAAACAAGCTCCAGAGGGATAGCCCTGTCAATCTATTCCAGCAAAACCTAAACAAGAGAGGAGCTCTGGGGTACTTTTAGAAAGATCAACAAATGTGTTAGTCTTAAAAGCACCTCAGAACACCATCTTTGTTTCATTTTTTCTCAAAAACACAAAATTTAAAGTGCACGCAGGCAAAATGCAAAGCCTTGGTTAGAGAATGGATTTGCGAGATGCTAACCAAAGGGAATCTGGGGAGAAATCAGATAAAGGGCAAGGGCGTTTGAGTTGAAATTAAATCTTCTCCAAGAAAAGTCTGACACGTTTTCTTCCAATCCAATTACCACTGAAGGCAATTCCCTCCCCCCTCAGCATCCCAGTTCAGAGCTCATCAGTGAAAGGTTTGAGGCTCTCAGGATCCCAAGAAATACTTCAGAGCTCTCTCTTCCCCGCTCCCTTCTCTCCTGGGAACCCATTAACAGGGAAAGCAGCCCAGCAAAGCCCATCCTCCATCCAGCACATAAAGCCACACGCTGTGCAGCAGGCAAAGCGGTCCCTTTAAATGAAAATTTCCAAAGGGGCAGCTGTGTTAGTCTAGTCCAGGCGTGGCCAAGCTGTGGCTCGGGAGCCGCATGTGGCTCTTGAATGAAAAAGCGTGGCTCTCAGAAAATCAACTTAGTAGTTAAAAGTATATGGCTATATGCCTCAGGGCGGCTCTTGAAGGTTTAATAATCAACTTGTGTGACGTAAGTTTGGCCACCCCTGTCTAGTCTTTAAATGAAAAACCTCTTTTCTTGCCTGGGCAGCAAGAACAAGCCGGGCTTTGCAGGGCAGAGGGGTGGAGGGGCTCTGGAGGCTCAGTCTCTCTCTCTGCTTGCAGGCAGGTGTTCAACTCCGCCGTGATCCTCACCTGCCCCAGCTGCACCGGGACTAGCAAACACACACAGAGGCGCCCTCGGGGGGGAATCCGAATTGACTCCCCCGCTTGCAGTGCAGGGGAGGTGTTGCATGCCATTTTAGGCTGGATTGGGGTTTTTTTAAGGACGGGAAGCTGGAGCTGTCCGCGCTGGCTGCCGCCAGGCTTGCCAGAGCACAGAGGAAGGCGAGCTGCAAAAAAAGGCATCTCCAAAGCCGCCAGGGGTTTCCAACGCACCCATTTCCACGCCACCGAAGTTGGCTCCGGATCCACTCCCGGAGCAGCGCCGGGTGTGTGTGTGTGGACGCGGGTGGAGGAAGCGGAGCCGCCCGGCTGGCCAGCCAACAGCCTGGGCTTTGCAAATCGCATCTCCGGAGCTTGCAGCAAACTAGCCCCCAAATCTTCGGTGTGGTTTTGCTTTCCTCCCTCCCTGTGGCCTCCAAACGCCGCAGATGAGACCCTCAGACACCCCAAAAACAAAATGTTCCCTCCACTGAAAGGAGAAACTTTCCCCTCCGATGCATTTCTGGGAAAGTCCTTCCTCCAAACCCCGCTGCCACCTGCCCGGGCTCCTCTCTCTGCGCTTTCCTGCTTCAGGTTGGGAGCCTCCCTTTTCCGAGGCTGCCTCCCATGGCCCAACGCTAAAACCCACGGGTCCTGGAGCCCAAATCTCGGGGGGGGGGGGTTGAAGAGCTGCCCCCCTTCTTTTTAAACAAAAAACCCAACAACAGAAAAAAACAGAGAATGTGCCACCAGGATTTGCCCAATCTTCTTGCATTTTGGGGGCTGTCCCTCCGCATTTATCTTTTCAAACCATGGCTGCAGTTGTGGCATTTAAAGCACCACAGTCCAGATGTCGGTCGGAGGGTTTCCCCCGAGTGTTTTCTCTTTTTTACACACACATTTTAGTTGCTCTGCCTTGTGTGAGCTACTTTTCACACCCATGAGTCTTCAGTGGGGGAAAAATTGGGGCAGGAGCCCTGGTTTCTCATGTCATTCGCTAAAGCGCCTCCCTGGGCAATGCACCAGAGTGGAAGCCAACCCCTGGCCCACCAAGTTTTATTTTTTCCCATCTCAAAATGTTTCTTTTCAGTTTTTTAAAGGCACCCTACCCCGCCATGTTGAAACTGGCCAGCTTTATAAATATTCATTTACCGCAGTTCTGTGGCTCTATATGGAAAAAATTAGGTGTGGAGCCAGGCTGGAAATTTGGGCACATCACTTTTTTTTTTACACCAGTTTATATTTTCTGCAATTTTTTAAATAACCCCCACCACCACTACCACCACCCCACACAAAACTCTCTCAAGAGGCACAGCAGTCTAGTAAATTCGAAAGGAGATCACATGAGCTTGCATCAGGAAAGCACCAAAATGACAGGATACTACTTTGAAAAAAAAAAGAAGAAAGTGCATGCCTCTAAGATCCGGCATGCTCAAAAAGAAAAAAAAAAAAGACCCCAGCCAGCCCCCCCAAATGCAGGCGATTCACGGCACATGGAGCGAAAACGCAGCCCATCCCTACTCCAAAAGGCTTTGCAAGAGAAAGCAAAACCATCTCTCTCCTATTTTTGCAAAAGCCTCCCTAAGTGCAGGCATCCAGCTGCATGTGCCGGAGCAGCCACCCAGAGCCCAGCACTTTGCCCCAACTTGCTCTCTTGCATTTTGAAGAAAAACACCCGGCTATTTTTCCTCTGTCCAAGCTTTTTTATTATTATTATTTTTATTTTTGGCTGCCTTTTAATAAACCTGGCAAAGCAGCCCTCCTGTCCACCCAGGCGGGGAAAAGACATGGCCTGGGGCAGGTGGAGGTTTTGGCCACCCAGAGACAGGCTGCCCGGCGCGCTGTCTTACCTGCTGAAGTTTTTTCCTTTTTTTTGCTCCCTTCCCCCGGCCTCTGAAATGGCAAAGCTCAGTTCAGATCCGTCTCTCTCTCCCTCTTTCACTTACTAGACTCTTTCCAATATGGCATCCTCGCACTGCGCATGCCTGCCACTCTTTTCAGATGCGATTTTTTTTGCAGCCAACTCCTTCATTCAATGACCTTCCCCAGCAGTTGCAAAAAAAATTGGGGCTGGGTGGAGTTGGTTGCAATCCCGGCTCTCCTCTCCCCAGTTGTGGCTTGCGAGGAGTGCAAATTAGCAGGGCAGGGGGGTAGGGAAGGAGGCAAATCTGCAATGGGGCACCTGCCAAGGGGAAAAATGGGCTCGTTTCTCCTGCCCCACCCTTGTGCCCCTCCAAATGCCCGGTGCGCCTCGATGCGCGCTGGGTTGCAGAAGTGCGCGGCGCAGGAGGGATTTTGAGCGGGGCGCGGCGCAGGAGGGATTTTGAGCCGAGCAGAGCCCAGAGAGGAGAGTAACTGGATCTCTTTTAGCCCCACGCCCGCTCCTGTCCCCCTTTATTTGGGGGTACTTGCTGCATTATTGGTTGCAAGGAAACCTGCAGCAAGGGCGCTGAATTAGGCGCGCCCAGCTTTGGAGGGGACCTGGATAAAGGGGCTTGAATCAACGCGCCGCCGACCCCCGTGTCTCCTCGGCTGTGACCCCCTCCTGGGCATCAAAATCTGGGCCCCAGACCCCAGCAGGCTGCAGGATGGAGCCAGGCACCGGCCCGCTTCTGCCCAACTTTCTGTCGTTTGCATTAGGGCAGATTTTGTTGCAAGGGAGGCGGGATCCAGGGGCCGCATTTGGGGGCATAAATTACACCCAGGGATAGTCAGAGCTGGCTTTTGGGGGGGCTGCAGGCTGCCCCCCACCCACTCTGCAAGGTGGAGATGGAGAAAAAAGCCTCCCAGCCTTTGTGGACCGCTCAATCCGGTTTGACTCCGCTTCATGTGGCGGGGGCGGGTGAGAAAACAGAGCGGCGCCGGATTTGGGTGTGGACGGATCCTGGCAGTGTCGGGGGAAGCCAACGTGATGTGGCTGCCCCTTTGCTAGCGATGCATTGGGGTCTAGAAATCCCAAAGAGGACGGGGGGCGTTGCGGAGATTGCGGACCCAGAGCCGGTGGGAAATTGCGATTTCCCTCCAGCAAAACGAAACCCAAATCGCCCGGGTCTTTTGATCCGTTTTGGTATTAAAGGGGCCGAGGGCTGGGCTGAGACCAAAGGAGACCGCATCCAAAAAAGGGACTAGAAACCTGAGGGAAGAATATTGTTTAAGAGGTAAAAGCTGCCCGGAGAGCTGATAAAAGGGAGAGAAGAGCTGATGCACCCCAGCATTGGGTCTCGAACCCCTAATCCAGGGTGCAGGGGGGTTGCAATCGATAAATGACAGCATGTCTTGCTTTTCCACGCCTGGTTGCCTGTGTGGACAGACAGACAGACAGCTCAGACCGACGTTTGCCCTTGCACAAGCCTGCCCCGCCGGCTCCCTGGGTGAGGAAAAGGGCAGGTCACAAAAGCGCCAAGTGCAGGGACGCCTGAGTGACTCCACTTTGTCAGACAGCAGTGTGAACGACCGAGGAGCAAAGCTGCTGCAGAAGAGAGCCCCGAAATCAAAAGAAAGGGAATTAGTAGATCATCCACCCCACTTTCCCCCAGCTGTGCTTAAGATGCTCTCAAGTCCATCCCGACTTTATCACAAACACTTGTGGCAGCTGTTTTTTCCTGTCCTCTCCCTCCAGCCTATGTACTGACTTCCCTGGAAGTTACTCCGGATTTGTCCCAGCCTCTTTGAGCCCTTGATTTGAAAATTACACTGTTTGGACCACACCATTCCTGATCCTCCTCCACCTGTGCAAAGTGAGAGGCAAATGCAGCAGAGAGCAGTTGCAGAGACCATCCCCTTTGTGCTCCCACTGTGCAAGGACCAACCGAGGAGAACAGCCTGGGAGAATCAGGCCCTTGCTTGCTGCTCAGGTTGTGCAAGCTAAAGGTGCATAACCCTTCCCACCTGCTTTCTAATCATTTACACTCACCACAGAATCACATCCCAACACACATCACAAGCGTGTAAATGAAGGGCCAGTTCTCCCCCCGGTGGAAATCACAGATTTACTCTGCTGATGAGAGGGACAGTGATTTTTAAACAACATCCTATTCATCTTATCTTTATGAACCCAAAGTTACCAGAATGATGAGGCGAGGTTAGGTGTCCTGCCAGTTAATATCAGCCAGCTTAAAGACTAGTTTCACAGCACCATCTATTGGAGAGAAACATCATAGTCACAAACAAGTTCCAAAGGGGCAGCCCTGTTAGTCTAGTAAAGCGAAAAAAGTAAGGAGTCTTGTGGCACTTAAGAGCAACAGATTTATTTATCGCAGCCGAAGTGGGATTTTCTCCCACAAAAGCTCATGCAGTAAATAAATTTGTTAACTTTAAGTGCCACGGGACTCCTTGTTTGTTTGTTTTACTGAACTATATGAACATGGCTACCCCTTTGGATCATAGTCACAAGCTCCAAAGAGACAGCCCTGTTAGTCTAGTTCAGCAAAACAAAGAAGGAGTCCTGTGGTACTTTTAAAGGCCAACAAATTTATTTATCACATGAGCATTCATGGGAGAAAATGCTACTTTGTCAGATTCTTTGAAGATGGGGGAGCTTCCTCCCATTCTGTAAGCTCCCCCATCTTCAACGCATCTGACGAAGTGGGATTTTCTCCCATGAAAGCTCATGTGATAAATAAATTTGTTAGTCTTTAAAAGTGCTACAGGCCTCCTTGTTTGTTTGTTTATTTGTTTTTATTCACAGTCACACTGCTTATGTGCAGCAGGGTGGTTCATTTGAAAACAGATGCTTAGGGCATAATCTAAAGAAGTTACAGAAACAAGTAACAATATATTTTTTTAAAATAAATTCCATGATAGTCACCTTAAGAGTCCAATACAGAGGCAGCGTTGCTGGGACTAGAACGCCAGAGGCCAGATTCCTACTTGCAGGTCTGCCCCTGGCCCACTGGGAGACCATACCCAAGTTGCGTCTCTGGCCTCATTTCCTCCCACCCCATTTCCAACACAGGGATAATGTAACTCAGTGGTTTTTTTAGGATGATACACAGAGTACAAAGTATCAGGTCCTTTTTAGCCAGCTCTGCCGTCCAGTTGGGGGCTGGGGTCAGCAGGGGAAAGGAGAGTACTGGCACCTTTTAAACCCACATACACACAAAAGCACTGACGTCACTGATATTTGTGCAGCACTGCGACCTATGAATGAAGAGGGCTCTAGAAAAGCTGGGGATTACTATTAATGACGAGAAAGAAGACTTTCCCTAGGAGATTTTCTTCCCTTACTCAGGAACCTACCACATCTCTGAAATCCATGTGCAGATGGTTCTCTCCAAGCTCCATCCACATAGAGGAAAAAAAAAAAGAGTCAGCTACCTCCATGACAGTTTCCTTCCTCCCTGCATCTCTGCCTTGGAGCACTGGACTGGAGATCCAGAAGAAGGGAAGACATGGGCAAGTCCAGAAGATGATACATTCTCCTCCCTTCTGCATACAGAGGCTATGTCTACACTAGTGGCTTACGTTGACTTACACTGCCTTAAGTCGACTTAAGGATCTCCCAGTCTATGGTCAGAATTTATTAAGCTGACTTCAGCAATTGCTTAAGTTGACTTAAAAGCTCCAGCCCTGTAGGTCAACTTAAGCATTTAAGTCGATTTTGCAGGGCAGAGAGCATCCCCTTCCCCACCCCAGGGCCAGATGAGGCTTTCACCTCAATGGGCTTTCACCTAGGGCCCCCAATAGCCAAAGGCCACCTCTGCAAGTCAGGATACCTGGAGCTCCGAGTCAGGCACCAGACAGGAGGCAAGCGGTAAAGTCAAAGATGAAGTAGGGTCAAGAGCCAGAATCTAAGAATTAAAATAAGGCAAAGTCTGGTGCTGAAGCAAGCAGACACACTGCATCATTGCTTAAAAAGCTCCCTGTAATGGCTTCCTGGTTTAAATATTGACCTGGGCCAATCAACGGGCTGCAGGGCCTTACTGGACTGTCTGATTTTGCAGGGCATTCCAGCAGAAACCCAACCCAAGTGCTTGGTTGCAACGCAGAAGAACCTAGTCTTGGACATGCGGTCACCGTCACTCTTTAGAAGCCAATGGGCTTCCTGGTACGTGGAATCAGGCCTTTGTAAGCAGCAGGCGTTTGTTCCACAATTCACCGCCAGCAATCAGGCAGGTTTCTGCACAGCTCAACTTCCAACTTTATCTGTTTTCCGTATCAAGGACTGTGACCTTTCTGAGACTGCAGACACAGGCAGCTACTAGCTGAATAATATGACAGCAAGTAAAACATCAGTACCTGGAACAGCATATACTCCTCACCTCAGAAAACCAGGACGTAGAGGACTTGTCTATACATGGAGTTATTTATGAATAATTGTTCTTGAAAATCTTAATGTGTGGACACTCTTTAAGAGTGCCCCTGTTCTAAATGTATTATGCTCAAGAAGAACAAAGCATTTGTCATCTGGAATTTATGTGCCCACACACAGGAATTATTCAGAAATAGATACTGTGCTTTAATTTCAGAAGCCGTCTTCATTTGGATTAACTTTCAAGTGTAGACAAGCCTTTATTTTTATGTGGTTAAATATGGATTTCAGAGTAGAGCCATGCAATGATTGATATTTCAGTTTTCTGGCAATTCCGAATGATAAAAAATATTTTGGGTTGACCTGAAAATGTAGTTTTTCAAGCATTGCAGTATCTTGAAAAGTGTGTGTGTGGGGGGGGGGGGGGTAATAAAGGGTTTAATTAGATTTAAAAAAAAAATTCTCCAAGCTATACTTAGTAGTTACCTTTACAATGCCTAGTCTGAAGTACCACACATGCAGCCAAATAATCCCTATAAGGTATAGTTCACAATCCAAACAGCTCCTCTACAACAGCACTAAATGAAGAAGGAATACATACTATGTAATATAAAGCATGGCACTAAGATTCAGTACGGAGGTTCATATTTATTACTCTTATTAATCATCTCTGCACTCTGGAAGAAATTCATTCTGGTACAAAACACTTGAGAAGCCCACTTGCACCACTTATTAACTGTTTTTTTATTTATTTTTATCATTTACAGGGTTCTCTGTGGCATTTATAACTGTCACGTCTAAAGTGCTTCTCAGATACTATTAAATTTATTTTCATAATACCCTTGCTAGCAAGGGGAAGCTTATACCTGTTTTACAGATGGGGAAGACTGAGGCACACAGATTAGTCCACCTGTCTTGAAGTCACATAGGAGTCTGCAGAAAAGCCAAGAATTGAACCCAGATCTCTGTACTGCCACTGAATGGTAAGATCACGTAGTCTCTTAAAAAACACACATCTACAGTAGATATAAGAGGCATGGATTCCAAGGCCAAAAGAAACCAATGAGATCTTCTAGTCTGTCCTCCTGTAAAACAGAGGTCAATGCTCCAGAAATAATTCCTAGAGCAGAGTTGTTAAACAAAACATCCACTTTTGATTTAAAAATTGCCAGTGATGGAGAATCCACCATGACCCTTGACAACTTGTTCCAGTACTTAACCACCCACACTGGTAAATATTTTTTGTCTCATTTCCAGTCCGAATTTGTCTAGCTTCAAGTTCCAACTATCTGTTATGCTGAGGAGCCCGTTGTGAAATATTTGTTCCACGTTTAGGTGCATTTAGATGGGTCAGATACCCCCTTAGCCTCCTCTTTGTTAAGCTAAATAAATTAAGTTCCTGGAGTTTGTTACTATAAAACACGTTTTTAATCCCTTAATCATTCCAAGGGCTCTTCAATGAACCCTCACCAATTTATCAACAGCTTTCTAGAATTGTAGCCATCAAAACTGGACACAATAGTCCAGCAGCAGTCACATCAGTGCCAGACACAGAGATAAAATAACCTCTAGCCCTGCTCAAGATTGCCCTGTTGATATTCCCCAGTCACATTCGCTCTTCTGGATGCAGCATCAGGCTGGGAGCCCATGTTCAGCTGATTATGCATCACAACCCCAAAACCTTTTTCTGAGTCACTGCTTCCCGGGATAGAATTCCCCCAGCCAGTAGGACGGGACTACATTCTTTGCTCCTGGATGAATACATGTATATTTAGCAGCAATCAAACATATATCATTTGCTCAACGATCTATGTTATTCTGAATCAGTGACCTGTCCCCTTCATTATTTACCATGGCCCCAGTTTTGGTGTCACCAGCAAACTTTATCAGTGACGCCATTTAGGTTATTTTTCCAGGTCCTTGATGAAAAGAAGGCAGTGTCGTCTAGTGACCTGAGTGCTAGGCTGCAGTCTAAGAAACTATGGTTCTAAGCCAGGGGTCTCTGAACTTTTTCACTTGAGGGACGAATCTGCTTTTATTTAACTACTAGTGTGCCAGACCCCCGACCTGCCTGCCCACTGGCTCCCCGACTCTCTGGTCCTTCCTCACTGGCTCCCCAACCCCTGGGCCCCTTCCCCTATCTGGCCACCCACCGGCTCCCCAACGCCTTCCCCGCTGGCTCCCCGACCCCCCGACCTCCTTCCCTGCTCACCCACCTGCACCCCGACACCCTGGCCCCCTTCCCCAACCTCTCTGCCAGCTCCCCAACACCTTAGGCCCCTTCACCGACTTACTTGCTAGCTCCCCAACTCCACAGGCCCCTTCCCCGCTAGCTCACTGACACCCCTGGACCCCTTCACCACAGGCTCCCTGACCCCCCAGGCCCCTTTCCCCTTATCTGGCCAGAGCTGCAGAGGCATCCCGAGTCGCTCCCTGGCCAGGCTGCTTTTGCCCTGAGCCACGCATCTGAGCATGCTCAGGACGGGAGATTTGAAAACTCCCTGTGGGCCGGATGACAGTGCTTTCCAGGTTTGACATGGCCCACAGGCCACGGTTTGGAGACCCCTGTTCTAATCAAAAACAATGAGAGTCCTGTAGCACCGTAAAGACGTACAAATTTCTTCGGGCATAAGCTTTTGTGGGCTCCAAGCCGCTTCGTCAGATAAAAGACCGTGTGATTCACATTCACACACCAGAGAATGTGAGCATTCACACCAAAGGTGAGAACGTGTGAACAGCGCATCTGACAAAGTGGGTTAGAGCCCACAAAAGCTTACGCCCAAAGGAATTTGTTAGTCTTTAAGGTGCCACAGGACTCTCATTGTTTTTGCTGCACACGGACTAACACGGCTACCTCTCTGCATGGTTCTAGTCCCTGTTCTGCTAGTTAACCTGCTATGTGAAGTCTGGCAAATCCCTGCACCTCTCTTTTCCCCTTCATCTGGCTTGTCTATTTGGATTATAAGGCCTTCTCAAGAAAGGGACAGTCTCTTCTATGTTGTACAGCACCTAGCACAATAAGGCCTTGGCATCAGCCTCTGGGCACTGAAGTAATACATATAAGCGTTGTGTGTGATATTTACGGAGTGGGGCATTTCACATGGATATTCCTGCAGCATTGACTAAATTCCAAATGTTTTAAGTGTAAAAAATCTGGGTCTGGTTCTCTGGGACAATCTCTTCATTAATATTTCCAATGATCTTGTCAAAAACTGGAGACAAAAGTATAATTCGCGACATGAATTTAATGAGATCTTTGAAAACTAGTTCTTCTTTTGCTCTTGTCTCCTTACACTTAGTTTGTTGCAAAGCGTAGCTCGGCCAACCATAGTCGCCCCTCTTCCCTTCTCACCCTCAAATAATAATAATAATCTGGGGACATATAACTGATTCTTTTTATTCACTAGATCAAATAAAGCAGCTGAAGGAATCTTTCTAAAGGAGGCTGTGTAACAGGCATGTGGATTTACTTTTCATTGTTTTAATGGCTCCTGCTGTATTAAAGAGGGCGATTAAGAATGAAATGCCACTAACCACACATAAAGACTTTGGTTTCCACTATACCGTAAATGTACCTTGTATGCCACTTAATCTCTGTCTGCCCTTAAAAGCATAATTGATTTTTATTTTCATTTGAAGAGGCTGACATTTGTGTTGCTTCAGTGCCAGGTTGCTAAGCACTTTTAATAAGAATGCTTATGAGTTACTAGTGGATGAGCCCACAATATGCCATTAAATGTAATAGGTAACATATTTAAAGCTGTAATGAGCTCAGAGTTGATAAACTATCCCAGTCCAAGGGATCAAAAGGGAGGATATATAAATAGTTTCTTTATTAGGATTCTGTCCAGCTAGAAAAGCTGTTGGGTTAATAAATATAGAAGGAATTTCTTGAGAAAGCTTTTGGGAACAAAGCTCATGTCTCAGTATATTTTTGGATTGGTTTGACCTGACAAGTAGACATGTTGTATGCAGCATTTTAAGATGTTGCCCTTTCCTGGTCAAGGAAAAACAAGTCCTTTTATATCAAAAATCCTTTCCGCTAGCAGGAGATATTACATTACATTATGGATGACAGTCTTGCCTTGTGGATAGAGCATGATGCTGGGACTTAGGAGAGAAGGATTTTATTCTTGACGTGGTAAGTGACCCACTACCTGACCTTCGACAAGTTGCTGTGCCTCAGTTTTCTCATCTGTAAAACAGAGACAAAGATACCAACTTCCTTGGTAAAGCACTTTGGCCGACATCCTCCAAGATGTTTAGGTGCCTAAGTCTGATTGATTTCAATGAAACTTAGGTGCCTAAATACCTTTGAGGGTTTGGCCTCTGAGATATAGTGATAAAAGTATTATATTAGCTAGTGGAATTTAGGATTATTTTAGTTAGCTAGTTATTAGTTATGTTATATGTTTGGGATTATATTAGTTAGTTAGTTAGTATTTAGGATCCAGTCCTGCTCCTGTTGAAGTCTATTGCAATATTCCTGTTGATTTCAGTGAGGGCAAGATCAGATATTATTGTCTCAGCACACATAAATATTACTAATTCAGCAGCTCTTACTACTTGGCTGTAATGCTTGTTAATATTTAATTCTTCTACATTTGCATCACAAACATTTGCATCACAAATATTTGGATCCCTTGTTAGAGGGACTTTTTCCACAGACTTTCAAATGATCCAGCTCATCACAACACCAAAAAGAGATGGAGGATAGAAAACAAAAAAATACCATTCAGGCATACAATACAGAGGAAAGTCAGAGAGCAGCAAGGGAATGGACTGGAAAGTGCAAGAAACCAGTTCAACATGAATGAGATACTTTAAGTGAGGGGTAGGCAAGCACCGGCATGTGTGCCAACAGTGGCATGACAGCCCATTCAGAGTGGTACAGAAATTGTGGATTTTCTCACTGAAAGCCACATCAGGCAGCTTCTTTCTGGGGAGCTGGGGCATGGAGGGTCCCCGCTGTGCCCTTGTTCCAGGCGTGGTGTGGAAAGACGATGCGTGGTACGGTTTTTCTCCATGGTGTGCAACTGCCAAGGAGCCATTCTGGGTAGCTTCTTTCCATGGCATCCCTGCGGGACCCCTGTCCCCAGGCATGCCGCCAAGAGGAGCCACTCCAGGCAACTTCTCCGCAAGTGGCTCCTTTCAGCGGCATGCTGGGGAAGCACCCCCCTCACTGTCCCAAAACCTCCAGACATGGCTGCCACCAAATTTTCAGGAACCCACTGCTTTTATTTCTGTGGAGAGAGCCACCAGCACTGACTGACAGTCAAGGAAGAGGGGCCAGCACAGGAGTCAGCAAAGGTTGCTGACTCCTGCTCTAAACAAACCAGAGCACTTTACAGCAGACTTTTGAAGTTTTAATCAGCAGCGTCAGCCACCTGACCAGGTCATGAGACTTGTCAGTCTGCGGCTATATTAAAAAAGTTGCACCCATGTACCCAAATCAATTTAAAATTGATCGAGTTATGTGTGTACAAACCCTTGAAGTTGATGCATTTAGACCTTACTTGCACTTGCAAGCTGTACAGGTCTAACCACATCAATAAGGGCTCTTTTACCAAACTATTTATAAAAACCTTAGCAAGGATGCAGTTATACCAGTATAAAGATAGCTTGGGGCTTGTGTACACTTGGAAATTAGTCTAGACTAAGGAGAGTGTGAATTCAGAGCTATTTCTGAATAGCTCTCCATGTGAATGCTCTTATTCTGGAATAAAAGTGGTTTTTTTTCTGGTTTCACATAATCCACTTTGAAAACCTCATCTCTGTTGGAAAGTGGATAATGTGAAACCAGAAAAAGTACTAATTCTAAAATAATAGTGAACTGCCAACAGCTCAAGACTCAGAGCCCAAGGGAAAAGTGGGAATCACGTTGATGACAAAATTGTTTTCCGTGTTATTTACTAGCAATTCCCAAACTGTGGGTTCTGACCTCAAGTGGGGTTGCTTCATCAGCAGATGGGGTCATGGCAATGCCAAGAGTGCAAAGGACACTGTTTGCAAAATGGCCTCCCTGCACAGCATGACCTCACTCGCACTGTATGCGCAGGTCACATAGCACGGAGGATGCCATTTTGCTACGCTCCCTGCAGCATGACATCACAATCACGCTATGTATGTGAGGTCGTGCAGTCAAGAGGACATCATTTTGTAAGACAAAATGGCATCTTCCTTGTGGTGTGACCTTACACATATGACACTGCATGGAGGACACCATTTTTAGATGGCAATTTCCATGCCATCTCTGGGATAGAGGGAAACAAAACATCTGAAAATGGGGTCATGCAGAGAAATGTTTGAGAACTGCTGACTTAGTATTTGTTTTTTTCCCTTTCTGCCATACACTCAGCATCTCTCCCAAACCATGAATAGAAATTCTAAGAAGTCATATCCTGACCGTATTCTTGACTCCTTAGACAACTGAACAAGCTAGGCTGTACTTTGAAACTGTTCTCAGAAGCATGGTATAGGAACTCACTGAAGCTGTATGCATGGTCCCAAAGGGCTGGGAATGAGCGTTTGTTAAAGCCTGGTTAGTGGGTGCTTGTAACTGAAGTTTCTCCAGTTCAAGCTCTGGTATAGAAGCCATCATGCAAAGATACTTTTAGAGCTGGACGCACTGTCTAGTGCTGCAAATAATGACTTGGGTTTGCTCCAATTGCCTGGGAACAGGAAACACAGTCAGGGATGGATTTAGGGGCAGGCAACTGCCTGGGTCACCAGGATTGGGGTGCATGAAGCTTGGGATGCCGTTTTTGTTGTTAGCGACAAAAGGGAAAATAAAATGTTTGATGTAAAATGTCTCAGGTATCCCATACATGGATTAATTTTTCACTGAATTATACATGCAAATTTTTAAACCATGGAACAGGCTACAAATGCAATAAAAAGTAAGGTAGTCAAAAGTTTAAGAAATGGAGGGAGGGCCCTGAAGACATAGGCCTGAGCGCTATTTGTCTACACCTGGCCTGGTCACCGCAAGCTAGATCCATAACACTGGACTAAGAATTCAGACGTAGAAGTGGAAATCTTCCAGCGCTAGGACCCAGGAGGCAGCATCCAACTGCTGAGCTCACTGTATGAAGAGATTTTAAGGGACATTTTCTTTTAATTACAGACTCACAGACTCCAATAAAATGGCATATTTTTTACTGACTGTCTGTAAATGTACCAAGAGTTGGCAACCCAACCATCACATCACATGTGCATAAAGGGCAGCATCATCTCCTTGCCTTCTCCAAGGACCGTAACAGCCCGGTCCTAGTCCACTTGATGGTGACAGGAAAATTGGTGTTGAATTCTATGAGAGCAGGCTCAAGCCATTTTCCTGTGTGGGGGTGAGGGAACAGATGATGCAGGTGGGTCCTCCCAGCCTTCAAGCAGTTCATAAAATGTGCATTATCAACCCCAGTGATAATATTATGCATAAACAAATCCCAAGTGCCCAGGTCTTGCCTCCCCACAGCTGTTACTGCATCCGCTTCACTCTTGTCTGAGATACTTAAAAAAAAATTCACTGAGTTATATAAGAAGAAATTCATTCCTAAAAACATATTCGCAATAAATGCAGCCTCAGAGTTACTGATTATCGCTCAGTTTAATTTTCCAGTTGATTTCCCAACAAACCAGACAAGTATCTTTTAAAAGCTTTTAGTTCTCTTTGAGGCTGGGCTTTTAACAGGAAAATTCAATGTGAGGTGAGTGCCTAACTCCCTTAGGTTCTTTTGACAATTCCAGTACAAAACACCGACTCTACGGCTATGTCTACACACACATAGTTATTTCGAAATAAGGATTCCGAAATGAGTTATTTCGAAATAAAGTCCTTATTTTGAAATAATTTAATTCGAATTAACATTTTGTTAATTCGAATTAAGGGAAAGCCTGCTACCGAAATGGCTGTTATTTCGAAATGGTTATTTTGAAATAAAGCTGTTTGGACATGTTGTTTCGAAACAATGGTGTTGTTTCAAAACATGTCCAAACGGCCTTATTTTGAAATAACCATTTTGAAATAACAGCCGTTTCAAAACAATTGGGTTTAACCTGTTTCAAAACAACAGCTCTTATTTCGAAAGGACGGGATCTGTCCTTTCAAAATAAGAAAACGTCATGTGGACCAAATATCTTTTATTTTGAAATAACCCATGTTATTTCGAAATAAAAGTGCTGTGTAAACATACCCTACAGTTTCCCCCCAAATTCTCTTCAGACTCTCTGAGAGCAAAACCAGATATATATTATATTATGGTCACACCTTGAAGCCTCAGATGAGATCAGGATCCCACTTTCCACAGGCACAAAGAAAGAGGCAGTCATTGGCCTCTAACAGTTTATCTACCTTGCCTATTTAGACTATATAGGGTAGGAAAAGGAAACGCAATCATCCTTATTTTTCCTATGAGGAACTGAGGGCCCAGAGGAATTAAATTATTTGTCTAAGATTACAGAGGAAATTTGTAACAGGACTGGAAATTGACCCCAAAGCTTTTGCGCTCCAGGCAAATGCCTTTGCCACAAGACCATCCTTCTTCTTTAGTCTCTGCATTTAACATTATAGGCACATCTTTTGTTCAATTTACTGACTCCTAATAAACATGTCAAAGATATGTTTGGGTAAGTCCAAGGCCACGCTAGGCTGAGGTCTATGAAGCAGCATAAGATTTTGGTCCGGTAAAAGACATCTGATGTATTTTAAATTCATATTGTTTCATAAATCATGCACATAACTTCAGCTATTACATCTGTCACAAAGTCACGGTCGAAAAATAAAATTAAGGCAAAAAAAAATCTAGCTAACACCAGTGTAGCTGCAGGACGAGAAAGGGAGTCACCCAAAAAGACGAAAATGCATTGCCCCAAGTCTGACTGCCCTGAGTCACAGAAGATTAGGACTGGGAGAGACTTCAGGACTTCTAGTCTAGTGTTTCTCAACCTTTAGTGGACCAGGGAACACCTAACGGTATTAATTACCTTATGCAGAACAGCTAATGAAAACTTTCTTGAAAAAGCCAGTACATAAAGGCTGTAATGCTTGTAATATTTGTATATTATTGATTCTGTGAAACCAATTCAGAAAACCAAATTCAATACAGTTTTAGGAATATAACAGGCACTTATTTCCAAAAAATAGATATATAATGATTATGCACACAACTTAAAACTGAAAATAACTGGGAATTAAGAATTCTGGCTGGCTTGGAGCAAGGGTGTGGAAGCTTTGCTGCTGCTGGGGCATGTTAGATGCCCTGCTACTGTTACTGGTGGTAAGTCATGATAAATTTAAAATGCCTGAGCCACAGCACAGGAGCAAGGTGGTGGCAGATGTCAACACACACCTGGAAGCTTTGCTGCATCTGGGACCTTTTAAATCTCCCAGCCCGTGCATCTGCTCACTGCTTTGCTCCTTCCCTCCTCCCCACTCAGCCCCTCCGATGGGGAGGGATCACAGGACACCGTCACTATGTCCATGGAGCACCTGATTGAGGAACACAAAGCTAGGCCAACTCACTGCTCAGACCCCAAACTAAATCATCCCAGCCAGGGCTTTGTCAAACCGCATCATAGAAATGTCTATGGATGGAGATTCCACCGTAGACCGAGGTAACCCACCTCCTTGGTGGGACAGTGGACTAGCTAACAGTGTTGACATTGAAAGTTTCAAAGAGGCAGCCGTGTTAGTCTAGTTCAGCAAAACAAACAAGGAATCCTGTGGCACTGTTAGGCTATGTCTACACCTAAAACCTTAGTTTGGATTTGCTTAGTCTGAACTAAGTAGTTTGAAGTTAATTCATACTAACTGCGGTTTTTAAATTCCAACTAACTTCTTAGTTCAAACTAGCCTCTCTTTTGTAGTTTGAACTAACTTTTTAGGTCAAACTAAAAAAGCACGGTTCGTTCAAACTAATCACTTGTTCAAACAAATTTAGTTCAAACTAGTGTGTCTACATTGGGCTAGTTCAAAGCAATATGCCAATAAGTTTGCACTAAACAGTTAGTTTGAACTAACCAGCTGAACTAAATAGTTTGAACTAAGCTTTGTGTAGTCCAAACTAAAGAAATTGTTAGCCTGAACTAGGCAAAGCCTAGTGAAGACAGGATTCAAATTAGTTCACATTAAGGCTCCTTAATTCGAACTAACTTTCTAGTGTAGATATAGCCATGAAGACTAACAAATTTATTTATTGCATTTCTTCAAAGCATCTGACAAAGTGGGATTTTCTCCCATGAAAGTTCATGCAATAAATAAATTTGTTAGTCTTGAAGTGCCACAGGACTCCTTGGGCTTTTTTGACATTTAACATACAAGTATTACTATAGGAGATAACACCATTTGAAACAACTAGGGCAGTTCACAATCAAAGCTATTGGTTCAGGCTCTCTGCAAATTCAGGGTGATGTTGTATGTGTTATACGTGTGGCACCAACATTTGTCTTGCTCGTTCTTTCTGCATGACATCTCTACCATGCAGCTAAGACTCTCACCAAGGCTCTCATTTCCTTGCATCTCAATTATTGCAGCATCAGGCTCCCTGGCCATGATAAGGCAGTCTTGCCCTGCTAACATCCTTTGGGAATGATGCTGCTGTCATTTTCCTAGCCCATTCCCTTCAACATGTCCTGCCTCTCTTTGCATCCTTCCAATGACTCCCTCTTCTCTATTGCGTCAATCGTAAGCGACTCGTCTTCACCTAGAGTGCCTTCCATGGACAATCCCCACTCTCCCTATCAGGTTTCATTCACTCTCAATCATCAGCATTCAACTCTGGTCAGCTCAGGCTGCTAGCTGCCATCACCCATTTATTAAGTTTACAAGCAAGCATCTTCGAACCCTTCCCAGTGCTGCCTGATACATCTGGGAGACGCTCCCTGTAAACATTTGCAAAGTGAGCTCATTATGCCCCTTCAAAACTCTGCTCAAACCTCTCCTTTGCAGTGACAACACATAGGGTGACGGTGCACTATGGCCACAGCCTATCTGCCCCATTTTTTCCTTGTGCTTCCCCATCTGTTTGCATCTACCTGTACGTTCCTTGGGGCAGGCCATCTATTTATTCTTCTTCTGTGTTTGTGTAGCGCTTGGCACACTGAGGTCCTTGTCCATGCCTAGGGCTCCTAGGTCCTACAGTAGTACAAATAATAAGTGAACGTTTTCTTCACCACCATAATTGGTAGCTAATAATTAAAACAAGACAGGAGCTCTGAGGTTCAGTACAACAATTGAGAGGTCTGTCCCTGCACTCCACATAGGCAGAGCATTGTACTCTCCACAGGGCAGGGGTCCCAAACTCCCATCACCACGAGGGCCGCGTGAGGACTAGTACGTTAGCCTAAGGGCCACACCACTGAAACCTTTTCATACAATGATATTGCAAATATTGGTAACAATCATGTTGTTGTGGACCACAGGAAATAGCTTTAGGGGCCACATGCAGCCCGCAGGCCACATGTTTGAGACCCCTGCCATAGGGGATGCAGCCTGCTCTTGGGGAAAACACTGGCCCAGTGTGACAAAGAAGTGCAATGGGGCATGGTCACAATACTTATTGCTGCTTTTTCCCTTGACCCAGCAATGATAGTTCTCAGAGACTTTAAACAGATTTAACTTAGAAAAGTCGGACTGTGCAAAGAGGCCTGGTCTGAACTAGAATCCAGGACCAGAGTAAATGTACTGTTGTGGGACAGATGGGGCATTATTTTGTGAAAAAAAATCCATTTCCACACATCACTTTTTGACCCGCTCTTGTTACAGGTATTAAATATCCGTATTCCTGTAAACTCTTCAATAACTGGCACAATATTTCAAACCAAGACTGGGTTTTCAATCAAGGCCTGGCTGCCTAATGAATAGACGTGGGCTCCCATCGGTGGAATAAGCCTTCTCTTGGCTCAACAGAACAGCTTCAGTTTTCACTCCAAGGTTGTTGTGTGGTTTCATATCATAAAACAGAAGACTATTTTACACTGTAAAGATTGAAGTGTCCTGACAGATCATCTTAGCTGATGTCTTAATGTGCATCTGTTCCATGGAATGAGCCTCTTAGGAACATTTGCAGATACTGTCAAAAATAAGTGTTCTGTGGAACGCGCTTCAGTAAATAAATCCTACCTGCTGGTATAATATTAATTGATTTGTGTTACTATTAAATATTCTGCCTAGCCAGGACTCCCAGGAGAGAGCTTGCTATATTAGCATAAACAAAGAGAAAGCAAAGCAGACTATTATAACAAATGGTACTTTGGAAACAAGCAAACAAGACCATGCCAGGGCAAACATTTGTTGTTTGCAAGGTGAGAAGTTCAAAGTGTTGAGAAGGAAAGCTAATGTTATTATTTCTAGTTAAACCTACAAATGTATGTCGCTGGTGGTAGCCTGTGACACACAGAAGGTCAGGTTAGAGACTCAGGTAGTCTTTTCTTGCCTTCAGCTCTATGACCTACTGGATCAGCATTAAAAGGAATAATAATGAGAGTCCTGTAGCACCTTACAGACTAACAGATTTCTTCGGGCGTAAGGTTTTGTGGGCTCCAACCCACTTCATCAGATGCTGGGTTGAAGTCCAAGAAAGCTTATGCCAAAAGAAATCTGTTAGTCTTTAAGGTGCCACGGGACTCTCGTTATTTTTACTGTACAACAGACTAACACGGCTACCCCTCCGGAAATGGTAATAATGACACAATGCACTTGCAGGGTCCATCATTGGGGCTCTCAGACCACCTTGACCTCTCAGCACCTGCTAGGTAGGTCAACGTTGCTGAGAGGAGTGAACAGAGGGCTATTTCCTTGGCTCCAGTCAAGCAACGCTTGATGCAGGGGGATGTGGAGTGGCTGAAAAGTTACATCAGCATGGCTCCATCAGCCGCAGGGATGAAAAGACCACATCCCTAACTGATACAGCCATGCTGGCACGGCCTCCAGAGCTGGTATTGCTATGCTGACAGAAAACCTCCTTCTGCCAGCAAAGGCTGTCTCTATGAAACAGGCCTATCGCTGCGTAGCTGTGCCTCTGTTAGTGAAGCTGCCACCTAAAACAGCTTCAAACTATTTCATGCTCTCCTGATCCTGGGGGCGGAAGACGGAGCAGCCTCAGGGCTTCTCTAACCCACGCCACCACCAAGGTCTCCATGGGGAACCTCCTGTCAACCCAAGAGCACATGGCATTCCCAGACGTGGGCCTGACATCGCGGGAGAGAGAGTGGGCTGGGACAGGGGGACGTGAAACCAGCTGTATGCCTACTGGGGATCTCCCAGGCAAGGCGGCCATCTATCCACTGTGTGCAGCTGGAGTGACACAAAGGAGACAGGCAGCTCTCGTGCAGAGTGACTTGTTTAAGCCATGAACCAGTCAGCAGCTGAGTGGGAGCAGAACGAGAGCTGGTGCATAGATATTTGATGAACAGATCAGAAGTCAGAATGGACAACTAGATCACCTAATCTGACGTCCTGTACAATACCAGGCCAGAGAATTTCAGCCCCCTCCACCTGCACTGGGTGCAAGGACAACAAGCAATTGAGGAGCAGAGTGGACCATCCCTCAGTCTGGGCTCAGCTCTCATCTTATGGAGTCTTTTACTGCTTGGTCCCCTAGGGGATCCATCAGCCCCAGGCAATTTCACTGTTCCTGGTTGGAGTTGAGTTTCCTGGGGTTTACAGCAGACAGGAAGCTGGATATGAGTCAGCAGTGTGCCCTTGTTGCCAAAAAAGCCAACGGCATATTGGGCTGTATCTGTAGGAGTGCTGCCAGCAGATTGAGGGATGTGATTTGGCACTAGCGAGGCCACATCTGGAATATTATGTCCAGTTTTGAGCTCCCCACTACAAAAAAGAAGTGGACAAATTAGAAAGAGTCTAGCAGAGGGCAGCGAAAATGATTAGGGGGCTGGGACACATGACTTATGAGGAGAGACTGAAGGAACTAGGCTTATTTAGTCTGCAGAAGACAAGACTGAGAGGGGATGTGAGAGCAACCTTCAAGTACTTGAAGGGGTGCTCCAGACATGAGGGAGCTAGGCTATTCTCAATGGTAACAGAGGACAGAACAAGGAGCAATCATTTCAGGTTGTAGGTGGGGAGATCTAGGTTAGATATTTAGGAAAAACTTTTTCACTAGGAGAGTGGTGAAACACTGGAATGGGTTTCCTAGGGAGGTGGGGGAATCTCCATCTGTGGAAACTTCTAAGGATGGTTAGACAAAATCCTGGCTGGGATGATTTAGTGGGAGAGGTCCTGCTTTGGCAGGGAGTTAGACTAGATGCCATCAGGAGGTCCCTTCCAACCCTATGATTTTATGATTCCCTCCCAAGGTCCTCACAGACTCTGACTATAGTTCACTTGTGCATAGTCCCTGATTGCACACCCCAAGTCCCACCCCAGGAAGCTGTCCTTCAGGACCTTTTGTCGCTATCAGGTTCCTAGTGCTAGTCTGCCTCCAACCAGGTGGGGGAAGAAAGGGCTGGCCACTGCCACATGCTGGGTTCTCTTCACTACCAGAGCCCACTAGCATGGTGTCTCTGCCAGTGGTTCAAGTATAATTTGATAGACCCCAGAACCCTCCTAATCTCTGGGCCACCTTCTCATATTATCCAAGCCCTCTTCATGCATGTGCTGGCCCCAGCCCAGATAGGCATTTGCAACCACTTCTAAATACCATACGCATCGGTTATTGCTCCATAAAAACATGGTTATCGCTTCATAAAAATAGTGGCCCCAATCCTGGCCTCACACGCTGCCACCTCCACTCCTCCGCACCTCCCTTGCCCTGATCCTGGCCTCACACACTGCCCCCTCTACCTCCTACCCCCATCCCGTCTTCACATGCTGCTCCTCTGCCTCCTACCAGCCTCACATGCTGCCCCCTCCACCTCCCTAACTCCATCCTCTCTTCACATGCTGCCCCCTCTGCCCTGCCATCCTCATCCTCATCTCACATGCTGCCCCCTCGGCCCCCTCCTCCCTAGAGGGGCTGGCCTGGCCCTGTACCCCAAACCCCATCACTCACTGTCCCCTGCTGCAGCTGGTACCCCAGCCCCTGGCTGGAGCTGGGTAGCCTTATCCACCCCTCGCCTGAGGATGGGAGGGATGGAGTCGGTCCGTTGCAACCCATGGCTAGGTTGCAGGTGAGGATGTGAGAGGTCCCCTGGATCAGACCCAAGGGCAATGCTACACCTAACTATTAGGGGGGACCCCGGCCCCCACAGGCCACTGGGGCCCCAAGCTGTTCACTTCCCCCCCGGCAGCTCTCCAAGCCCTTCCCAATCCCCGGTCCCACCACTGGCCCCCACTGCCCTGAGCTGACCCCTTCCCCCTGGCGCCAGAGGGAGAGCAGGACCACAGCAGAGGCTGCAGCCCCCAGCATGCTCAGAGCAGGGTCAGGCCAGGGAGGGAGTTTTAAAAACTCCCAGCCCAGCCTGTGGCAGCTCCCTCCTGGCCACGGCTCAGCAGTATTCCCTGCGCAGGGGCGCAATGGTGCACCCCCGCGCAGATTAGTGTCGGGCTACTCAGGGGGCTGCTCCTGAGTTTCAAGGGGGCTGAAGCCTCCTGAGCTCCCCAGCGACGCCACTGATCAGATCCATGGAGGGGAACGTGTGTCCCTCCTGCTTTTTCTAATTTTAGGGGCCCCAGAACGCTGGCCCCTCAAATTTGTGGGCCCTGGAACAGCATTCCAGTGTGTTCTGGCCTACTTTTTCCTCCTGAGCAACCTCCCTACTTTCTTGGTCCCGTTTCACCTTTTTAGCTCTGCTTCCGCAGGTGGGGCATGTTTTGCAGAGGCACCTGATTGCTACAGACTGAGTGCAGGAATGCTCATTAACATTTCTATCAATAGGATGAGGCCATGTCCCATCACAGGAAGGAATCAGAATACAATGTCAAAGTTGTTTCCTTCAGGCTCGGTTTGAAAAGGACCCATTTTTGAAAAATCAAAACTGCTATGGATTGTTTTGCTTTACTAAAAAGCAATTTGCAGCCCAGAAAAATGTCAGTGGTGATTTGAATAAAAATTATCAGAAAAATAAAGGGGGGAGGGAGAGAGAAGGTTTTTGAGATACTGCTGTCGGTAAAAGAGTGAAAATTTTGTTGGATAAATTTTTGGCCTACTTGGGACAGAATCTGTCTCCTGGTTCCCAGTTCTGTACTCTGATCTGTAGAGATCAGTGTTCTGTGTTGCTGGGCAAAATTCATGTGGCTAGTTAATCCCCACTAAGTGTTATTTAACTATGTCCTAAGTGAAATCTCCCTGCATGGTTTTGAGGAGCAATGGCCCAGGAGAAGGCATTGGCAGCCTGGTGGAAGCAGCTAGATGGCTCAGGCTGGAATTAACCAACGTGCTCTCTCTACACCTACACAGTGCCCTGTCCTCCCCGCATCGCGGAGGGTCATTGCTAACCCTTGGATGTGGGTGGTGGTGTGGTGACCTGATACATAGGGTCAGAGCACCACTGAACTTGGGCCTGATCACCTCTCTGTCATGATGGGGAAGCAGCTGAGCCAAATTTGAATGAAGGGAGTGTAATTTCCCTGGTAAACAGAGCCCACAATTCTTTAATCCAGCAGTAAGATGGGTAGACCTGAGCACCAGGCTGTAATACAAAGGCTCTGGTCCTTGGTACAGATGACCTGGATTTGTATTATTGTAGCACCCAAAAGACCCAGTTGTGGACCAGGACCCCATTGTGTTAGGCGCTGTACAAACAAAGCAAAAAAGACAGCTCACAGCCTTGCTCTTGGCCATCATCAATTTAACATGCCAGAAAGAGGTCTTTGAATTTATGATGAGCTATCTATAACGTATAGAGATAAATCCACAGTGCCCCTGATGAGACAACTTGGGTGAAACTCTATTTGAAATTAGTGAAGTTCCCCCAACTTCTCTTTAGGTTCCCACATATTTGAAAATGCATGTGGCCCTCTTTTCAATGGCTACCTCTGGGAGCATAAAGTGTTGACACAGCAGGCAACACAGGTTTGATTAGGAAGACATACGGGTTAGTTTAGCTCTCAGAAATTTGTAAATAAGAGTTGGATGGTTTTCTAATTGGTCTGCTCTAGTTCAAACAGGCATTAATCCAAGGAAATCCTGTTTTATGCACGAAGTCAGACTAGATGATAAAAATGGTCTCTTCTGCCTTGGAATATATGAACCTGTGCATGCATTCCTATTGATTTCACATTGCCATAGCATTCATGCAAAGGGCAGAATTTTAGCCATGAAGCACAAATACTTTGGGATCTCGGAGGGGGACCTAATTATTCATTATATTAGCTTTGTTGGCACAATTCTGGTCCCAGAACAGTTTTGCTAATATCTTTAACAGGAATAAGAGCAGGTTCCTAATGGTTTGTCCTTCCTTTCTCACTAGGAAAAGAAAAAAAAAAAAAAGACTACAGCTGTGTGGAGGGCAAGAGTTCCATTTTGTAAATGATTTCCAGATTTCAAAACTTGGCTTCATTTCAAATAGGTTGGCAAAATATTCAGGAATAAAAAACAATGCGTGGTCATTTGATGCGTTTCCCTTAGACGGCCATCAAAATTGTTGTGTCAGTTTCTAGGGTTTGTTTGTTTGTTTGTTTGTTTGTTTGTTTGTTTGTTTGTTTGTGTCCTACACTACAATACTGAAAAGCAAAAAAATAGCATTTCAAAATGAAATATGTAAATATGTCATTCCTAAAATATTGAAATGGGACATTTCGATGTAGTTTGAACAGTTTTCCTCCGGTATATTTCTGAAACATAATTCTAGCCAAATCAGTCCCACTTCACAACTTATTTCAATTTTGATGGACACAGACATTCTGAGAGAAAAGTTCCATTAAAATTTCACTGACCAGCTTGAAACAATACAATATGGAAGAAGGTGAAAAAAGAGCCAATGCAGATAGGGCAGAAAGAAAAAGTAACCACTCATTTGCAAATGCAGAACAGGATTTGCAAAGCAGATAAAGGAAGTTTGGGTGCAGTAGGCACCTCTGTTGCCTTCTTTCAGAACACCTAGAACTGGGATTATTAAAAGGTGATCTCTGTGCCTATACTTAATCTCATATAGCACCTTCTATCAGTATAGCTCTGAACTCTTTACAAGAGATTAACATTGTCCCCATTTTACAGATGGGAATAGAGAGGTTAAGTTTCTTGCCCAAGGTACCTTGCTGGGTCAGTAAGGTCTCTTGAAACAGTAGCCCAGTGCTTTTGCCACACTGCCTCCACAATATCATCCCCACTTTTGATTTGTAGTCACTGGGTGGTTGCAATGCTAACCTTTATAGCTGATGACTGGAGGTTAGCTGAATCCAAAAAACTCCAACACTTGGTCCATACTGCTGGCAAAATTCGGTGGCAGTGACCAGGAGATAAGCAAGCTACCTAGAGTAGTTTGTGCATCTTTCATTAACTTCCTAACTTCCACCTGCCATGGCATCACCACTATGTTGCACCGATAGAAAATACCCTCCCATCGACATAGGGTTACTCTTTTTGCAGAGGTGGATTAATGGCATCAACTTCTGGATCGACTGAGCATGTCTTCACTGCCACTCAATCAATCCCGCAGAATCGATTCAGTGATGCGGACAGTGCCTCCGTCAATACAGACATAGCCTGAGTTGTATTATTAAGACAACAACATATCTTTATGTTTGAAGCTTTGAAACCAATCAACTGTGAATTGATGGAAAATGCCTGAAAACAACAAAAACAAAAAGTTACATGAAATATTCCTACTTTATAGGATGACAATAAATGATAGACAGAAAAATACCAAACACAGCTGTAAGTAGGATGTTCCTCTTCTGTGCCATCGTCAGCTACCTCCTTTGTGATAGCTGTGACAGTTCTCAAAAGTTTAGAGTGTAACTATGGCTACACATGTGACTATAAAACAGCAATCTCTTTCAAAGCAATAGGGCCCCAGTCGAGTGATACATACAAGCCAAGTGCTTATGTCCCATTGTAGTAATCAGAGTTTTGCAACCGACTTCAGTAAGGCTGGGTTTTCACTCAATAGCACTATTCACCTATGTAAAATTAAGCAAACTTCCAAATAACCAAAAATGGATTCCTCCCTCCCCATTTTTCACTCCTCAACCTTTATTCTTTTTTTTTTTAAATAAAGTTCCACTCTTTTCCAGTAGCAGAATAGAAAAGAGAGAGAGAGAGAAAGAGAAATGGGAAGCAAGGATCTGTTCTAGGTTTGGGTTTGTTTCTCTAAGGAGAAAGGTTTTCAAAAGCCATGCACAGTTGTGGGGGGGGGATTGTTTTTCACAAAAGGGGGAGATAAACAACCAAACAAAAACCTTTTTCCATTAGGAAAGAAAAAGCACGCTGTAGGAAAAAAAAATCACCTAGCTCTACTGAACCCTTAAATTCTATCCCTCCTCTCAAACCTTATCCACACAAGCACTTTGGATGGTGGGGCTTATTTACGCTAGATCAGTAAAACAACCTCCACTGGCCAAAGCACTAATTTTTGCCAGAATAACACTAGCTACGCTAAAAAGCCCACCCCAGCCCCCAAGTGAAATAAGACATACCGGTAAAACTTTTTAAGTACAGAGCTAGCTTCAGAGACATGTATCTTCTGAAGACTTGTAAATTGGTTGATGAATGCCAATTTTCTATAAATTCTTGCTGGTAAGAGGCACATCATGTTTTCTTCTGGGTAAGTACCAGGAAATCCTCTCTGTCAATATTGCTTTTGTGGTTTATGAAAAAGGCACCAAGTTCATGTGTCTCTTCACTTAATTGCACGTCTGTCTGATTTGTTCTGGCAAAGAGCCTTGTTTTACCTGCAGTTGAGTTACTCTTTACCCTCCAGCTCCGCCAGCTAAGGCAGTCCCTAAATGAAATGACTGTTTATCTTAGCCCTGCTCCCCGCGGACTGAATAGCACGTTGGAAAAATTGATGCATGTTTGCCACAAATTGGCAAAGCGCAGGAGTATTTGCTGGGACCTTGTGAACATGGATACAGACTTACTTACCTACTACTACATGGTTGTCTTCAAACAAGGTTCCCTAGAGATCCTGCTGGAGCATTAAGGAGCTCAATATATAATACACAATACAACTTCTTTCACTGCACTGAAAAAAGAAACCCCTGTTCATGTTCAGTGCAGCCCTCTCAGACTGTAAAAATAAATGCTCCCCTTTGCTTTATGGAGAGATTTTTCTTCTCTTACATAAAAAAAGAAGAAAAGAAAGAAGATTCCCTCCCGTACAGGCTTACATCTTGCCCATGTAGCCTTGATGATCTCTAGCTAGCCTAGGAAGCTATATACATCTCTAGGAGTTACATCATTTTAGACAGAAATGCAGCATTCACTTCCTTCATAAGGATCAGAAGGGCTAGGCAACTCCTCATCTCTCTAGCCAGAGCAAATTCTTGGTGTGTAGTTGTTTCCTGGAAATTGGTCATTGGACTGAGATCCCTGGTATGTGACCAAGGATCGATGTAAATAAACAAATTACACCAAGGAAATACTCTAACTCCGCATTGCTGTGTTCTCCTCCAATAAGAAGTGGTCTTGCAAGGGCCTGAAATCTGTTACGGCTCATCAGAACGAGGACATGGTAATGTCTCTAACATTCTGCAGAGTAGCTATTTTGCTACTATTTATTTAGACATTATTAAATCCAATATTTTTCAGAGGCCTCCAATGCACAGATGAGGTTGCTCAGATAAGGCCTAGTCCAATGCCTACAGAAGCCTGTGGAAGCTTTTCCACTAACTTCAGTGAACTTTGGATAAGGGCCTTCCAGCTGAAAAATAACCAGACTAGAGTGAGTCACTCACTCATTTCCAGATGTGTGTGTAGCGAATGGTGAGTAGATACATGCCATGATGGCGGTCAGTCAAATTAGTTTCCTCCTCCAGAGTGAGAGGGAGAATTTTTGCATCTGCAGGGTTAAGGCTTTTGAAACCCTTCTGCAAGGTGGGGAATGGGAGCAAAAAGGGCTGGGTCCAGCATATCTCAGGTTCCTCATGACAAATAATTAAAACATCTTAATTTCTACCCAGGAAACTGGGAAAACCAAACGCACCTTTCCTGGGAACCATTGACAGGCAACTTCCCCATTTACAAGCATGCCAGGAGAGTGCACAAAGAAGAAAATTTTATTAGGTTAAAGAAACACAGTCATAACCCTAGGAAAACTCTGTAAGAGAGATATAAAGAATATATAAAAAAAAAATTCCCCTCTCACCTCTATGGGTGGTATGTGTCTTCCTCAACCTCGGGTCCTCTACCAGAGGCCTGGGAGTTTGAGGGTTCTGCGCAGTATCTTAGCTGTTCCTAGCACTGCACTCTTCTGGACAGAGAGCTCCGATGTTGTTCCTGGGATCTGTTGGAGCCACTCTCCCAGCTTAGGAGTCACAGCCCCGAATCAACAAGGCCAAGTGCAGAGTCCTGCACTTAGGATGGAAGCATCCCATATACTTCTACAAACTGGGGATTCACTGGCTAGGCAGCAGTTTTGGAAAAAAGGATCTGAGGGTTTCAGAACAAGAAGCTAGATATGAGTCAGTACAGTAGTGTGTCTTTATTTCCAAGAAGGTTAACAGCATTTTGGGCTGCTTTTGCAGGAGCATTTCCAACCGATTGAGGGAAGTGATTATTTGACACTATTGAAGCCACTTTGGGAGTATTTTGTCCAGTTTTTGGCTCCCCTCTCCAGGAAGGATGTGGACAAATTAGAGAGAGTCCAGCAGTGGTCAACAAAAATGATCAGGGGGCTTGTTTAGTCTGCAGAAGAGAAGACCGAGGGGGGATTTGGTAGCAGTTTCAGCTACCTGAAGGAGGACTCCAGGGAGGATGGAGCTAGGCTGTTCTCAGAGGTGGCAGAGGACAGAACAAGGAGCAATGATCTCAAGTTGCAGTGGGGGAGGTCTAGGTTGGTTATTAGGAAAAACTGTTTCACTAGAAGGGTGATGAGACACTGGAAGGGATTACCTGGGAAGGTGATGAAATCTCCATCCTTAAAGGTTTCTGAAGCCCAGTTTGACAAAGCCCTGGCTGAGATGGTTTAGTTGGGATTGGCAGGGGATTGGACTAGCTGAACTCCTGCGGCCCCTGCCAACTCCCATCTTCTATGATTTTATACAGAGATACAGCATTTGCTCCTCTTATAGCCTATGTCTATACTTACAAAATTAATTTGAAGTAGTTAATTCAAAATAACTAGTTTGAATTTAAATTGAAGTTATTATTTTGAATTAGCACTACTTCAAAGTTATTATTTCAAATTAGGTGTCCAGCAAAGACTCTCTAATTCTAAATAAATTGGGCTTTATTAATCTGAAGCAGAGAGTCTTTACTAGACTCTCTAATTTGAAATAGAGGAAGGCAGGGAAAAGTATAGGGAAATGAGTTTGAATTAAGCCTATTCCATGGGTTAAAATAGCTTAATTCGAATTAATAACTTCAAAGTAAGTGATACTTTGAAGTAGAAGGAGGTTTTATTATATCAAAATAGCAATTCTTTATTTTGAATTAAGGAACTGCTTAATTCAATATATCAGTAATAAAATTCCTCCTTGACCAGGAAATAAGTTATATCCAATTAAGCCTCCTTAATTCGAAATAACTTGTAACTGTAGACATAGCCGTAAAAGCCTGGAAGCGTGGGCTAGCCTTGTTCTGGAAAGTTCTGCAATTTGGATTTGAACTTGAATATCACCCACCTCGCCATAAGAGACACAGAACTAAGACCGGCCTGTGGAAGAGGGAGTGGCTGTCATGCACAAATAATTCAGAAGGGGAGTAGCACTGGCCATAAGACCTGAAGTTGCAGAATGGCCCCATTCTGGATCCCTATTTCAAGGGAGCTAAGCTTTGCAAAATATTTCCTGTTGGATGTAAAAGGTTTCCTGCTTGGTGTCTGCCAAAAGGAAAAAGATGTATGGCTTTTAAATAGAAAGGGCGGACACAGTAGTTCACTGCACTCTGAATGTGAAAAAAAGTGAAAAAGAGACACTCCCTGTCACAAATAATCTTGAGGCCTCTTTTTGAATATTGTACTAAAGTCTGCCTGCTGTTGAATATACAACATTGGTACAGGGTGTGAGAAATGGTAGGCCCAGTGGACAGAGCACTAGTGGAAAGCTCTTGACACCCGGGGTTAAATCCCAACACTACCGCTAGTTTGATATATGACTCTTGGTAAATTGCTCTACAGTTTCTTGCTTCTATTTCCCTGCTCACAAATTGTCGATTCAGATTGTAATCTCTTTGTCGCAGCAACCGTCTCTTAATGTGTGTCTCTATAGCATGTAGCACAAGGGGATCCTGATCTCAGCTGGGACCTGCAGGTGTTGTTGCAGTTACCATAAACAATAATCGAAGCACACAGCCCAGCCTACCTAAATGATGTGGTTAATGGAGCAACTTGACATTTCCTGATTTTTCAGTGGTTAACTGGTAAATTTAATGTTGCATGATGATGATCAATTTTTGCCTTTAATGGAAGAATCATTGCTGATGTTGACAGTCAATCTCCAGTCAGTCCTTGGCCTCTTAATATTTTATCGTGCTCAGAGTTATAGGTGCATCACAAAAGCCAAAGAGAGACACAGATGCTACACCAGGGCTTGGTCTTGATTCCACTGAAGTCACCAGCAGAACTCCTATTTACTCCAATGGCACAGGATCAAAGGGTATGCCTTAGGTCAACTTAACCTTCATTGCGAGCAGTTAACCTTCCTTAATTTATCTTGCCAGTGGCAGCTGGAGCTCGACTGGGGCCCCAGAGCCAGATTGGGATGGCAGAGCTGGATCGGGACCCTGGGCAGGACAGGATATGTCTACACTGTCTCCGGTATAGACATACCCTTAAGTCAACTTAACAAGGTTGACTTTAAGCGGACTTAAAGTTGACCTTGTAAAGTCAACTTCAAAGAGAGGCCCAGTATAGACATAGCCGAAGAGCTTCTCTGCAAGACAGCTCCTAGGCAGGACGAGCAGCATCAAGCGCTGGTGGCTTTAGTGATGTGTGCATCGAGATAAGATCTAAACATTTCACGAGGGCTACCAGAGAGCCTTCCCATGGTCGAGACTTTCAGTTACTAACCATGACCTTGATCCTGCAAACTCTTACATCAGGGGTCAGCAACGCCTGACACCCAGAACCCATGGGCAGCACCCGGCTTCCCAGCCCCACGGCGCCACTGTCCCCCACTGCTACTTCCTGCCCTCTGCAGCTCAGCCGCACACTTGAGAGCTGAGGCTGGGGGAGACCTTTTTAAATCTCCCACCCTCAATGGGAAATTTAAAATACCACTCTGGCATGGCAGCTCTGGTCAGTGGGGCTGAGCGTGCTGAGGGGCTGGCAGTGTGACGCAGGGTCCACAGAGGCTTGGGGGCGAGGAGGCTGTGGTGGAGCCAGAGCCTGGTGACTGGAGGGGGCCGCAGTTCAGGAATCAGGGCAGCAGCTGAGGCGAAGGGGAATTAAGAGGGTCGCTGCCCCATTGCTCCCCACACTCTCCTGCCATCCCTTTCCTGCTCTGCCCTGCTCCCTTGCCATCTCATGTCTATTCTCCCTCGCCACCCCTGCCCTGCGGTGCCCCATCCCACCCCCTGGCTCCCACCAGCCACCCCTACACTGCTATAATCCCTTGTCACCCCACCCCTCCATGCCTTTGCTCCCCACTCTCCTCCACAGCCCCAGGACTGGGAGAGAGTCAAGGAGCAGAGCTAGGCATGGCCCTTCAGAAAGGTTGCCAACCCCTGTTTTATGCATGAGTAACTTTACTACTATAAGGAGTCCCACTGAAATCACCAGGGCTACTCACTGTGGTAACGTTAGCTCCTTTCATAGATATGTGCAGGAGCAGAGTCCATGTCACTGAACCTGTAGCCTACAGATGACTTACTCTTGCCCCCCATTACCAATCCTTTGACACAGCCAATCCCTGTTGATAGTGCCTTAACTGATGGGTATTCAGTTATCATGGCCTCTTTCACAGGTGGATTATACACTGCTTGCACATATAGCGACACTTTGGAATGCCAGTTGGCCAGCTTTTTCACCTGCTGTGCTTTCTCTCATGGCAGTTTTTCAACTCTGCTTAAAATTTTCCTCGCTCATCAGACGTTTCATTGCAATTCTCTCAGACTGACACAGACGATGCTATGTTTCATGCAGGTCTCAGGGAATAGATGGATGAGACAGAGGCAGCTTCCCCACCTCACTGAAAGTCAATCAGACTGACCTATAGAAATAACTACATATTTCTAGGACAGCTCCATCAAGATATTCAAGCCCCCTGCAAATATCACTGCATTTATCATCACAACACTTCTATCACATTGGGCATTATTATTATCACCAAATTACAAACAGGAAACTGAGGCACAGAGTCTTGCATAAGGCCACAAAATAAATTTGCAGATTGAGGCCTGGTCTCCTGAGTACCAGCTCACTGACTTGTCTGCAAGATTATCTTTTTCCCTAGTACTGATTCCTAGGGGCATCTCTGGCACCGGGTTTACGGGACTCAAGCCCCGAGTCGCAGTGCTGGAGCCCTGGGTCCACTGCAGTGCCAGTGCACTTAGGGGGCTCGAGCCTCAAGTCTCAGCACCTGAGTCCTTGGTCTTTTGCTGGGCCAGGGGCACTCCTGCTGATTCCATCAAAAAAAGGGAACATTAATTAGTCAAGCAGTCAAAAGCCATACGGTCACAACCCTGACATCTTCTACATATTAATCACATTCTCTGAAAACAGCTTTTTTAAATAGAATTCCCTAGTGTATGTGGGGTTTTTTTCAAAGCAAAACAGACAGGAGGGGGAAAATGTAATGTTACATTAAGCAAATATCTGGCTACATACAAGCAAAATATTCTGTCTCACCAACCTTGTGAGTTCTGCTAAAGGGTACGCCTGTAAGGCTGACTTCAGGAAAGAGGCCACCTCTGGGCTGTTGAAAACACAAAACCAAATGGAGAATGTTTTTATACTAGGAAAAGTGGATTTTCCCCCCATCTTCCTCCATCTGACAAATGAATGCACTACTTCTGCTCAGACTTTAAAAACACATTTTGTCAGAAACCAAATTTAGAAGATTTCAGCCTGTTCAGAGCAACTGAAAACAGGGGCTTAGAGTGGGAAGAGTTCATCAGCCTTAATCATAACAGGTGCTGCCACTCTTGCTACTTCAAATGGTTTCTCTTCTACCATTTCAGAGTGTTAAAATCCCAAAATTTATGACCCATGAAGGAAACCAGGTGTCCCAAGGAGTCATATTCTATGAACAGCTGATGAACATTCCCATGAACTTTTCATGAACACATTCCAATATTTGTTAACTGAACAGAAAAATATAATTTGGGATTCAGAGCTAGTAAATCAGATGAGCTCTGGGGTTAGTTAGTTTAATTGAACTCCAAAACTAGCAGTGTAAAACTGTTAAATGATCACTTGGTTTCATCAAAAGATTAACAAATCAATTCTGGCACAGGGTAACAATGACGTATGATTAACTCAAATTTTAATCCAGCACTGAATTTGTTCCCCAGTGAAACAGGTCTTTCCACAGCAGCTAATCTAAATTAGCCACAGGTCTGTCTGCTTTGGGGGGACATGAGAGACCAGAGTTTTGAAAAAGGTCACCTTCCATTTAGGTGCCAAAATTAGCAGCCAGATTTTTTAAAAGAGATTATTTCATTGGGCATCAGTATCTTGAAAATCTGGCCATGTGTGTCAGTGATGGCTGAACACTTTTAAAAATCTAGCCCTAAGGTCCCTGTAGCAGTGCAGTGGCTCTGCTGCAGCACACCAGGAGTTAAAAAGGGTGTGGGCATGTGGCAGCCAATCAGAGAGAGGCTGCTGGTATATAAGGCAGCAGAGTAGGGCTAGCTGGGTCACTCTGTACTGAAAGTTATAGGAGGAAGGTTTGCCTTCTGGCAGGCTGGGTGGACAGCAAGCATCTGGGACAGAGAGTGGAGGAGGTGGCTGAGGCCTCAGTGGAGGCACTTAGGGTCCCTGGGCTGGGGCCTGGAGAAGTGGGTGGGCCCAGGCCTGTCCTTGCTCCCCCAATGTGCTATGAGTAACATGGGCACTAGCAGCAGCACAGGGTCATGGGGCCATTGACTGCTGTAGTGGTGAGAATGAGGGTGAGTTGTGGCCATTGACTGTTCTAGTGGCTGGTACCCTGGAAGAGGTAGACTAGTGGACTTAGCTGGAGGGCTAAGGCCCCAGGACTGGACTTAGGGTGGAGTCTGCATGTGTGGAAGCAGAGCACAGACCACCTGGAGGGAAATACTTGAGCTAAGTTCCCCAAAAACACCACCAGGAGGTGCCCTCCAGGGGCATCTGGTGCTGTGCTGCTTACAGTCCCAGCTTCCAAGCAGGCCTCAAACTAGCCTTTATGTTTATACTGGTGTCCAGTCCCTTAAATGTTAGAGCACAATTCCTTTCCCTGGTGCAAAATCCCACTCTCGTGTCGGCTTCTGCTTTGCTGTAACAATAAAGTCAAAGCAGCAGATAGGTGTTTTTATCTGAGCCCTCTGGCTCTGTCTCTTGCTGCCCCTGCTGGGCCTAAATCTAACACTGGTTAGACAGGATTTCTATTCCACATTTGTGTCCCGTGTTCCCATTTCCTGAACAAGGAGGAGGAAAAATAACCAAGTAATAGTCTGAAACAGCAGGCACCATTCATCTAGAGGCACAGGGTGACAGACTGCTGCTGTGACAGCACAATCCAGCTAGCTAGAGCGGGGAAGTAGGCAAACAAAAGCAGAACAGCATAAAAGTACTGATATTTACTGCTGGAGCTGTTGAAGCAGAATAGTGAGTATAAGCAAGCAGTCATGTTACCTGATAACATGCATGCAGTCTGAGTGGGAAATAACCTGTACCCTGCACTGAGGGACTATAGCGGGCAGAGATGGCACAAGTGCAGCCACAGGAAAGTCTGCATTTGGCAGTGTAAGCACACAGCCGGCAGAAAGCAATCCAGCACAGACAGTGCACAGTTTAAAGGGGAGGGGGGACGAAAAGAGAACTGTCCCATGGGAGAGACATCCAGGAGGTG
Source organism: Podocnemis expansa (assembly GCA_007922195.1). NCBI lineage: Eukaryota > Metazoa > Chordata > Testudines > Podocnemididae > Podocnemis > Podocnemis expansa. The sequence continues at coordinate 3,043,717 of ML682033.1, forward strand.
TGAAGCTCTATGGGAGAGCAGTGGAAAGGCACCTTTGGTGGGTGCTGTTGATGAAAACCACAAACCATGGGTGGTGTGCCTTGAATATTTTCAGCTGTGTTACCAGTGCAGATGACAAAACTTTAAACTTTGCTGACAGTGATAGGTCCAAAGGTACACATGTGGCTGCATGACCTACTGTTCCCACAACTGCTCTATACATCACAATTACTATAGCAATGAAGCAATATTTTTCTCTCATCCTAGAGGACAGAAGAATAATATCAGTTCAGTCAGTGACATCAGGGAAGCAGCCAACCATTAGCAGAGAGGAAGTAAAGAGTTCTTGCTCTGAAGTTGTCAGAGGAGTGCTGATTTGAACAAAGATTAAGTGACAGCCTGCCTGCAGAACCAATTCATGTCTCAATTGCACAATAACTGGGCCCAGAAGAAGTCACTGACTGTATTAGCCCTTACAATCAAGAAGGCTGTTGAAGGTGAAATTATAGTGGAGACCAAAAAGAGATTCTGCTGAACTTACTATGAACTGGGCCAAGTGGGACCTGCTGTGTCCATACCTGGCCCCATATGTAGCCAAATAACAAGCTAAGCAAATTGTTCAAAAACGTGAGCTTCGCAATCTTTTCAAGTAGGAGACTTTGTGGACTTGTAAGCATGTCTACACTGCGACAAGGGGCTAGAAGCCAGATCCTAGCCCCACTCTGCAGCTGGCAGGAGCCAGATCCAAGCCCTTGGCATCTGCAGTTGGGGGTTGCTGGCAGCAGCTGGGGCTGGATCAGCCACATCATCTGAAGCCACTGCAAGTTGTGCACCTGAATTTATAATTTAATTAGTGAGTTGCAATTCTAGGTCAGAAATAATCACTTGCAAACTAAGTCTGTGGCAATCCACCTTCAACTTTTAGTTAGCATGCATAATACTTTATTTTTGCCATGTAAACAATGCTGTTTATATATTTGGGATTTTTTCCCAGTAAGATGGAGGAATGAGAAGTCCTGTCCCTTCAAACGTCTGTGCTCTCCCTCTACAATACAAAGCCTTGCTCTTGAATTGGTTTCAGTTCTTGGGCAACAACAAAATGAACACAGCAGATGATGATTTCACTCTCTCCTTCTGTGCCTGTGTGCATCTCCTTCTCACTTTTAAATCTGTAAACTGGGGGCAGAAATTCTACCAGTTTAGACATCTGACTGCTGGCTATTCAGGTGCAGTTACATATCAACTGCCAGCTCCTTAAATGGTATAAATAGACATAGGTCTGTTGTGTGACATTAAAAGCACACCCAGAAAACTTAGATGAAAACAAATATACTTTTGCCAGAAGATTGCACTATAACACTACTTGGAATCCAGAACAGTAACACACAAGAACAAAAAAAGAGAAAACAGGCTGCTCCCCATACCAACGAGGCAAAGCTCACCACCCCTTACTCTAGGCTGGATCACTGCAGACTGCCTGATGCTAAGCTGAGATCTCGTGCTGCAGGCTCCTCTGACCCAGGGATTTCCCAGTACCATGTGGCAAGGGGCATAAGCGTATATGAGGTTAAATGTTCCCCCGGGGTCTGGTATCTATGTACTAGTCCAACAAAGGAGGGAATGTGAGATCTGTGCTGAAAGCCTGGGTCACACTGCTCATCCTTCTCACATTCACTGTGAAATGTGTGGAGGGCTAGCACATAGTATGTTCTTGAGACCTGGGCCTTGCCTTCAGGGGGAAGATGCTTGTCTGTCTTGCAACAGGTAAATCGAGTATCTGTGTTTCACAATGGCTGCTTACTTATGGACTGAGAAAAACGGCAAGCAAAAGATTGTGAAAGCTACACAGGGAATTCCATACAGGAAAAATCAAGCTTTGGGAAAGGCCTGTTTATGAACAAAGACAATGGGACATTGCAACTAGCTCAATGTAGATGGAAACATCCTGCATTCTACGCCTAGTGGACAAGCTGCAGAAAGGTGGCTTTGAACCAGTTTTGGTCTCCATCTTCTGAAATCTTGCAACAAGCTCTGCTTGGCCAGATCCAGTCATCTGGGTGACTTTAGCTAATCTCACCTTCTGGTACTTTTGAGAATATCAAAACCTCTCTCTTGGCCAAAAGAAGGAAATAGAATGAGGGGAAACAGCAGGAAAATACATAGTCTTTGAGCCTCAGATATTTTGATGTCTAAATCTCCTTCGTTTCAATGGAAGTCAGGTACTTAACTACATTTGAGGCTCTAGACCTTACTCACCACAGCTTTGCTGAAGCAAGTTGCATGAAGTAAATCTCTTTTTCCCTCTAAGCAGTCAGCATGGCATGCCGTTGCTGTTTGCTGGCTGCTAGCTGACTGATTTGCAAAAGTCCGCAAAGTTGCTTTGACACCTGTAAGTCCCAAGCTTTCAAACTGCATGTGGCACATCCTAATCAGTTCTGAGGGATATGTTTTCCCAGTGGACAACCAGTATGAGTGGAAGCTGATACAGCAGCATGGGGGCTTGCGTGCACTGAACCCTGAACTTCCACCATACGGGCACTAAACAAAAGAACGTCAGCTTGAGTTTCCAGGTGTAGCCAGAAGCGACCTTACAATCTGCACACAATGTATAAGGCATCAATACAGTCACTGCTTCCTCCTGGCTCATCCTCCAAAAGTAGGGCTGGAAAGCAGGGAGAGGTCATCTAGTCCTCCCCACCACCCTCTGAGACAGGACCAAGTGTACCTACCCCTGGCTTGCTCAGCTCATGGAGTGCCACCCACAATTGGTTTGCCAGAATATTTTATGGGATTGCATGAAAGCTTTGGTAGCTCTTCTCCTGCAAGTCTGTCTGGACTCACCTCCTTGCTCCAGGCTCTATGACTTGGTGCGAGGGGTTGTAGCACTAGCTTTCACTCTCTGTCATGACGACACAAGAGTGGCTGGGCCATAGCAAGTGAAGGCTGCTGTGACTTCATGTCAGGTCTCAGGCCCCCTCACACCCATTTGACACAGCTGTTCCCTCCATCAGCACGGTGGGGCCAAAGCTGTGCAGTATTGCAGCCCCACATGACCCGCGTGGAGTGGGGGGCTGAGCCTAGCCAAATCTACAGGAGAGCAGCCACAAAAAGTGCCACACAGGGCCTTCAACATGGGTGGTGGACGTCATAACCCAGGGGAGGCTTAGCCTTCCCAGACATGGCCCTGGTCCCTCCTGCTGCACCCTGCTCTTCCCCCATGTGCCCAGACCAAGCATTGCTCCTCTTCCCATCCTTGCTCAACCTTTCTCCTAAAGCTGACTGGTGGCCTAGGACTTGAGGTGGCAACCCAGCTCTGGGGCCACCCAGAGACTGGAAAGATGGGGTATCCCAGTCAGCCCAGTGCTGAAGTCTTTTGGGGCTGGGGGCTGGCAGCCTGTGCCAGCTGGTGGGCTAGGAATTGGGCTGGTTGGGGCAAGGCTCTTCTGGCTGTGGTATGGGGCTCATGGCTCTGGTGGGGAGAGGGATGCAGGGGTTGGACTGGGGGGGCCAAACCTCCCTAAATGGGAGGGTCATGGACCACCCATCAACTTTTACCCCCCTTGGAGGCAGAACCTGACCCCTTCCAGGGGCAGGACCCAACTCCCCTTCCAAAACCTATTTACCTGGGTTGTGACAAGCCATCAAAATTTAAAAATGGGTCCTGAGCCCAAAGAGGTTGAGAAGTCAGCACATTTCTACTCATTTTTTGTATTTTAACCTTTTACTTTCTCCTACAATCTGCACTCCCTTACATTCGTTTTGCTCCCATTCTGTGAGTTCCTCATCTTCAAGCATCTAACAAAGTGGGATTTTCTCCCACAAAAGCTTATGCGATGAATAAATTTGTTAGCCTTTGAAAGTGCCACAGGCCTCCTTGTTGTACTCAAAGAGTGGTTTGTTGTCAAAGGGGGAGTACATATCTAGTAGGGACCTGCAGAAATCAGTCCTTGGTCCAGTACTAGTCAATTTTTTTATTAATGAATTGGGTAATGTAATGCACAGAGCACCTACAAAGTTTGCAACAATCCAGGGCTCTATTACAGAAGTGGGTGGGTGAAGTTCTGTGGTGTACACTGTGCAGCAGGTCCAACTAGACAATCATATCAGTCTCTTCTGACCTTAATATCTAGAGGAATCAGGGTAATCAATAAGTTTTTGAAAATGATGAATCTGTACCATAAGTGCATATGATAACTTATGGCCTAAGTTGTTAAAAGGAAATTCACTGAATCAAGCTCCCTTGCTTGTCTATATCCCAATCACAAGCCGCAGAAACAAGCTAGAAAAGGGAAACATGAGCATGATCAGGAATGGCTTGCTCTAGGAGTCTAGCCCGATAATACTGCCCCTAGGAAGGCCTGATTCCATCTCTGACAAAAACCAAGAAACCTAGTCAACTGAATGAAATCCAAGCTTGACAGCCAGCTACTATATGTGCTAAGACCCCTGTTAAACTTAAACAAATCAGTTTTCTTCAACGCACTGCAATCCAGGAAGAGACCAGACTTATAGAAACAAGAATAGGAATCCATCAGCAGGATGCTAAACAAGGGGTTCATACGCAGCCCTGGGAAGTACAGCCACCTAGCCTGAGGCCTCAGCTTAAAAAAATCTCCGAGCTTTAAAAATGAGGTGACAGTGCAAAACTGAGGTGCTCAAAGTCCAACAGAAAGAAGTTCCAAATCAAAACCCAAGCCCCATACCTACGGAAGAAAGTTCATGGCCAGTTGCACTTAACAAGCTCATTTACAAATAGCTGCTGCAGGGACTGCAACCAAATAGTTGGGATTCTGCTGAAAAGATCGATGAGACCTTGACCTCCTTCCACAACACGTGGGTACAAAATACTCTGCCTCAGCCAATTATGGCCATCCCAGGAAAAGTCCAAAAAAGCCTTCTGACCTTTTTCTAAAAAAGATTGATGGAGGATGCAGAACAATAAACTTATGCTCAGAACATAGTGGCAATTAAATTATTAGTGACTGAAACCAGCCCCTGGAAGGAGAGTAAAATCAAACACTTTTGCTGTCTGCACTTCATCTTTTCCATAACTCCCTCCAGATTCTGAGCCAAAGTGTTGGTTTTTTAGACTGAAAATACAGCCCTTTGTAGGAAAAGGTTATCAGACAATGGGCCTGTTGGGGACACAATAGGACAGATCAGGGTATATGACCAAAGCAATCAGTTTTCAATCAATTTGCCAAAACCTTTGAAAACAATTTACAGTTTGAGCAAACCAGGGATGCAGGTTTCCATTTCTTCTTCTCCTCAGGGCTCTTCTTTTTAGAGAACAGTGTGTCTACGCTTACAAGTCAGTTCAAATTAAGGAAGCTTACTTCGAAGTAACTTACTCCCTGAGCACACTGGCATTTTATTACGTTGAATTAAGCCTTTCTTTAATTCAAAATAAGGAAAGCCTAATTCAATTTTATAAAACCTCCTTTTACTTCAAATAGATGTTTAATTTGAAATTATCATTTTAAATTAAGCTAGCATTACCTGGGGACTAGCCTTAATTTGAAAAAAATTGGGCCCTAGGACTTCTTACCTCTCCATAGTTCAAATTAAAAAGTCCAGTGTAGACTCTCTAAATCAAATTAATAAACCCTACTTTAATTTGAATTAATAACTTTGATTTAACATCAAATAAGTTAATTTGAGTTAACAAAGTTGAATTAACTGCAAGTGTAGACATAGTCATTGACAACAGAGCATTAATATCTTTTCTCTGATCTACTCCTGAAAATCATAGAGCATGTCAGGCCCAAAAAGGATCCAAAAGGCTTTATAAAACTCCATAGGTGCCTTCCTTGGAGCAAAGCCAGTTAGGGAGAAGCTTGTTCAGAGCATCAGGTTCTGTTCAACTCAGTTCACATGATGCTGAGACCCTAAGAAAATCCTGCAGGAGCAGCTGAGTCTCAGATGAACACACAGGCTCTGTGGTATTCAGGTCTGAGAGAAAAAACAAAGTGAAGTTCCTAACCCTCACAGGACCTGAAAGCAGTCAGCCTATCTGAAATAGCCAATCATCTTTCATTGTGCATGTTTGTCTTCCAGGAAAAAAAAAAACAAAAAACACAAAGGTGAATCTTTTTGAAAAAAGACCTTGAAATCAGAACCTAACCCACAAATCTTTGCTATCCATCAGGTCCTGCAAGAGCTGTTTTTCATATTTTAAGCTCTTATGCAACCCAGTATCATTTTTGCAGAGAAAGACTTTGCCATGTTTCATAGGCCACAACTCTAACTCCTCCACGCTCCTGGTGAAAACCCAGGATTGCCTGCTACATGTACTGCTGACAAAAACATTTAATATTAACTTCAGTCACCCCCACCACTTCCTCAAGGAGGGGAAAATGTCCTTGGAGGCAACCCAAGCTCTCCCAAATTAATTGAAAGAGCGCTGAAAGTGACCATCTTATAAAAGGCGAGTGTTAAAATGCCAATATGGATGGTAATGAGACAACAGAAATAAGACCAAACCATGATCTGGAATCCCTGTAGGGATGGTACAACTAGCAAGCAAATGATGAGTAAATACACAAAAACAGCCCACAGAGAAAAAGCAGGCTCGAGCAATCAACCAGGTATATTGTTGAGCATAAAGGTGAAAATGTCACCACACGTCATTTGGATCACAAGCCTGTGAAAGAGTTTGTAGGTCACTGAGCTACTGGATGTGGTTCCAAATGATTCCCATTCAAGCTCTCATTAAGCATGCAATTCAAATCAGCCCCCAAATTAAAATATCACTTGTCAAACACAACAAACGAGGAGTCCTGTGGCATTTTCAAAAACTAACAAATTTATGTCATAGTCCCAGTTTCTATAATTCTGTGATTTATCACATAATTTTCTGTGGGTGTAATCCCACTTCATCACATCAGATTCTTGTCAAACAATTTTTGAAAGCACATCTGAGCTCTAAAATACCACACACCCTGTCTTTTCCTACAGTGGGAGCACAGACCTGAGTGAAGAAAAGATGGCATTGCTCAAAAGTAGCTTGAACCATCAATTAACAATCTGGAACAAATTCCTACACAACCAGCTTTCTCTGATACTCAGAAAGAGCAATATGGGTTTTAATTTCCTTGCACCCATTCACATCCGGACAACCATGTACAACATACATCAGACCAGTACTCATTAGAAAAAATAATAAATAAAGACAGCCACAGAAAAAAAAGGTCCCTAAAACCTCAAACGAAGCACCAATTTCTCCTACAACCATTAGTGCCCAACATTTCCATTGGTCAAAAAGACGTGCACTTTGACCATGAGTTTCTTCAATCTGTATTACTTCTGTTTGTCAACACCAGACTCAGAAATATATCTGAGCAAACAACAAAAGCAGATTGCAATCAGGAAACCAATCGGTTACTTCTGCCTCACGTTTCCTTTTCATCTCATCTGAAAACTTACCAACAGTTTCTGGAGCATATCCCCACTCCAGGAGTTCAAAACCAAAAGGATTGGTGAATTCATCATCCCTCACACTCTTGAACTCAGCACCACTATTGACCTTGAGCTGAGGAGCCTCCAGAGAGAGGGCTTTGGAGACCAAAACTAATCCTGAGAGTTCTCCAGCACCCTCAAAAAGTGGAGCTACCTCTGTTTTCAGTGGCCTTTCTTTCTTTTTTTCTTTTTTTGCCCCCCCCCCTTTCCTAAGGGCTTAGACCAAGATTGCTGGTGGCCAGCATCATACCTGGCACTTCTGAAGCTTCATGCATGAACTAAAAAGACACCTCTCTAAACTTAAGCTATAGCAGGCTCAGCAATGGTTTGCTGCCACTATAGGGGGAAATATGCTGCACCAAATAGGCATCGGTTACACCAGCAAGCCATAATCTTCCGCCAATGACACGGATGCCACAGCAACAGGCTCAGTCTCCGTTCTGCAGGCCAAGCGGCCTCAAAGCATTGATGCCATCTCTCCCAGGATGTAAAAGGGCACTAACCTACCCCCCGGGACTAACATCCCCAGAGACATGGGGAGCTGGTCAGCAGGCAGGCACCCAGCCTCTACCACGGCCATCCCAGTTGGTGCTTTCTTCTCTGAAGCTCCCATGTTCCCAGGCAGAGGATCACCATTCCCAGGAGCAGCCTTCGTCCTCTTAGGTCACTGGTTGATCACGTGTCAGACGCCAACAACAGAAACAGGCCTTGTCCTCAGCAGCAGCAAACGCAGTGTGGTCGCGCTCCCCAGTCCTGTGTGTCAGGCAGACTTCTGACACGTCAGAAGCATTGGTTAAAATTGTAAAAACCAAGAAAGAATAAGACATGCTGAAACTCTGGGGCTTTGCAGCCAAAGGAATCCTCTCTGATCTTACCATAACTCATCAGGTCTCTACCAGCTGCTCATTTGCTAAAACAGGAGGGATGCTAGAGACTGGGGATTTACCAGCAGATATTCAAAGGGATACAACAGGGACAGAAACACCTCTCACACTGTCTGATCCCATGTCCTACACTCCCCTGCATTTATTTTCATCCAGTTCTGCAAGTTCTCCCTCTTCAAAGCATCTGACGAAGTGGGATATTCTTCCATGCAAGCTCATGTGATAAATAAATCTGTTAGTCTTTAAGTGCTACAAGACTCCTTGCTTTTTTTGCTTTACTAGACTAACACGGCTGCCCCTTTGGAACCTCTCACACCAATCCCCTCCACAATCATTTGCTCAACAAAGCTGAATATAGCAACAAACACAACACCCTTGCCTCATGCAGGAGTCATACCATGTATAGTTAAACCCTTATCACCTTTCCCCTAGGTAGACCACCTGCTTCTACAGAAGCAGAGTGTGGAGGAAAAACTCACAACTCAAGGCCCAGGGTTCAACACTCAGAACCCATAACAAACCAAGGCAACATTGCCTAGTGGATAGCGCATCAGACTGGGGGTCAGGCATTCTGGGTTTTATTCTTGGCCCTTTCACTGGCCTGATGGGTGACCTTGAGTAAGTCACTTCACTTCCTTGTGCCTCACTCTCCCTATTTATAAAATGGGTGTAATTATATCTCTTTTGCAAGGTGGTTTGAGAGCTACTGATGAAAGATGTTAGGTATCATAATGATATCACAGTACTTAACCACTGAAGGACAAGAAGTAATGGATTTAAATTGCAGCAGACTTAAGTTGGACGTTAGGAAAAACTGTCAGGGTAGTTAGTGCTGTGAAATCTCCATCACTGGAGGTTTTTAAGAGGAGGTCAGACAAACCTGTCAGGAATGGTGTAGAGTTCTCGATGATCCCTAGTCCTGCCTCGGGGGAATGAACTAGATAACCAACATAGATCCCTCTAACCTTCTATGATTTTATAAATTAAGAGTTCTGTTCCCTGGCTTGGCCAAAGGAAATGCTGAAATTAAACCCATGATGACTACAAAACTAAAAAGAGGAGATGGCTAACAAGTTCCTCTGAGCTCAGTCCCTGCCAAACAGATGCACCGGCAGGTTTTGCACCAGCTGGAGGAAGGAAGCAAGTTTTAAGAAGGAGGGCTGGTCACAGGAAGGGGTAGCGACAAGCAGGAAAGCAGCTGTGCCTTGGGAACAGCTGTCTCTTGGTACAGAACAGCTGAGAGGGGAAACAGCTGACAAGCTGCCCCCCCACCAGAACCCCAAGAGACCTTTGAAAAGTGAAAGACTCTGAAAGCGAGTGTGACCCCACGTTCCCACTGAAAGGGCTTTGCCTATGCCCTGTAGGTAATAAGTGTCTCAGGAGATATAGCTGAGGGCTTGTTGCCTATTGATAGGCTGCAGTCTGAATCCAACTGGCATGTTTGCTGTAGCAGTTAAAAAAAAAAATCCACTGAAGAACTAAAAGATATCATAGCCATAACATTTATAAAACATCAAGGACTGGTTGTGAAGCAAAGCATGCTTTCTGAACTCCAGGGAAGAGCAGGTTAGAAAGAGTGGGAATACTTCAGGTCACAGCAATCTAACATTTTATTTCAAGAATCCCAACAACAGACAGAATGTAGCAAAAAATCAAGCTCCGCTCTGGTTCACATTACATAAACACTCACCATATGTATCATTTCCCAGCTATCATGTAGCCATCTATTGACTAGCCCTTTTCTTAAATATTTACAGTGAAATTTACAATTTCTTGTCTTTAGCCAGGATAATGAGACTCATCCAAGAGCACAGAAAGATTCCCTGGCTGGCAGGAAACCTTAGGTTAGCTAGAAGTTCAGAAATGCTGCAAAAAAGGAATGCACTTCTTTGGATTTTCCTTTTACATTTGTGCATGCATGTGAATCTGAACCTCATGAAATTAAAGGAGGAGGGGTGTTGTTGACAGCAAAGCCCAATTCAGTCCTCATCTGGAACTAATCTCCTTTTGGTCTTTCTTCAGCAGAGGACACTTCATAAACTGGTTTTACAAGATGCACCGTTGTGCTTTGTGAGGAGCTTAAAAGAGCCACCAGTGTTTTAAGATAGGATTTGACCCCAGAACTCAAAAGGTAAAAGACTAGAGCACCAACTATATAAAACCCATGTTGCCACTTCATCAATGTTATTCCCCTTCTGCCTACCACAAAGGTGTTCTCCTCCAATAGCTGATGTGGGCAAGTTCAGAGCCATCTCCAAACTCCTCTCAAGTTTGAAGGAATTGCAATACCCTCTTCTGATTACTGCAGAGATGGCGCCAAACCATGAATCTGAACATGGGATGCACCTTCCCCAAAATCTGGATGCAGTGTTCCAGCTTCAGATGTTTGAAAAATGGGATGGTACTTTCTAGAAAGTTCTCATTGACTAGTGTTTTGGACAAAATTTGAAATGTCAAGAAAGAAATGAACAAAAATTGCAAACTTCAAAAGATTGTAACCAGGTCTATTATTTTCTAAATTGTCACAAACACTATGCTCTTCAGACAACCACAAACACAGTGACTATGTCTACATGCACATCGTTATTTCGAAATAAGGATTTCAAAATGAGTTATTTTGAAATAAAAGTGCTGTGTAGACATAGTGAGAAATCTCTGCCTAGGACTTGTGTACTTACAGGATCTTGACAGCTAACTACTCTATGATACCGGTGACAGAAGAACTCCCATGTGAATGTGTTATACTTAAATAAAAATGTCACAAAAGCACTCTGATTTTGGTTGTTATCCAGAATTTTTAAATTATAGTTGTACTATTATTCCCGAAGAGCTCTGCTGGGGCTTGTAGACAAGGCCTTAGTCAATCCCACTCTATGAATCAGCAGGCAGGACACACTAAACAAGCTATCACTCGCCAGCAAGGCACTGTAAAAATGTATCTGAGTTCAATGGGCTCAGGTAGTAGAAGACCAAGGCCAGCACCTTAACTTAGACCCGTGGTTTTCAACTGGTGTGCTGCGGCACACTGGTGTGCTTTTCAAACTGTCCAAGTGTGCAGTGAAATGTGGTCTGAAAGTAATGAAAATCAACGAAAACAAACATTATTTCATCTTAAACAATATTCTATCCAACCAAAATTACAACTTATAAAACTTGTGAAAATGAATCATCAAATTAAAAGCAAGATATCGGTCTTTCGATTCTAAAACAGAAACATTCTAAACATAGGGGGCTAATGGGCAAAATTGAGATGAGGTGCATTTTCTTCCAGTGGGTTTGAAACTTTAATACATTTGATCCTTTAGCTTTTTGTATGCGCTGTGTTGCAAACCTCTCTAGTAAGACTGTTGCCGTAGTAAATGTAAGTAAATGTGACGTTTATAAGCAACCAATTCAGCTGAAAAAAAATGTGTGTGCTGTGGAATTGTTTGTCTTATTGAAGTGTGCTGTGTTGCTGAAAAGGTTGGGAACCACCAACTTAGACAACTGGTTTTCATTGCCCCTTTGCTGGCCAGGCAGTAAATGCTGCAGGCTGGATAGTATGTGGCTGGCTGTTTGACAAATAACAGATGGCAGTGTGGTGTAGTAGATGGGGTGCTGGGCTGGATGTCAGAAGAGCTGAGTTCTAGTTTTGGCTCTACTCCTGTCTTGCTTTGCAGTCTGGAGCAAGCCACTTTACACTTCTCTGTACTTTCCCTTTCCTTTAGCCATGGAGGGCTGAGAACTTAAAATCAGTGTAGTTTATTTCAACCGTAAACTTAAAATCAGTGTAGTTTATTTCAACCATAAACTCTTTAGAGAATGTGATTGACAATTATGAAGTGTTTGCAATTACTAATTCTGTGTGATCAGAATTGAGCCAGTCCAGAGTTCTACATCTCTTTGTTTCATGCAAACAAAATAGCATTGAGCAACCACAGAAAGAACAAGGACGTGAAACTGCTTGGGACCAGCCAAAGAAACTGATCAGTGCGTTTTCAATGCCTGATCCTTATGACACCCATTACCATTGTATCTGAGTGTTCCCCAAGTGCGTATGGCTTCCCTGCAATTCAGGGAAGAATTTTGGTCATCCACAGTTTACAGATGGGGAAAGTGAGGCACAAAGGGTATTTGTACATGGGATCCTTAGGTTGACTTAACCTGCCTTAGGTCAACCTAAGGTACTCCCTGGTCCCATTCATAATTTATTACGTCGACTTAAGCCTTTGCTCATATCGACTTAATAATTCCTGCCCTAAAAGTCAACTTCAGCATTGAGTCGACTTTTGAGGGGAGGAATGGTTGGGGCCTGGGTCCAGGCCCTACTCTTTGCCCCACCCTGAGTCCCGATTGGACTCAGGGACCCGATCCAACTTTAGGGACCCAATCTGGCTCCTGCCACTGCAGCAAAGGGCTAGGAGCTGGATCAGGATCCCAGCCCTTTGCTGCAGGTGGCGGGGTCTGGGAGCCAGCTCCTCCCACCAGCAGCTAGCTGTGCAGAGCCAAATCTGACCCTGAATCACTTGGCACATGCAGCTCAGAGCCCGATCCAGAGGTGGCAAGCGGCTTGGTGCTGGATCAGGCTTCCAGCCACTTGCCAGCAGTGGCAAAAGCCGATTCCCACCTGCCTGCTGGCAGCAGCAGGAGCCGGATTGGGCCCCCAGGGTCAGATCAGGACCCAAGAGTTGGATCAGGGCAGGGGGTGGGACTCGAGCCCAGGCCCTGGATATGTCTACTTATCTAGACATATTCCTAAAATGACTTCACAAGGTTGACTTTAAGTTGTCTTAAAGGTGACCTTGTGAGTCCACTAAAAATAGCTCCCCAGTGTAGGCATATCCAAAGAGACTAAATGGGCTATCCAAAGGCAGAGGAAGAGGGTGGCAGAGCAACCATTTGAACCCACATCTCCTGTGTCCCATTTCAGTGCTTTAACTAGACCAGGGGTGGCCAAACTTATAGAACTTGAGCCACACAAGTTGATTATTAAACCTTCGAGAGCCGCACTGAAGCATATAGCCATATACTTTTACCTACTCCAAAATTACTAAGTTTAAAATTCATTGCACACTTTAATTTTATTGTAAAAAGACAAATATTGATCCTACTAATGTCAGATTCTAATAATTACTTAAGGTTACCCTAAAAATTAGGCCTATACAGTAAAAACTTAGCTGCTGCTCAATGTAAAAGACTGCAGGCTAGTAGTGAGTTTTTTAAAATCCCGAACATGCCGCACTTCTCTCCACCATCCCCGACCCCCTTCTGAACTCCTAGACTGGGGCTGCTTTCCTAAACTGATTTGCTGACGTTCTTCCGGGAGCCACAATTTTTCATTCAAGAGCCACATGTGGCTCTCGAGCCATAGTTTGGCCACACCTGAACTAGACTATCATCCTCCTTCAAAGCCAAATGAAGTATGCAAAGCATATTCTTTGTAAGCTAACGTTTCACACTAACTGGTGAAAAGTGAACAAATTGTTCAAATTCTTCCCCTTTTAATCATAAATGTTGCAGAAACCCAGAGAAGAACTTTGTTGGAAATATATGTGCTTTAGCCTGTCATCCCACCTTGACAAATATTACACTATAAAGTCTTGGATGAACAAAACTGGAATTGGCCACCGGCATATTGATATAAGCCAAAAATGGATGTTACACACATCATTCTTTGTAAAAAAAAAAAAAAAAGACTTAATTAACAAGAATGACGATCATTTTGCTCATTTAATAAGTCAGTTTAATTGCTTGTGGTGTACTGAATGGAATCCATTTCAAGTGTCAGTTAAAAGGAGAGATTATTTCCGCAGGGAAATTCTCCTTGAAAAAAATATTATAATAATGCCATATAAAAAGGCAAATATTCTGTTTCCCTCTGCCATGATGTGATCATTGCAGTCTGCAGATGTACTGCTATTGTTTCCTCACTGCCACTCCATAACACACTAGAGATCTGGGTTCAATTTGTCATCAGATTTGTTCCTTGTATAGAAAGAGTTTAAAAAGCAGGTGCTGTGTTATTTCAAAAACCAATGCGTGAATTCCTGTTGCCTCTCCATGGCACCATGGGCTGTCATTGTTTTGTTCGCTCACCCCTAGGACTAGCTTTGCAGGTTCAAAGTGACAATCCTGACAACTGAGATCCTCCATTTACCAATGGAAGAGTCATTACACAGGGCAACAGCAGCACAAGTTTTCCTGACACTGCTTCTTCATCTTCAATCATTGGATGAAGTTGGATTTTCTCTCATGAAAGCTCATGTGATAAATAAATTTGTTAGTATTTAAAAGCGGCACTGAATTCCATGTTTGTTTTGCTGGACCTTCATTGTGATATAAAGTAGGCAGCTCAGGGGGGAAGTGCCAAGAATTCATTCTCAATGATACATCTGGATTTTGGCCTCCCTCCTTCAATCCCCAGCCTCCTGGATGCCCATGTGATACCAGAGAGATTCCCTGAGATTTAAACTCACACTTCCTTCCCCACATATAAATTACACAGGGGCATTGCTCCCCTAAAAAAAGGGTCAGGGATTGGGCCCATGCATCCCCGTCCCTTGGCCTGATCCGTCACTAGGGCCTGATCCGGCTCATGCCACTGCCGGCCAGTGGCTGGCGTCCCAGGTGGGCCTGACCTGGCCCCAGCTGTGCCTGCCAGGCAGCAGCAAACAGCACAGGCTCGAATTTGGCTCTTGTTGTTTCCTGCTGGCTGGCAGATAGCGGCTGGAGCTGGATGGGGCCTGCCCGGGCTGCCAGCTGCTGGCCAGCAGTAGCAGGAGCTGGATCCAAGTCTGGGCTGTGTGCTGCTGGCCGGCAGGCAGCAACTGGAGCCCGATCAGGCCCGCTGGGGCCCACTAATTGAGTTTGAGGAAGGCTGCATGGGTGAAACTCATGTAGGAAAATTGTTGGCTGTTATTTCTCAGTGGAAACTGCAACTTTTTACAGTTTCACAAATTTGAGTGGTGTTGTGTCTCTGTGCACCAGGTTGCAACACTGCTCACTTGGATTTGGCCTGCCCCCCATCATGAGCCAGATAGCGTACTGGTAGATGAGGAAGAGGACAAGGCCAGGGACCTAAACACTGGTCAGCATCACCTTAGTCCCCAGAAAAATGATGGTGTATATCCTCAAGGAATCCATTTAAGGTGATCAGGAACAGTCAGCATGTGTTCACTAAGGGCAAGTCATGTCTGACCAACGTGATGGCCTTCTGTGATGAAATGACTGGCTCTGTGGATGTGGGGAAAGTGGTGGACATGATATACCCTTGACTTTAGTAAAGCTTTTGATATGATCTACCACAACATTCTTATCTGCAAATTGAAGAACCATGGGTTGAATGAATGAACTATAAGATGCACAGAAAGCTAGTGAGGTCATCGGGCTCCATGGGTAATGATCAACAGCTCGATGTCCAACTGGCAGTTGATAAGAAGAGAGCCCCAGGGTTTGGTGCTGAGGTCAGTTTTGTTCAACATCGTCATTAATGATCTGGACGATGGGGTGGACTGCACCCTCAGTGAGTTTGCAGATGACACTAAGCTGGTGGGAGTGGTGGATACTGGTGGGTAGAGATAGGACACAGTGACCTCGATACATTGCAGAATTGGGCTAAAAGAAGTTTGATAAGGTTCAACAAGGACAAGTACAGAGTCAGGCACTTAGGATGGGAGAATCTCATGCACTGCTACAGACTGGGACTGACTGGCTAGGCAACAGCTTGATAGAAAAGGACGTGGGGGTTACAGTGGACAAGAAGCTGGACATGAGTCCACAGTGTGACCTTATTGCCAAGAAGGCTAACAGCATACTGGGCTGCATTAGTAAGAGCATGGCCAGTAGATCAAGGAAAGTGATGTTCGCCTCTAGCAATAGTCCTAGTGAGCTGGATAGTTGCGTGTCACCAGTCCACATGACATGGTCTCATCTGTAGCAAAGAGTAAGTTGTGTAATGATACTTTTGCTCTCTGCGATGGAGTCTGCACACTGACCACCAACCCTGAACAAAAAGAATGAACTGTATCTGAAATACTGGACCTAATTCCTCACTGGGTAGCCTTTTCCTTCCTATTGCTGACAATGGCTCTTCAAAAAGCCTCCAAGCAGTCATGAGCTAATGTATCTATCCATTAAGCTAATGATCTAGCTATCCAGGTGGTGGTCAATCTAACCTATTTCTGCCATACTATAACTCAGGGCAATTCTACACTTCAGAAAAACCCACATCCCGCAGTAAAATAGTTATATCGACCTAGCCCATGGCAGAGCTCTCAGGAAGGTGGATCAACTACATTGATGGGAGACACTTTCCTGTTGCCACTAAATGCTACCATGGTGCAGCTGCCTAGCACCACGTGTGAAGATGAGCTCTCAGAGTATCACAGCTAAATACAAGATCTGAGAAGATCTAAGAAGGTTATTTAGCTCAAGTAGTTAACACCTATATCAAGGGACTATTCAAGGTGAAGTGACCTGTTAATACCTCTCAAGCCACAGGGAGGAAAGGAAGTGTGGGTGGAGAAGCAGGCAGAGGGCTTTGTTGTAAGCCACTCACAACACCCTTCCCCTCTCTTGGGACTGCATGTGAAGAGTCAAGTTAGCTATTGCAAGGAGGATTAGCTGAACCAGGATAAAACCACAGTCAGCACCACGGCAGGTAGCTGTGGTCTAACCACACAGTCATGGTTTAACTACACCTCACTGACATAGAGTTGACCATGGCTTGCTGCAAAATCAAGGTCAGCATCAATTATGTTAGCTCGGCTCTCCACAGTCATATCCCAACATAATGACATTTTGTAGTGAAGATGAGGGCAAATGTCCTGAGCATCGTTCTGCACCAGATTCAAGCTGCAGTGTTCAGGTTTGATCTTCTATCACCTGGTCTAGCTCCAAATTCTGCAAGTTAGGGCCTACCTCATTTAGTGCTCGCAACGGTGGCAATTCAGAAACTTAGGTTTTGGGGAGTAAAATAGCCATTTAGTTCCTCATTCATTTTTGTCAGTAGACTTTGGCCCATATCCTAAGATAGTATAAATCAGCATCACTCTTTGAAGTCAGCCGAGTTCTGCCAATTTACACTATTTGAGAATCTAGCCCTTCTAAAACAAGTCACATAATAATCCATTGCACCAGGAAAACACATTTACAGCAAAACAAACCAGGAGTCCTGTGGCACTTTTAAAGACTTAACATGGTAACATTGGTAAAAATGATACCATTCATAAACCAATAGGAGAATACTTCAATCTCCTTGGACACTCTGTAGTGGACTTGAAAATTGCCATACTTTAACAAAAAAGCCAAACTTCAGCATGAAACTGTGCAACTGGAATTCATATGCAAACTTGACACAATTAGATTGGATCTGACTAGGAACTTGGAGTGGTTAGCACGTTACAAAAAGTAATTGTTTCCTGTTCACATATTCTCTCCTTCTAATCAACTGGTATGAATGGGCCTCATCTACCCTAACTGAATTGACTTTGTTATCACTTACCCCACCATTGTTTTGTATCTCACCCTTGCAAGTGTTCATGCATTTGATGACGAGGGTTGCAGCTCTCGAAAGCTTATACCTAAAGAAATTTGTTAGTCTTTAAGGCGCTCTGATTTGCTGTTACTGTATGACCAGATCCTATGTTTTACACCCCCTTGCATTTGTTTTCATTCCATTCTGTAAGTTCACCCATCTTCGAAGCATCTGACGAAGTGCAGTTTTCTCCCACGAAAGCTCATGAGAAAAATAAATCTGTTAGTCTTTAAATGCCACACGACTCCTTGTTTGTTTTCTGTCTTATTGGAGCCACAGCCCAAACAGAGCAACTGGTTCTGGTGTCGCTGGAACTGGAGAACTCCTTTATTTGATGGAGATATATACAGGAGGCTTTGCTGTGAGCTGCTTGAGACAAAGCAATTCTCTCTCTCTCTCTCTTTGGTTTTTTTGTCGTCTTGGTTTATAAATGAAGCTGTTCCCCCACGCCTCCAAAAGGCAGGGCTGGCCCAACCATAGAAGTGAACTAGGGCACCAGACTTTAAGGGGCACCAAATTAAAGTAGATTCCTCTCGCTTTCTTTCTCTCTGTACATATTAATGTTATCTCATATAAACAAAAGTATTGCACTCTGCCGGGGGTGCAAAAGTCATAGTTCGCCTAGGGTGCCAAAAACCCTTATGCGGGCCCTGCAAAGGGATTTAGGTGGCAAAACAGTGATACGCGGGGACTTGGCCAGAATTTGGATGATCTTTCACCTCTCTGTGCACCAGCCTGTTATGCATCACCTGCTCCCAGCCCCCCACAATGGCATTTCCTATCCAGCTTGCCCAGCCTGGCTCTACATCTTTGCCAGCTACTGGTGCTCCCCTTTCCTTGGAATGGCTCCCCTTCCTCAGCCTGGGACTTGCCTCATCCCCAGACAGCCCACCCTGAAGGCCTTCCCCAGATCCCCCTCCCCTAACTCCAAAATGACCCAGCCTGCCCCTTCCCCTTCCTCAGCCCTCCTGCTCCAGAGCAGTCCCTCCTTCTCCCCCCAGGTCAACTCCTCCCCAACTCCACCACGCTAGCTGATGTGACCCCCATGGAGCTCCAGCCCCACGGCTGCCGCAGCACGGCACTGCTGGGCAGGCTCAGGGTGCCAGTCCAAGTCCTCCTGGACACGGTGGCCTTCAGCACCCTGATGCATGCATATCTGGAGTGCCAGCCCTGGGGGGGCACCGTCCACACCTACCTGTCGTGTTGGGGGCTCGTTGTGGCTAACTCTGCTCTGCGGGGCGGGTGGAGAAATAGCTGCTGACAACTGAAGCACTCTAGCTAGTGTGGCTGGCCACCATTGTGTCCTTTCTGCAGACACTCCTGGGTCTTTTTTAAAGCTTTTTTGAATTTTTTTTTTTATCAATTAATATTTTTTAGGCTGGTAGAGGGTCGTGGGAGGGCATCAGAGGGCTGTCTCAGGGCAGCCGAAGGGGAGAGTCTGAAATACAAAGCTACGTGACTGTGAAAAGACAAGTTGTCAGTTTCACCTGTCAAAATGTACAAAGTAAATTGCTTTAAATCAAGCAGGAATAAATTCTCAAGTAGCATTTTTCTTACTTTGCCATTCAGCAAATTTTGAGGATCAGTCAAGGGAGAACTTTTTTTATTGGCTTATGTGCGTCTATGTGAAATCAACACATACTGCAAGAAAAAAAAAATCTTCCACGTCTACTTTCAATTAATTACAAAGGTGCAGCCGTGTTATTCTAGTTCAGCAAAACAAACAAGGAGTCTTGTAGCACTCTTAAAGACAATCAAATTTATTTAGCACATGAACTTTTGTGGGAGAAAATCTCACTTCATTAGGTGCTTGAAGATGGAGAACTTACAGAATGGGAGGAAAAATAAATGCAGGGAAGTGTAAGTCATAGGATCAGCTCAAATTGCTACAGCAAATCAAAGCAGTTGTTTCAGTGAAGTCTTAAAACTGTAACAGAGAGCTTTTATCAACATGTCCTTGTGGTATGAGCTGTGCTCCCATTCTTTCCTCGAGTTTTTGATGTTAGGACTGGGTAGTGTGTTGTGTACAGCTCTTGTGTTCTCACATGTTGGTAGAAGTACAAAGAAGAAGAAGAATTAGAACAGTAAAAAAAAAAAAAAAAAAAAAAACAAAACAAAAAAAACAACAACAACCTTTAAATTTCTGGGCTGACAACCTTTTATTTGGGGACTTCTGTGTCCTGCGGTTGTAAGATGCCAGGCTATACCTAGCTTAGATCAGCCATCCAAGGCAATAGACTGTTAGTGTGTATTTAGATTTCCTTTTGCATGCTGTGGCTTGTGAGTATCCGAGATCTCTAAGACAATGGGAACAAAGGTAAAAATCTAATCCATTTTTCACCAAATGCCTCTTGTGTTTTTGGTTGAACAATGACACTCACTTTCTCATCTGTGTAAGTTCTTTAGTCAAAGAGCCCCTAGGACTTCAGCACTATAATTTTTAGGGTTGCCAACACTAAAAGAGGGGGGGAAAGTACCTTGAAAAGATTCAGTGGGGTAGTCTGTTAGCTTATTTCATTGAAACAAACAAGGAGTCCTGCGGCACTTCTAAAGAGTAACAAATTTATTTATTGCATAAATGTTCATGGGCAGAATCCCACTTCATCAGGTGCATGGGATTGTGCCCATGGAAGCTGTTGCAACAAATAAATTTGTTAGTATTTAGAAGTGCCACAGGACTCCTTGTTTGGTCTTTGTTCTTTTAAAAGATGTTTTCTTTTGGTTCCTTGCAATAATGTATTCCAAATGGTGGGGTGAGGGTTAATAAAATTTAATTTAAGGTCAAATCCTGATACACACTTCCAAAGATTATATTATACAATATAACTACCAGTGGCATCACTGGTGCTGGGCTCATTGGGCTCGAGTCCTGAGTCCCGTGCCAGTGCCTCGGGTCTGCCCCCTGAGTGCCCATGTTGGTGGCTGTCTTTCCTGGCCAGGGGTCTGAGGCTGGGCCGCCTGCGATGGCAGCTGTCTTCTGCAGCAGGAGCCTGATCTGGCCCCTCCCCGGGACTCCGGGCAGGGTCAGGCCCAGGCCCCAAATAGGGACCGAGGGGTCCACAGGGCCTGAGCCCCAGGTCTTTTCCTGGGCCTGAATTGCTCCTGGTAACTACTGTGAGCTGAAAATGTGTCTTAATTAAAGGAAATGATTAGGTTACGCCTGCACTATTGCTAATGTCTGTTATTGTAGACTAAATCCCATTAGCACATCTAAAACTTCAGTGTTCAAAGCAATGGACAATCTCTGTATAGTAGATCTTGGAAAGTCAAGGTGGTGGCATGGAGTTAAGTCACTTCTGCATCTGTCTTCTGATAGTCTTGGGTTGGGTTTAGCAGTGTTGATGTGAATGCTGATTAGCTGTGCGTCTTTCAAATAAAAATAAGTTTAACACATGTTGATGGCAAGTGCATAGAGTCTATGACAGGCTGGATTTTTGCTGTCTTTATCAGGATGCCTTAGAGACCACAGGTCTTTCTGTGCTGCTGTAATCGTTTACCACCTATATGGCAATATCTTGCACATGCTTTGCACAGGAGTAAATCATTACATAATGCACAATAACAGGCTAACTCCAGTAGAATTTGTACTTACTTGTAATGGTATCTGTCTCCAGAAATCAGGCATTTAAAGACACAGGAGTCCATGTGACGCCACCCCCTGCCCTATTTGGCCCCACACTGCTTGCTGCTGCAGGTAGGTGGCTCAGAGCCTAGTCATTTTCATAGTCTATGAGCCTGTGAAATTGACCAGGTTTGTGGCCACCTGATCAATTTCACAAGATTGTAGCCTGTGACATTGCCGAGGCTCTGAACCGCCTGCCTGCAGCAGCAAGCAGCTCGGGGCCAGATCGGGCTCCAAGCTGTCTCCTAGCCCCCACAGCCTGCAGCAATGTGGCTCCCAGTCCCTTGCTCCCAGCCCCCGCCACCTGCTGCAAGGGGCTGGGAGACTGATTGGGCTCCCAGCCCCTCACCGCAAGTGGCAGGAATTGGCTCCCAGCCCCACAACCTGCAACAGGGGGCTGGGAGTCAGATCTGATTCCCAGCCGCTTGCCAGAGGCCCCCAGAACCGGACTGGGGGCAGCGCAGATGGGTACGTCTGTACTGTGTCCAGTGCAGACATACCCTGAAGTCAACTTAAAAAGGTTGACTTAAAGTCAACCTTGCTCAATTGACCCCCCCCCCCCCCGGGCGACATAGCCACGATGAGGAAAAGGTAATTCATTGTTGTCTTTTCTTCTAACTAGCATAAACCATCTACCATAAAATAATGGCCTGGCAGCAAATAAAATCTTGCTGAATTGGAATCGTGTTTTTTTCTAAATATTACTCTAATGCCAAAGATGGCTTAAACTGCAAAACCACGGGGGATTTAAAAGCCCAGAATAGAGTTTATCAAACAATAGTCAGCTCATAGGAAAGAAGATGGAAATTCTTGCTAACAATAGAGGATCAAGAGCTTGGTATTAGTGGAAGGCAGGGAGAGAATTCAGGGGATAGCACGCTATTTAAAAAGTGAGCTAGTTTTGAGTCACAATATGACTACTGTAACTGATACTCTACTGTTGTAAGGTGCTAATGAGTGAGAATGAGGCTAAGGGTCTGATCTCAGTATTGGTACAGGAGTCAGGCAGCCTCAGCCAATAATTTGATGATCCGGAGTAAGGGTTCTGCTGCACATCTGTTGAAGCCACTGTATGCCAGTGGGAGACAGCTCTGCCATCGGCATAATAAAGACACCTCCTTCAGTGGGAGAAACTCTCCTGGTGACCTAGTGCTGTCCACAAGACCACTAAGGTCTGTAACTTATGTGGCTTGCAGGTGACTTATTCACACAACTAAGTGACGTAAGTTGGGCCAACATAAGACAAAATGTACGCATAGCCTTAGCCCTGGCCTAAGCTAGAGAGTTTTGGCGGAAGTCAGCATGACATTACTAGAGTACATATTAGTCGCTCCCCTCTCTCCCCAGGCCAAAAAACCTGGCCTGGTTTTTTTTTGACAAAATAAAACCACCTTGATGAGATGTGTAGGGCTTCTGTCAGCAGAGCTAGGGGGACTTTTTGTTAGTATAGACCAGGCATGGCCAAACTGCAGCTCATGAGCCACATGCAGCTCTTCAAATAAAAAGTGCGGCTCACAGAAGAGTATGGCGGTGAGAAGTGTGGTATGGTCGGGACAGCAGGGAGAAGCTAAATTTTTACTGTATAGGTAGGCCTAGTTTTCATGGTAACCTTATGTAATTATTAGAATCTGACATTAGTAGGATCAATATTTTCCCTCTTTTTACAATAAAATTAAAGCATGCAATGAATATTAAACTTAGTAATTTTGGTCTAGGTAAAATATGGCTATATGCCTCACTGCAGCTCTTGAAGGTTTAATAATCCACTTGTATGGCTCTTGAGTTCCATAAGTTTGGCCACCCTTGGGGATAGCCGTGTTTAAAAACAAGGAGTTGTGTGGCACTTAAAGACTAACAGATTTATTTTTTGCTTGAGCTTTTGTGGGAGAAAATCCTGCGCAAAAGAATAAATGAACATAGAGTTGATATCAGAAACAAAAAAAATCAGTTGCTGAGCACTTCCATCTTTCTAATCACTCAATAAATGATTTGTTAACGACCGTCGTCAGAGATGTGACTGGGACATCAAGACTTCAAAGAGAAACAGCTGAACTCGAATTAATATGCAAATTAAATTCTGTGAAAGCAGGACTGAATCTAGACTGGGGGTTCTTTTCCCATTACAAAAGGTAATTTAACTTCAGGCTTCCAAGGGTCTGAACCTAACAACTGCTCTGATTTGCTGTTACTGTATGACCTGATCCTATGTTTTACACCCCCTTGCATATATTTTCATTCCATTCTGTAAGTTCACCCATCTTCGAAGCATCTGACGAAGTGGGATTTTCTCCCACCAAAGCTCATGCAAAAAATAAATCTGTTAGTCTTTAATTGCCACGTCACTCCTGGTATAGACACTGTGTCCCCTCATAGCAGCAGAGAGGCTGTGATTCTTGTCTGTTTCACCATCGGGGGTGATTGAAATTGACTAGAAAGTCAGGGAAGTTGCCCCCAGACTCCTGGGGTGGCCTTTTTTCAGCTCCTGGCTGGCAGCTGGAAGGTGGGTGGCTGGAGTCTGACCCCAGGATGCAGGGAGAGGAGAAGTTCCCATGTGCCTGCCCCGGCTCCCGGCTTTTACCAGGGGACAGCCTCTAAGGAGTCTGAGAACCTCTGGGGCCCAGGCAAAGTGCTGAGAGGTGGGACCCCGCACACCGACCCTTCAGTCGGTAGAAGTGTGTCTGTGAGGACACACTCCACCAGCCCAAAGAGCAGTGTGGACATCAGCAACCGCTATAATTAGTGACATTGCTTATGTTGACAAATTTTTGTAATGCAAGCAAGGCCATAGTCATGGCATCTCTCTATGCTTCTGGTTCTTTCTTGGCTTGCCTTTTTATTGCATGATTTCTGTATCGCAGGGACCATTTGTTAGAACGTTTGTACAGCGCCTAGCCTTGGTTTGGCTATGACCTGTTAAGAGTTATTGTAATATAAAACTGGCGGTGAAAAAGAGCCGGATGAAGTTGCAGATTTGAAACATCTTTGAAATCTTAAAATCAATTTTTTTCTTCTGTCAAATGCATCCAGACTTGCAAACTCTAGTTTGTAGAGGGAGAGAAGGCTTTCTGAGCAAATTGGACTCTGGGAAATCATTGACTGCCAGAGACTTGTTTACATTGACTGTATAGGCTAGTAGCTAGCGTGGGCGGGATGGGGGGAAGGAGGTAAAGGTATTTATCCAGAAGAGGATAGAGTAGGTTTTAGAGGTATTCTGGGATCAGTGGGAGTAGATTAATTTGCAGGCTGCAGTGCCTGTCCTCCAAATATCTCAGAATAAATCTGTCACTTATGCAGAGAGCCGGGTGTCTTCTGGGTGGTTCTCATGATTTTGCCAAATACTTCCTTGCCTAAGCTGTTTAACCATTCTCTGCCTCAACTTCCTTATCTGTGAGAAAGCTGTGTGAATATTTTCCTGTGGTAATACAAAGCTCCGTGAATGGTTATACAGCAGTACTTCTTTAGACAGAAGTATTATTAATCAAACTTTCTGTGTCCTCGTCAGGTAGGTCTGTATTACCATCAGTGATTTATGGTGGGCGAGACACAGAACAAAGTGTGTCAATGGAAAAGTTGCAGTCTAATACATATAATTATCCTGGTTGTATCTATGTATCATCTTTGTATCTTAAGTAATGAATATTGCCAACGGACATATACCTTTGGCCCATTACAGCAGAACAGCTGTATTGATGCATGAGTGTCAGAGAAGAAATGGCTTTAAATCTGTGCTGTATCCCTGGGTGAAACCAACTAGATGGATTTCCATAAATAGCTACGTATTGATGGCCCATCAAGGACTCTCAGCTCTCACAGTGGGCCATTGTGGGTCTTCCTACAGTTGCCTCAGACCAGGTTGCCAGGGTCCATTCCCTGTGATTCAGGAAATCATGTAAGGGCATGTGATGTACTCTCATGACCCTGTGCTCCATTTTGTGCCAGTAACTTTCCACAAACTTGGCTGTGGTCTTTCCTTGAGACAGTAAATTTCCATACACATGGCAAAGGTTTTAAAAGATCCCTTAGACCTCCTTAGGTACTTTTTCCTGCACTAATTCTCTGAACAGTGGATGTTCATTTAAAAGGAGCATCTTGAACTATGGACTGAGGCCTTCCGATCTTTTGGAAGTTACCAAAGAGGCTTTACAGGCAGGCTATTCCATCATTGCTACAAACCTGATATATGGACTTTGTGATCATTTCTACATGTATGATCAATTAACTATTTATTACTCTTTTTTTTATTTAATAATCTTTAGTCAGTTTAGCTGACCATGTGATATTTGGGTGAGATCTGAGTTTCATCCTGGCCCAGGGATATGTGTCTTATCCTCTGGGATTTGGAAGAACCTCGCATATGGTGAAAAGGGTTTTCAAAAACCTCTCACTAGATTAGATAAATTCCAAAGGGGCAGCAGCCATGTTAGTCTAGTTCAGCAAAACAAACAAGAAATCCTGTGGGACTCTTAGGGTATGTCTACACACGTGCTTAAATTTGACCTAATAAACATTAGGTCAAATTTAAAAATAAGCATGGCTACACAGGGTTTTCCCAATTTGACCTAAGGCTTTCCTTAGGTCAAATTGAAGGGAGGACACTTTGAAGTTACAAAACCTCAAGTAACTTTGAAGGGATGGTCATTCAAATCCTCTAGTTTGAATTGATGCTCTGTAGCCGTGTTAATTTGAACTAAGGTTAGTTCGAATTAGCATGGGTTGACCTTCCTCCCAGGGTGCATGGCACCCTGGAAGGAAGACCAGCCCTCTAGCACCTGGGGCAAGCAGCCCCAAAGGTGCACCCCCACCACCCCGGGCACAGCGAGTAGAGCCCCACCGGGGGCTCCAGCCGCTTCCCAGTGTAGGGACAGGACCCCACCTCCACCCAGCAGGTGCCCCACTTGCCGGGCACCAGGATGGGATCCCAGCACCGGTCTTGGGAGGAGGGGATCCCCATGCGGGGCTTCAGCCCTGCTCCCCAGGCAGCAAAATGGAAGGTGCTGGATTCAGCTCCTGCCACTGCCTGCAAGTGGGAGAAGCTGGCTCTGAGCCTCCTGCCGCTTACAGGCAATGGCAAGAGCTGGATCCAGCTCCTTCCGCTGCACAGCCAGCCAGGCACAGCAGGCGGGAGATGCAGGGCCCGTGCCCTGTTGATCCCAGTGCAGCAATGCTCCTGCTACGAATCAATGCATTTTTAAGAAATGGTATTAAAGTGAAGTTGTGTATCATTCATAGCAGAAATGTGAGTTCCAGAGACCCATCAGCTATAGGCCATTATTAAGAAAAATCACTTTAATAATTGTAAAGATTTGAAACAGCTACTCTTCCTCCAACCGTGAATGGTAAATTAAAGTATTTGTAAATGACAAATTATGTGGAGAAACTTTTATGATGAAATGAGGTGTGAAAAGGATCAGGCTTTTCAAAGTCTGTCTTGCCACTGGCACTTGTCTTCCTGTCCTATTAAGCATCCATATTACCGTTAAGTGTTAGAGAAGGCAGTCTTTTCTCTTTACAATTCTGAAACTTTTCTGTTAATTGGGATGGTTGCTTTCAACAAACTGATCTGTAAAGCTAAAGTCTTTCACCAATTGCACGTGCTGCTTTAAATTTGATATATGTTTTGTAAATGGAGACAGAAGAACACAACTTAATTATTAGCATGCAAGAAGTGTTTCAAAACTGGCCTGATTTAAGGGCTACCAAACTGGCTGCAGTTTATTTAAACATGTTCCTAGGACTTAGCGTGACTATAAACACTAACTTAATAAAGGAGTCTTCAAACTTGGTTTGAGTTTTAAGTCTTTAAGATCTACAACTCAAGACAAGTTTGAAGAAAATGATTCAATAGTTCTGAAAGTATAAATGTTTCATGCTGAATGGCCCTGAATCTGCGATGCCCCAGCACGCTAAGCTGCTGTAGTACCTTATGACTGTCATGATGGAAACAAAATTCTAACTCACTAGCGTTTAGGATACAAAATGGATTCCTCCATGAATACACCATCTTTCTATGATTCCCATTATAAATAGGTCTAAGGGCTAGTCTACTATAAGTCAGGTTGTGTCAAGAAAACAGTGGAGGTATTCACTGAAATATTCCTCATGCACTGTAACTCGCCTGCTATGCCAGCATAATAAAGACACCTGAATGAGAAATGTAGGCCTTCTGTTGGTGTAGTTAGGGCAATGCACTGTCAGCGTAGACACTGCCTTCCTCACATCGGCTATTGGCTGTCGTTGACAATTTTGCGTCTCCGCCGGAGCCATGAATTGACAAAAAAGCTGAGCATCTAGAGTCCAGCTGTCTCCTGCTCCCTTGGAGAGCTGAGCGACTGGACCGCACTCCAAGCTGGGAGTGGAAAGAGGAGAAATCCTGGGCTGCCATGAAATTGATAAGGCTCTCCCAACTCCCAATGGGGAGAGGGTAGGGGAGGATGAGAAGCCAGGGCAACTGGACCTTGTTTCTAGGGACAAGAAGCCCGAGGTGGCTGCTCCCAGCAGAGAAGGGGGTGGGAAGAAGCATTGGGCAACTTTCCCCAGCTCTTGGCACCAAGCAACTCACCAGGCGCCTTGCCAGGAGCTTGTGGAGCAATCGACCTACCATCAGGCCAGACTCTCACTCCACACACTACCCAACTTAGGTAGGTGGAAGTGCTGCACGTGAGGATGCTCTCCATCGACCTGAAGGAGGGTAGTGTGGACATCAGCAATCACCATTAACATAGGTCAGGGGTGGAAAAAATTGTCTCCCATATAGATGCCAGCAGTTTTACGTTTGGTTGCCATACCATGTTCATCCTTTACATTTCTCCAGTAGAGCTAGGTGAGAGGCTGCTAAAACTGGTTGTCTCGTGACCGGAAATGTGTTTGTTGAGGTCTGACATATATCGACTTACCTTTTGTAGTGTAGGCAAGGCCTAAGTGGCCATCAAGTGCTACATGCAACTTAATGATCCTGGGTGAGCCATCAAGGAGTTTAATTTCTGACTTCTAGGTTTGAAAGCATGAGCATCTCTTACTTCTATTAAAGAACCAAACTTCCTTTGTTCAAAGAATGCAGTAGTTTCATAAATCTCTCCAGTTATCAAGCCCCACCAACTGTTAATTCAAATACCTCTCCATTGACCATGCTGGTGATCTCATTGGTTTACTGTGTTCCCCTCCTACTGGTCCGTTTCTTATTCACATATTCAAAATTAGATTGTGAATGTTGTGGAACAGCTAACCAATGTTCCCTCTAATTTTTCATAGGCTGTGTGAGCAAAAAATGTCTTTTGTGCAAATTTGCAGAACCAGTGTCCAAATTTGTGCACACTCCAGTGAGTATGATCAACCTTGTGAGTGCACCGAAGTGTGTATGATGCAAATAATATCTAAAATTTATTTTGAGATGGTGATGGAAATGATTTCATAAATTACAAAACCTTATTTGAAACATGCTCCTTGAAACCACCTTCATAGAGTACTATAAAAATATTAGCATTGTTGTATTATTTTGTGCACACTTCATTTTGTTGTGTGCACAGGTTTCACAGCCTGCGTGCACATGCACATGCGCACAGCTTAGAGGGAACGTAGGCTACCACCTCCTACTATTTGTCCTGAAAAGTTTTTGGCATGGTTTCCAGCATAGCTTACAGCTAAAGTTCTCAACTCATTTTTCTCATACAAAGATCCATACTGAAGAGATGACCCCGAATTCAATACACGTAGCTCAGCACTTGAGTGGTGTCCAGTTTCTGCTCATGGGGTCCCAGTCAGCACGTCCATGTGTTTACACTTTCAGAACTCCAAACCAAGCAGCAGCACTGTAGAAAAGGATCTTGGGGTTATGGTGGACGGGAAGCTGGATATGAGTCAACAGTGTGCTCTTGTAGCCAAAAAAGCTAATGGCATATTGGGCTGTATCAGTAGGAATGTTGTGAGCAGATCAAGGGATGGTGATTATTCCCCTCTATTCAGCCCTGATGGGGCTGCATCTGGAATACCTTGTCCAATTTTGGGCTCCCCCCTACAAAAAAGTATGTGGACAAATTAGAGTCCAGTAGAGGACAATGAAAATGATTAGGGGCTTGGGGCACATGAAGTGGCTAGCACCTCTGCTTAACATGCAGAAGGTCCTGGGTTCAATTCCCAAGGGGTTGGACTTGATGATCTCACAAGGTCCCTTCCAGCCCTATGATTTGATTTGAACTCTCATGCATTTGATTTACAAGGAGACACTGAAGGAACTAGGCTTTTTTAGCCTGCAGAAGAGAAGACTGAGGGAGGATTTGATATCAACCTTCAACTGCTTGAAGGGTGCTCCAGAGAGGAGGGAGCTAGGCTGTTCTCAGCAGTAACAGAGGACAGAACAAGGAGGAATGGTTTCAAGCTGCAGCTGGGGAGGTCGAGGCTGGATATTAGGAAAAGCTTTCTGACTAGGAGAGTGGTGAAACATTGGAATGGGTTGCCTAGAGAGATGGTGGAATCTCCATCTCTGGAGATATTTAAAGCCTGGTTAGACAAAGCCTGGCTGGTCTGATTTAGTGGGAGTAGTCCTGCTTTTAGCACGGGGTTGGACTAGATGACCTCATGAGATCCCTTCCAGCCCTAATAGTCTCTGATTCTAAACTGCTGATCCAAATTTTGACCGGGCCTTCCAGAAAACTTGTCTCTGGGCTAACACCTACCAGAGGCACTCTATACCCAATTTATGAGCAAAGAAGAGGGGTTATAATGAAGTTGCACCTTCTTTAACTTTTATGCACGCTAAAATGTGCTACAAGATTTCTGCCACATATTAGCAGATTAGGATTGTGAACTGAGTCTTGCTCTAGCTTGCTTTTTGACTCAATAAATGCACTTTTAATGAACAAAACATGAAATCTTCATTATTTATGTTACAGTAGCACCTAGGGACCACATGTTATAGGGGTTCATTATATTTAAGTTTGGATTAATTAGATTACCAATAAATGTTGAATTCACTACACACAAACTTGAAGAAAAAGTGGTTCCAACAACAATAACTGGCATTTACAGGTAAGTTCTCAGGCAGCATTCTTCTGTACCTATTAGAGTTGAAATCTGAGGCTGAGACTTGAATTAGGCAGTTGCAAATTAACAAGTGACCTGTAAAAACAGGTATGATTTGTGGATTTTAAGGATATTTACTTTGTATATTTTAATATGTGCTGTTGACCATTTGTGCATTAACAGTTAAAGATTTAGCTTTTTGAATGTCTCTACTGTCATCATCTGACCATCGCTTCAGAAATTCTCAAAATTATGATAATTTAAGTCAATAGCCTTTTTTAAAGCATTTTTTTTATCAATGAAGTTTGTTTTTTTTTTTTAAATAAGAGTTTTGCCAACCCTATTTGTACTAGGCACTGGACGTACACACAGCTGGTCTTTCACCACTCTGAACAGGCAAGGATGGGAGGAGAGGAGTCAGATGTTAAAGGGCTGGTCCAGGGTCCTGAGACAGGCTACAGGCACAACCGGAGAGAGAGTCCATATCGCAAGACTCCCAGAAAAGTGTACTATTGCCAAGAAGCCACCAGTCAATTCTGTACTGACCCAAGCAGGTGAGTGTGTTATGGCTCTATCTACTTTGCAGAAGACCCCTTTATTCTTCCCAAAACATCATCCAGTTACTGTTTAGTCTGTTTCCAAAGGGGTAGCCATGTTAGTCTAGTTCAGCAAGCCAAACAAGGAGTCTTCTGGCACTTCAAAGACTAACACATTTATTTTTCACATGGGCTTTCATGGGCAAAGTCCCACTTAGTCAGATACCGGAGTGAAGAAAACTTATACTGGGGGGGGGGTGGACCTTACAGCATAGGGGTAAAAAATTACATTAATTAGTTTACATCCTTTAAATGTTAAATGGGCCACAAGACTCCACCTTTGTTTTTCTTCACTAACAGTGATTGTTAGCTCTGTCAACCTCACCACTTTCTGAAATGCTGTGTTTGAATCTATACAACTTGTTTGATTTGCTGAAGTAATCTTACCTGATGCAGTGAAATGTAATCACAGGATTTATCTTTCACTCCTACACTGTAAGCTTTTTCAGTGTATGGTTTCTCCACTCTGGCATCTGATGAAGTAGGGCTTTGCCCACGAAAACACAGGTGAAGACTAAATGTGTTAGTCTTTTAAGTGCCACAAGACTCTGGTGTTTTGGGTTTTTTTTTTAAGTTTATATTTACTAGAACTGTATTGTGGAAACTGCCCTCTGAATGCAAATCTCATCCCTTCACATAGGGTTTTTCAACTTTCAGAGAACCCAGGCTCACCTTTATGTGGTCTTTACATTGCCAGTAACCTTTTAGGTCTCAGCTGCTGAGCTACTTTACTACCTTGTTAAGCCCCAGTAATCTTGGCTGGCTTTCTAGTTTTTAATTCAGAGACAGCTTGCTACAGCTCTACACAGTAAATGCCCTATTAAGCAGTTAATTATTTCTCTATAATACTAGCTTTTATTTCTAATACAACAGTTTTAGTGTCTCTGATAATTACAGTTTCGGGTAACTCTCTTAAATCTAATGAGGCATGACATGCTCTACTCAACAAGGCGCTACACCATTAACTTCTTACCTTTTATTTGTCATCTTATCACACAGAATTACTGTCTTTCTAGCCAGAGCGGTTCTGGATACATAACATGTCATTTTCCATTAAGACATCTATGAGAATAATCAGAGAGGCTTCTGATGTCACGTTCATGGTCAGCTGGTTAGTTTGTTCAGTGATCTGCAAGCACCATTAAACAGCTACTCCCTTTCAGCTCAGTGCATTTCCCTGCACTGTAATGCTCACCAATCTTAAGGTTGTGGTTGAAGTGTTGAAGTGTCTGTCTCCAGCTGAATTAGCCTTGAACTGGCCTATAATCCTTCTTTCCCAGCACAGAACTGGAGGTGCATATAGCCTCTTGAAATTAATGTTATTGCAAAAACACCACTCAGTCACATCATCCTTGGATAGTCCCAAAGGGGCAGCCGTGTTAGTGTAATTCAGTAAAACATATTTTACGTCCTTGGATAGCAAGCATTTCAAATGTTCTCTTGCAATAATGCATCAGTCCTGTGTAACTTCGCAAGATAAATGGTGGCAGTTTGGGATGCTTCTAAATTGAAACTTAGAGACAGTCTTGCTAGGTAACAAGGTTTCCGTCCTAGAAAGCTGAACTGGATAAACTGGTTGGTCATTTTCCTTCTTTGGAGTCTAGAATCATGATGAGCCCTAGCATTTAATAACCTCTCTGAAGGGTCTCAAACCCAGCAAACTAGTGTCCTGGGCCACTTGGATCATCTAAGGGAGATTGATTGAGTTTCAATGTAAACTAGAGCTCCATCTGTCATTGTCATTTGTTTAAAATTGATCAATTTTAAATTTGCTTTCTCTCTGGTGCAGAGGGCTTTGAGATGAGATTCTCAATGATCAAGCCCATGTGAGGCTGCTAGTACTGATTAGGCATGTTGCATTGGCATGCGAAGAGCTAATCAAGATGGCTTTGCTTGCAACTTGCTATCTCATTTCTTGGTTTGTGTGAGAACTACAGTACTGGCTTTAGTTTGTTTAAACCTGTTGCTTATTAATTACATCAAGTGACCTCTAGTTCTTGTGAAGGAGTAAATTATATTTCTTTATTCAGTTTCTTCATATCAGCCAAGATTTTATAGACCCCTGTTGTTTCCTTTCATTGTCCTTTTTCCTAGCTGAAATTCCTCATTTTTTAATCCCTCCTGGTACAAATTCCTCATCATTTTTGTACCTTCTCTGTACCTATTCCAATTACAAGGTATCTTTTTTGAGATGGGGCAACTGAATCTGCACACAGTATTCATGATGTGGGTGCACTATAGACTTATATAATGCATTATGTTATTTTCTGTCTCATCTAACACTTTCCTAATGTTTCCTAACACGCCGCTAGGCAGATTTTGCAGCCCAGAAACCAGAACTGTCTGGTAAGAGGGTATGGTAGCACACTGAGCATGCTCTACAAGCTTTATTGTTATGCTGGAGTTACATGCCCATGGAAAAGCCTGAGAGGAGCAGCTTGGAGAGGAGCAAACAGAGAGAGCTGCAGAGTCCGCATGCTCAGGGACTGAGCGAAAGGAGCTGAGTGAGAGTGGACTGCAGGATGTTTTCTCCCTGCTTTGGACAGTTTTGCAGGGGAATTGTCTGCAACAGAGCTGAGAGCTGGATGGCCAGGGACCTGATTGTGTGGTGCTGGCTACACAGGAGAAAGGAAGGACTGCATGGCATTCGCTTGAAGATTCCTGCAGCTGGAGATGTTGCGGATGGCTTCTGTTTTGCATTGAAGCCTCAAGGACTTAGAGACTACAATTGAGATAAGGGTGACTCCACCTGAACGTTGCAACTCTTGGGTTTCTTACTGTTTTGTTTAAATTTATTATGGTTTCTTAGGATAAGGTTTGTTTAGTTAGTTAATAAAGTTCATTCTTATGTTTATGCTGAGTAGTAGTTCAATGTGGGATGGGAACTCTGAGCAGTCTTTGCTGTCAGTCCTGAACAGACTGGATCTTGGCTCTCCAGCTGCTTTCTGCAGGGGTTTCTCTGTTAGGCACTGGAGGGGGGCAGGTAAATGAATTTGAGCCCACGCTAGCAGGTTACACAGAGACTACCGGAGAACTATTCACAAGCACTCAAAGGCTATGTCTACATTAGAGGGCTCGGGTAAGTCAACTTAATGAGGTCGACTTAAAGTCGACTTTATTAAGTCAACTTAGTGAGGCTTAATGAAGTCAACTTTAAATGGGTCGCCTTGCATAAGTTGACTTTATAAAGTTGGCTTACAAGACTCTATTCAACTAAATTGACCTTATTAAGTCGACTTGAATGGGCACATTCTGTTAAGTCAATCTAATAAAGTTGCCTTAACCCTTAAAGTTGACTTGAAGGGTAGGAGTTACTAAGTCAAGTTAAGCAAGTGCTTAAATTGACTTAATGAACTCCAAATGTGCCCGGATAGTTGCTTAAGCAGACTTAAGCCTGCTTAAATTGACTTAAGCCCCTAGTGCAGACATAGCTAAAGACCCTTCTTGACTAGTAACAGCTAATTTGGACTCCACTATCTTAAGCTTGAATTCACTTACCCTTAACTTCAGAGGGCTTTGACAATAAAGTTTTATGAGTAAGGGACCCCTCTTCTTTGAAATCTAGTTCCCCACTTAGTCCAAACCAAATGAGGCCCCTTGACCTTCAGGGCACACTGAAAGCCACACATGGTCCTGGTCAGGACCAATGCTTGCTGCAGAAGGTTTTGTGCAGCTTGAGCTTTGTTGGCAAATGTAGCATACTTAGTTGTTGCATTTCTGAACTGGTCAAGGATTTAGAGTAATAGACTTTGATTTACAAATCTGAATGGAATAGGTAATTACCCCATATATTCTCAAATGCAGGGTTGCCCCCCCCCACCATGCATTCAAAAATTAGACTGACTTCAGTCATGAGACCTTAATTACTCTGGAGTTTTTATTTGCCTCCTGGTGTTCTGAGCCTTCAGGGGTCACACTTGCAGGCTTTTTTCCCTACCTGAGGGCTAGGAAGTCTACTAATTAAAGACTCTGAGAGCTGGAGCTCTGACAACACCAAACTGCAAGACTCACAACAAAATCTCCAGCTGGCAATACTATGAAAGAAGAAAAATGTGTTATGCTCTGTGTTTGGGATGGGGGGGGGCGGGGGAGGAATGGGGAGAGGAAGAGACTTTGCATATGAAAAGATTATGCTATATTTGTTGATTCCCAGGGTTCTTTGCACCTTTCTCTTGAGCATTTGGATCCGGCAACTGTTGATGTATCAGTCTTAGCCACAGTGGCACTGACAATTCATCTGGTCCTATCAACAGAAACTCTCTTAGTTTATGGAAAAAATGCAGAGAGTTGACTGGTCATTAGAGTATAAGCCTAGGAGTCTGGAGAACTGAGTAGCCAATCATTGCTAAGGCTAGTACATATCAGGATTTACCTAGATCGCATTGGCCTGTAAAGAACCAGTCAAGATGGGTTTGCCTACAACTTCCTAGCTGACTTTGGGTAAATTGCTGAATTTCCCCAGTCTCTACAACCAGGATCCTCTTGACAAATATGGAAGACCTTATCCTTGCATTTCCACTGTGAGAGTGAGTCGAGCATTTCTGAGAGCCCCAGATGAAAGTCGAGGACTTAACTTTGCTGTTCCACAATGCACACTTGCAGATCTTTGCATCTATCGTGGTAGGATTTCTGATGATGAACCATTTTGCAGGTGCTGCTCTAACATGCAATGAAAAGATATTGCTTACCCCAAGGACCTACCCCAGTACAAGACAAGAGACAACAAGTGGATACGCACAGATGGGAGAGCACAAGCTAACAACAATACAGTATTTGGTGTCATGACAGGCAGTGGTTTGAGCACATATCTATTTTGGATCCTCTAACATTTTTAAAGCAAGTTGATTGCAGTGCCTAAATACAGTCGCTTAAAGTGGCTAATAGCATTGGGTACCTGAAGGCGTGTTCTGACTCCTGCTGTCACCAGCTTAGTAGCTACTTAAGCATTGCAAATACGATCAGTAATCATTTTTGGGTACTTCAGCTGGCGTGTCTAGTACATTTAAAAGGGTTTGGCTAATAGAGTTCACCTTAGGGATCTCTTCTCTAATGGGATTAGGCATCATCCTGCTTGCTCACAGATGCCGTGTCTTTTGATACCTGATTTGGAGACACAGCATTGCATCGCCTCCCACTAGATGGCAGTGTCAGTCAATCTACAGCTAAACTCCCAGGTCTCACTGGAGCACAGTGATAGCAAATGTGATGAGAGGGGGTAACACCGGACGGTCCCCCCCTCAGTACAATCTGGGTCTTTTCTTTTCAATTCCAAAAATATCACAGCTGACTCCAAATAACTGAATCCTGCTTCAAGCTGGCAAAGCCTCTCCGAATAAGACATGGTGTGATCAGTCTTCTGTGGCTTTACTCGCTTTAATTATTGACTTTCTCATTCAAATAGGCTCTCTGATTCATGCAACTTAGCTGGAAGTCTGTAGTTTTCGGGTCTGATGCTCAGCTCGCTGCTTTCATGTTGTTAGCCAATTGCTATTTGTGTTGGGAGCTAGGGGCCACAATCCATAACGCTAAATGCAGCACAAACACAGAATGGGGCAATTTCTGTAATCTCTTTGGGACATCCACTTTGCTGTTTCTGAGACAATCTTACAGGGCTCGTATCACCATGTATAGTACAAACAAAACAATCTTTAGAAACTGGTTCTCCAGTCAAAATTTGCCTCTATCTACTTCCTACTTCGGAATGGATTTTCACCCCCCCCCCAATGATCATAACAAATGTGGGAGCAGTTACAGATAGCTGCACTAGAAATTAATTGCTGCGGTTGTTTGGCAATTGCAGGGAGGTTTTGGCCTCTGTTGATAGGGAAATCACGTGAAATCACATCCTTTTCTGGGAGTTGTGTTGGAAGGAAGCACAGGAGCAATGAGTGCCAGCCAATCCGGATACAAGACAGCAGGCAAACTATTGAACTTCCAATGTACAGTTGAAGTGAACAGCTCAAAACTGAGTCATTGGGGAGTGTGTTGAGTATGAACCATTTGTGGAAACATTTGCAATGAAAACACCTCACTGATAAGCAAGCACCTCAGGTGAGGTAATGCTTTCATTTGAAACAGGCTTCACGCTATAGTAGATGTTTGCTTCTCAAATGCAATGGCCATCTCTGTCTCTCCATCTCTCCCTGATCCTGCTGCGTCCACAGGATCTCCTCGTACAGATATGATTCCTTGTCCCTCAGCGTGTGCAAGGGAAGCCCAGCGATACAGTTTGTGTGCACGAGCACACTTTGAAATGAACTAGAAACTAGAGATTCCCGTTGTCCGTGCCCAGGCTAGTGCTGGTGTGCAGTACCATCTGTCCCGTGCATCCACTCCACCTTAATCTAGTTTCCCTTTTCAGCTGAGGCTCAAGTGGGACTTTGCATAAAGCTGCGGCCTTTGTAGCACATACGAGGAGGAGTTTTGCCAAGTGGTTACAATACCAGACTGCAAATCTTCAGTATATTATTAACCCTGCCACTGACTTCTGGTGTGACCTTGGTCCAGCCACTTAAGCTTCCTGATTTTGTTTCCTCTTTTTTAAACAGGATGTGGATCCTGTCTCACAAGTAGATTGACAAGTTTAATTAATGTTTAATGTGCTCTTAGGCCTGGTCTGTGTTACTTTGTTAGGTCTTCAATGTAATTAGGTGTGGACCTGTTTCTTTTGTTGGTTGTTACTGATTTTCAAAAGCCGTCCCACAGTGCTCCACCCTGACAATTGATGGAAGTGCTCCCTGTGAGGACGTGCAACACCAGCACAAAGAGCTGTGTGCATGCACAATTTGATAACTACAGGGGCTGCTCTAGATGTAAATTGGGTTGATTTAATTCTGTAGTATAGACAAGGCCATAGATGGGAAAGGCTTTGGCAGCAGGCAGCTCTGAATTCAGCCGCAGGGGGCATGGGAGTGTCCTGTAGGATCTCACATGCCACAAAGCATGTCTCAACTCACGAAAGGTTGAGAACCGCTGCTATATCGTGTAAGTTGATTAGATAGGAACTTGCGAAGATTGTTCAGTCACATGTGTCCATTCTTACATTTAGTGGGTATTGTGGTGATTCGTAATTTTCTTACTTTAACTGTCCTTCAAGCGTCTCCTCTAATGTCAGTGAAGTCTGTCGGTCTCCGTCTGAGCTCATCTTAACTGCTGCTGTAGAGTGTGTCAGTCCATAAACTATTGCAAGCTTTGGGAACTTTGGTTAAGGCTTAACATTGAGATTAAATAACTGGGTATGTATTTTGGGTGGGTGGTTTAAAACGATGAAATGTTGTTTGCAGTCACCCTATCGCTGTCATCTAACCTAGCGCTCCTTGAGTTAGTTTCTTGGTTAGTATCCTGTGATTTTTAAAGTTGCTTTCGCTGTGTAGGACCTAACGTTTTGGTCCAGGATATTGCCTCTGTAGTGTGACAGTTCTGTGTGTCGGTACAAACCCACTTCTTTTAAACTTGGGGGATGTAAAAACTGAATCATTCTCATCAAGATGAACTTGCTCACTCAATATGTGGTGCACATTCAGCTGCAGTCGGCCATTTGGATAACAGTTTGATAGTGCCACCAGTGCCTTAAATCAAGCTTGTTGCTCAAAAATGATGTTACTGTCAGGTTTTTGGTAAGAGGTTCTAATATTAAAATTTGCTTCACTTTGTTAGTGGGCCAGGTCTCTTTTCTCTTCTGAATCCTTTTTTCATCTCCTCCCTGATTAGAAACCATTTTTAGCTAACAATTAGGAATTTAATAGGGTAATAGAGGGATAATCCAATCACCATTTCTAGGGCTGAAGAGAGTACAAGGAGCTAGGAAAGGGGGTCAGAAATTTATAACTTGGGGTAGACTGATAAAATTCTGGAAGGCAGCTGATTGCACTGGGTTACTTGGGGCATGGCTGGGAGTCAGGAGGGCTGCTCCCTAATAAAAGATTTGGGGCACAGGCTGTGCACCTGGCCCTTCCCCAAGCACCCCTGCCACTGTGACCCAGTGCCTTGTGCTTTCCACCCCCACAAAGGCCCAGCTCCCCCCTCTGGTGCTCCCCATGCCCATGCTTTGGTCCCCCAAGCAAAATCCATACATCCTCCGCGCTCTCCCGCCCGGAGCAGCTGTGGACCCTGGGGCCCTGCAGCCCACGCTGTCACTGTCTCCAAGAGCCCCACGGTGACCTAGCTGTGCCCCAGCTCGCCCAGAGCTGCATCTCTTACCGAACCACCCACCCACCCCCCTTCCCTCTCCTTTACCCAGTGCGACCCAGCCCCACTCCAAAGGAGCTGCCACCTCTGACCATGCAACCTGGGCTGGAGGAGATGGAGGGATTTAAATTTCTCTCTCCATCTCCTACTCTGGCCACATACTGCAGGCCAGGGGCAGGGACCAGCAGCTGCTTGCTGCACTGGACAGGCAGAGGCACGCTGTCTGAGCCCGCACTGCTGCTAGGGCTGCAATTCAGCACATTGCCTGGGGATGCGCAGGGCTCGTGGCCCATGCACCCACTGACAGTGACACCCATCAATGTGTGACACACTGAGACTCCCCGGCTGCCAAGGCTCCCCCCACTTTCAGCATTGGGTTCAAGTGGCCCTTGCCACTGAAAAAGTGTCCTCCCTTGGCACTTTCGGCCAAACACTGCTGCCAAAAGCACTGGGAGCACGGCCAGATTAACGCCCTTGTGAGCCCAGGGCTACAAGACGTTGTGGGGCCCCTGGTCAGTCACTGGCAGGCCTGGGGGCAGGAAAGTGAGGCCCCTGGCAATGGGGGACCATACCTACATTAGTGCCCCCCATCAGTGGCAGCACACTATGGGAGGGATCCAGGGGCCCATGTTCCCTCCGCCCCCA
The DNA here is from genome assembly GCA_007922195.1 of Podocnemis expansa. Classification (NCBI taxonomy): domain Eukaryota; kingdom Metazoa; phylum Chordata; order Testudines; family Podocnemididae; genus Podocnemis; species Podocnemis expansa. The sequence goes on from ML682033.1 coordinate 3,083,617, forward strand.
TCAGCAGCAGTAACAGAGCTTCACGGGGCTGGGGACACTCTGTGGTCCCACGTCCCACGCTCTCCCTGATGTGGGGGCGGTGAGGCAGCCATGACGGGCTTTGTGGTCCCTTCTTATGCCCATGTCATGGTTGGAGGATACACTGGCTGTCTGTGAGCTGTGACAGTCTGGAAAATGGGGCTCCAGCTCTCACATTTCCTTCCATCTCCTTTCCCCACATCACTCCATTCCCTCGGAGTGTCCCCCCAACACATACTCACATCTGCCTCTGGTCCAGCCTCCTTCCCCCAGCCCCTAACCTCACTGTCCCCTGATTCCCCTGCATCGTTGCATCTGCTCCCCAATCACCTCTGTCCCCTCCCCACTCCCATCCTGTCCTGATCCCGTCACCGCCTCCAGCCCCTCACACCTCTCTTCTGCCCTGTAACCTAGTCGTCTCTCCAACTCCCAACATCTGTGGGTCCCAGGAGTGCAGCCTGGAGCAGGCTGCTGCAGCGCATCCCCTGCCCTGCAAAGAAAAAAAACAACAAGCAGTTGTGTGGCACTTTAAGACTAACAGATTTATTTTTTGCATGAGCTTTCGTTCCCTTTGGAAACCTGCAAAGAAAGGCAGCTACAGCAGCTTGGGGAGTGGAGGGTGGGGGGAGAGAATCACAGCCAGTTCAATTTTGGGAGTAGCCTCGAGCCAATCCTCTTCCTGCAGCTGGGGTGCGTGTCCGGGAGGCTAGGCTACCTGGAGTAGGTCTCTCGGCAGAGGTGCTTTGATCAAAGTGTCTCTGCTGAAAGCAGTCCTGGACTGCTTTTTCTTCTCGTCTGGAGCAGCAGCTTCCAGCAGTCGCAGCAGTGGTGCTTTCATGCCGCAACACACTAACCGCTGGACAGGGGCACACTTTTGTGTCGGGACACAGTGGTTGACAATTGCTGCTCTAAAGTCCCGATGGCAAGAAATGTTGCTTTCATATCCTTGATGTTTAAATACTGTATTTAAAAGTGGGCAAGTCAATAGAAGCCCAGACCTGGTGTCAGCTGAACGCCTGGCTCCCAGCGTGGTAGAACCTGAGCCAAACTAGTAAAGATTTTACTGATGTGAACTGTCTGGTGGTTTCATGGGTGTATCATCAGTTCTCATGTTTCCACTCATGCGTCAGCTCCCAAAGCTTAACCAGATCTCTTGGCTTGGCTGAGTCACCCAGCTTGGCCTAGTCTAACAATAGACTCTAGGTCAGCGGTCTGCAACCTGTGGCTCCGGAGCCACATGCGGCTCTTTGGCTACCCCCTAGTGGCTCCACGGTCTGAACCCCTAAGCCGCTTGGGGACCCTGTGGGTTGCCTGCTCCCCAGCTCCAGGACTCCCCCTCTGTACCAGGGGACCCTGTGGCCAGCCCATGCCAGGCTTGGGCTCCCCACCACCACCAGGGACCGTGCGGGGAGCCAGCTCCCGATTCTGAGCTCCGTCTCCCTGCCCGCAGAAACCCTCGTCCAGCTCCCTCCTACCAGGAAGCTGCACCCACTATGGCTCTCGAAACACTTGGTTATTGAAGGCATTTTTAAAAATGGCTCTTCTTATTTTCTGGGTTGCCAACCCCGCTCTAGGTTCTAAAGTGATAGCCAGGTTAGTCTAGTTCAGCCTCTTGTTAGTCTTTAAAAGTGCCACCAGACTCCTTGTTTGTTTTATAGACTCTAGGCCAGGGGTCTCAAACTCAAATCACCACGAGGGCCGCATGAGGACTAGTACGTTAGTCCAAGGGCCACAACACTAAAACCGTTTCATACAATAATATTGCAAATATCAGTAAAAAATAGTGTTGTTGGGGGCCACAGGAAATAGCTTTAGGGGCCACATGTGGCCCACAGGCCGTGTGTTTGAGACTCCTGCTCTAGGCTCTCCCCTAGGCTTTAATGTGACTTAGGGCTTGTTAAAGATCTATACTAGCCTGCTTAAATGTACAGCATTGGCAACGCTTTTATCTTAGTCTAAAGCAGTGGTTCCCAAACTTTTCTCTGCCATGGCACACCTCGATACATTTAATTATTTTGAGGCGCACTACCATATAGTCTCCAAATGAACTCATGAATATTCATGAGTCAGTCCAGACCTCTTTGAGCAGTTTTTCAAAATATTCCATGGCACACCCGCACAGGCCTGAGGGCACACCTATGTGCTGTGGCACACTGGCTGGGAAACATTGGTCTAAAGAAGGTATTGGTGTGTCATGAGCTGAATAGAAAGGAGGCACAACAGACTCTAGGGAGTGTTGGGTTTTCTTGATCATCCTACCTTCTAATCTTGCTGCTTAGTACAGTTTTACAGTAGAGCCTTATTTCTTGTAATTCTCACCTTTAATTGTCTGTCTTTATAGTAAAAGAATTTCAGGAACCAAAAGAAGAGAGGTGTCCCTGGAGGATATGGTGAGAAATAGTTCTTTAAAAGCTCTGATCCTATTTTCCTTAATAGTCAATGTGAAAAATAATGGATAGAATCAAATTCTTAGTGGTTTTGCTTCCTATAAAGTTCCTAAGATCCAAAGGGGTAGCCGGCTTAGTCTAGTTCAGTAAAACAAACAAACAAGGAGTCCTGTGGCACTTAAAAACTAACAAATTTATTTTTTGCATGAGAGAAAATCAAAGTGTCTGATGAAGTGGGACTTTCTCCCATGAAACCTCATGCAAAAAATAAATTTGTTAGTCTTTAAGTACACAGGACTCCTTCTTTGTTAGAAAGTTCCTATGTACCAGCCCTTTTCAAAAACTTCTCTTTCTATTAGTTGAGACCTCTCCAACCATTGCCAATTCCGTAACAAGTGACCCACTTAGTCCTTTGCTCCCAAGAGCTGTACGCAGCTCCCAAGATGACACTTGTGATGTTGCAGTGAGAGTCGACTTGAGAAATCTGCTGTACCTGTGCATTTTGTACTTAAGCGTTGTACAGGCAGGTCTAATATCAAGCATGGGATGGCTTGAAGACTCCATAGGAGAGCCTCCCAGCATTAAGATATCAGTTGAAATCCATCCCAGATTAGTAGCAGCCAAAATGCTGTAACGTTGCTATTGAAAAGGTTGCTGCATCTTGTATTTTCAGCTATTATGACACCTCCAAGCAAGCAGTAGGCACCCTCTTTATTCATTTTGCCAATATTTTCCTGTCTGATCTTACTGCAGAAGATCCCTGTTCTCTGTGAGTATAGTTCTAACTGCAGGAATTTAAATTCACTTTCATCTGTTGACTGTATGGTAGAAACTGCCACTGACTTAGATCCCCTTAGCGCTATTAACACCTATCTAATGTTGTAAGCGTCTCTTCTGGGTGGAGGCATCTGGGGGCTGGGTTTTCAAAGTATCTGGCACACTGCTGGAAGTGCAACAGTGGTGGGCAGCTGCGTTACTGATCTGCCTGTGCAGTTGTTGGAAGGAGGTGCTGTCCAAAGGATGAGATTCATGAGATCCAGCCTCTGTTGCCAGTTCCAACTTTGACTTGCTGCATGACCTGGTTGGGACAAAAAAGGGAAGGTTTTCCCATTCCCTGGAAAGCGTTCTGAGGTCCGTGGATAAAGCTCCATACACATACTGATGGATTATGTATTTGCACGTTACAGCTGCATTTTGTATGTATGTAAACTAACTGTAATTGTCTGTTGCCCATCTGGCTTTCTGTATCAGGCCTTTTAGGAAATCATCATATTTTAAAATGTCTGCCATTACCTGTGTTATTAAAACTTTGTACTATTAAAGCTGTAAAGGTGTTTTGAAATTTGGTACTCTTGTCTTACCACCTGATTTTCATGGGTTTCACTCTTCTGGCTCTCCAGCACTGGCATTTTGTGTTAACTGCACTGTAAGATGGGGATGGTTAATCAAAAGAAAGAGTTTGTGTTTCTTTTGCAACAAATCATTTATTCCTACTAGGCTTAGCTTCTCCCCTGTGTTGTGGGTGGCTGGTTGGTTGGTTTTTGGTTTTTGTTTTCTTGACTAACACCTTTAGAATTCTTGCAGATGTCTATGGTCTTTGCTATATAGGAGGCCAGAGAATATGATCACAATGGTCTCCTCTGGCTGTAAGATCTATGAAAGTCTAGCTATAGCTTTTAAAAAAAACCAATCAGGACAGAAAAAAAATTGATAGAATCTCTTTAAATGGTGTTGGCCCAAAACTGAACCCTCTCTTCTACTAGAGCAGCGGTCCATAACTGGTAGATTGCAATCTACATCTGAAGGGTAGTTGCCATTGAAACCTATAAGTGTTGCACCATCTGCTAGCAAAAGGTTGGAGACCACTGTACTAGAGTATCTATTTGTGAAGTTCATGGTTCTTCATAGTTTTTTTTTTTAAGTGAAGCAGAGCTCTGCATTTGCCCACTTCCTTAACATATGTGTTAACGTTAGGCACTATAGAAATACACATCTCTGTGTAATCTGAGCCCTGACCAAGCTAAATTAGAATCCCAGGGCTTTGCCTGGGAACTCTGACAGAAGAAAAGAGATACAAAGTCTAGGCATCAATCCTTCAAAAATTTAAGCACATGTGTAACTTTATGAGACTACTGAAATCCTAGTGAATTACTCTTACACTGTCCTGAGAAGTCTACGGAGATGAAAGATTTGCTAAAGCGTTCTCCAGGTGGTTACGGGTTGATGGACGGAAAGATTGGATATTGAAATATTCATTAATTGGGTTTTATAGCAAACACTCTTTTTGGGTTTCTGGAAATCTCACACTGTGCATGAGCACAGAATAAATCAAAACTGGGTACTGATTTCCTTGATGCCATAGAAGATGTTCTCAGGCTAATTTTATCCTGTAATATATCGAGAACATCGTCTTCTTAGAGCTTTGCAGATGAGTTGGGGGAGGAGCAGGGGAGTCTATGGATGCTATTCACCTTCATAGATTCTATATCAGCAGCATCGTTGACGTCAACGGATTGACTCCTTGTTCTCTCCAATAGATGAGGAGTGAGAATGGGGACTGCTGCGTACAAGGGACCTTGTTTTATATGAATGCGGACTTTCAAGGTATCTATCGGATTCTATTCTGGTTCACTGGGAATTAAGAACCCAACTAAGCCTGAATTTTCAAACGTTGCTCAGGGTGTTTTCTCTCCTCCTCTGAGTTACCTAATGAATTTCATCCTCAATGCCACTCTAGGGATGCTGCTCATCTGGTTTGATGTGAAGGTTATTTCCTGGGCTGTGGAGCATCAGAAGGTCACATATCCAGTCTTTGGAGAGTATGGTAGGTGTAGGACAACCCCCTCTGCTTCCCCCTTTCACCCCCCCAACAATCCTTCTTTGTCATCCCTGCACAAAAGACAGAGGAAGTTCACCCTTCAGGTGGTAATGGAAGACTTGGTCGACCTGAGCTCACCTTGGGTATTTTCAGAGAATATGCTGTAGTGGTCAGATGGACAGTTAATTCTCAAAGGTACCTGCAGATATGCTAAAGGTAAGTTTTATATTAAAAACTCATGAAATTGCTAGGTAACTAGTAAATCAGTGTCCACAAACTCTTCCTACTTGGCAAAAGTAAAAATTTCCCTTTGTGTTTGAATGGAGGAAGTGTTTGAATCTAGGCTCATTGGTTGAAAATGCACAGCCATCAGTCTCATCCATCTGGAATTGCGTAAGTCAGGCTTGTCCAACCTGTGGCCCGGGGACCAGACTCCAGCCCACCAAGGGCTTTCTTCTGGCCCAGGGAGTGCTGCCACAAGAGCCTGGAAAGCTGAGCCAGCAAGGTGCTATGTGATGGGAGCTGGGGATTTATGAGCTGAGCTCCCATTGTGCTCACTCTGGTGTGGAGGGGGATGACCGGGTCATTACAAAAGATGACTTCTCCTCCATCACCTTCTCAGCTCTTACAGATCTGGCTTTCCCTCTTGGATACCGTTTGAATCAAAAGAAAGCTTGTTTACTCTGCAGATAGTCTAGCTGTCTATCCCTGCGGATGTTTTGTTTTATTTTGTGACCCACCCTTCTCTGTTTTATGTATATTTGCAGCTCACTTTCCACATTTTCTATTTCCTGCATCTGACTGAGATGACGCCCGCAAAAGCTATTGTGATAAATAAATTTGTTAGTCTTTAAAAGTGCCACAGAACTCCTTGTTTGTTGTGGTTTTTCTGGAATAGACTGACACGGCTACCCCTCTGGAAGTTACCCTCTGCTTTGGGAGCTGTGAGCCTTTTTTCTTAAGTTGTTCCACTAGAGGGTAGCACTTGTCTTTCTAAACAGAAGATGAAGTTAAGCAAGTACAGTAAAGGACTTCTGACTTTCAGAGGGGAAGAAAAATAATTCTTCCTGACTGCTTTGAAAATTTTGTTCTCAGTGAGCTTAAAAACCTACTGAAACTTCATCATGTCCTACAAAAATCCCTTCTGCTCCTAGACTGTCCCATTAGTCAAAGCTACATTCTTACTTTTCTCCTAACCACTAAAAGTTAATCTGCTGGGGATTTATTAAAAAACAGGATTGACAAACGCCGCCTCCCGACTTCCCCATAGATTTTCATCTGATAAAGTAAACAATCAGAGTTTGGGAAATTAGTTTAAAGACTTCCTTTGACCTGGACTTCAGATGAGTCCTTCACTTTGCCCTTCACTTTATGAATGCTCTCTACAAATAAACAAATCCTCCAGTAGCTTTGAATGGTCAGGTTCGTTGTGCTAGAAACAGAGTGAAAGCTGGCTTTAAAAAAATTATTTAGTCCCCATTCTTCTTGATACATGTTTAAACTTTTCCAAAGTATTTGATGCCTGTTATCAGAACTAGCATAGATTATCCTGAAGTTGTGCCTCTTGTAACTAGTTAGGACATCTAAGATCCATCCTTCATCCCTACAGAAAAAAAAAAATAAAATCTTCCATCCAGGGTCACATTGCCCAGCCAGGTGACTGCAACCTCCTCCTTTTCTGGCCTTCATCTGCATCTCTCCAGATGACACAAAACAAAGCAGCGAAGCTACATTCTTGTCCTGATGGGTGGTCAGTCTCCCTCGAAAAGGGATTTGAATGGAGAATGTGAAGCAGTGCTATGAAATTGTTACGGCAAGGCATTCTTTGCATGGGCGGTGGCATGAGGCCTGAAGACAGCAGCTGGGGAAGCAAAGGACAATATGTCTGATGAATTATGCACGACTTTGAAGACAAAACACGAAGCATGATCTTGCTTTGGCTTTCTCTGAGATCTTGGCATGCCATTAATTGGGCAGAAATGTTATAACACATTCGGTTTTGAAATTAATGAAAAGAACCAAGGCTTTCACAGCAAAAGGGTGACTCAGTCGCCTTTCAGGGAAGGAGGTTAAACCTTTTCTAAGGAAATGCCATTAGCCTTCTGCAAAATTAGTTAGAACTTTGTCAATCTGAGTGAAAATGTCCCTGGGTTTTCTCTTCAGCTGCAGGCATGGAGGTGGAAACAGAAGCTGCTTTTTAGAACTATGCCCAGCTAGAGCAAAGTCCTCCGTTCTTAAGAGGAGGCATGCCAGTTGGCTAGCTAGGAGCATTATTCCGATGCCATCTGTTGTCTGGCATGACTGATTTTCCTTGTGTTGTGGGCTTAGCTGTTCTTGGCTCTTCTATTCTTTTTGGAAAGGAATAGCTGTTAGTGGACTAGAAGCTTCTAATCATGACCCTATAAACTGAGGACCAAATTTTGTTCAGCTGGGGGCCTTATCAGGAAACTTGCTGGATCCCTAAGAGCTACTCTTGCTCTGTGTAAAGTGAAATGAATTGCTGCAGCTGCCCTCCCCTTGCATTCAAAACGGATGCCATGCAGGACTCCCTCTTATTTTGAATGTCCTTCAGTCACTGTCCTACGTGTCCCTGCTTGCAGCTTCAGTTTCCTCTTGAAGTCCTGTCTAACCTTCTCTCCTAATTCTGGTTGCTCTTTTCCCTTGGAATATGATTAAAGGACATCCTAGTGTTAAAACCTCAGCTTTCTTCACACCTGGAAAAAGGTCTGTGGCCCAAAGCTGTGTTTTCAGCAGAAACTCTGTAGTGGCAACCCAGTGTAGATAATCACAAGAGGGACAAGGGAATTCTCCCATCCCTGTAGTTAATCCATCTCCTGGAGAGGCAGGAGCTAGGTTGATGAAACTATTCCAGCACTCACCAAGCGCCACCTACTCCTGGACTTAAGTTGGCTTAACAAGGATATTTCAGACATAGCAGTTGGCTTAACTTTCTAGCGTAGACTTGGCCTAAGCTAAGTACGTGTTGGGATGGGTTATTAAGTATAAATTGCTCACACTTGGTGGCGGGGACTGCTTAGAATGAAATGGGTGCGGAAGGATTTGCAGGCAATAGGGTGTATTATGAATTGTCGTAACAAGTCATAACACCAGTGTCTGAGTTCATGGTGTCGCTGGGCACTGCCCTATGGTACCCATGCCTCAGATGTGTTGCCCAGTGCTGCCAACTGTGGACCTCAACACTGCTCACTTGCGTGCACCTGGGAACTGGGACCTGGGCATTTTTAAATCCCCTGCCCTGTGTGTGGCACACCCAGGCACATGGCCCAGGGTGGAAAATGTAGACGGTCACATAACCCCAGGCCTGGCCAGAGGGTGGGTTCCTGTGGCTATTCTGGGCTTCCAAGGCAGAACGCTGCCTTTAGATCATGAACATGAAGGGGCTGCCTGGTGCACACAGGCCCTGGGGCTGCGTTTGAGGCTGCCGGCTTGGCGGCCTGTGCCCTGAATCTTCTTCCTATTTAGCAACGCCCCTGATGTTCAGCAGAGTTGAGTTTAAATTCCTCGGCTCTTATTTAGAACATGTTGTGCAGGTGGAGTAGGAGGAGGGCTGATGGGTCAGATATGGAGTGATGATCACTGTGTGGAAAGGGTTAGCTCCTGGTTGATGTGGCATCTCTGTCTTCTATTGATTTTTCTGAGTGAGTTAATTCGTAATCATTGTGCTTGTCTAGTTTCACTCACGTGATCCCTGATGGTGTAAATACCTTGGTCATCGCATGGCAACTACTAGAGCCCCCTCCTTTTCATCTTGCTGTTCTGCCCTCCTGCCCCACTGAAGTCTACCCAAAATAAAGCTTCTACATCTATCTTCTTTTTCCTTGATCTGGCCATTTGACTATTCCTTGTTTTCAGTCCTTTTCCTCTGGCATAGCGTCTTACCCTTTCCTTCAATATTTTCCATTAACTTGTCTGCTTTCTTCTGACCCCATTCTTAGCAGCTCCCTCCTGCTTCCCTCTCAACTCTAGTCCTTCCTGGAAACAGTTTCCTACACCTGGAGGAGCTTCATGCTTTTCCCTTTTTGGAAGACCCAGTCCTTTCCTGAATCCTTCTGCTGTTGATCTCCATATGGCCATCCCCTTGCCATCTACTCTCTTGGTTTCCAAGGGTTGAATCTGTGTGTACTGAACATTAAGCTTTGCAGGATGGTTAATACTTTCTGTGTCTTCACAAAACACTGTGCGCACTTTTAACACTTCAGAAACACCTGTCACCTTGGCATCATGCTGCAGGTGGTACTAGCAGATTACGTCTTTAACCTCTTTGGACCACTGTTAATGCAAATTTTGGTGGCTGGGCTGTCCTGGGCACAACAGACAGGTGTGAAATGGTGGTTTCTACCACAAGGAGCATAATCTTGAAGGGCAATATGCTAACAAAGGATAGGGAAGAGGGAACACCAAGTGCCAGAATCAAGGTATAAGTTATGTGACAAACTGAGGGAGCCAGTCACTGTGGGTCCTGCACCTTAGGTCTTGGCAGCCACCAGGAGCCCAGCTTTCCCACCTCCAAACCCTCAAAGTTATAGTTCTCCCAGTCCCTCCTACCCTGGGGTTAGGCTCTCCAGCCCTCAGGTTGTGGGGCCTGGGGCCCTAAGGTGTCTCTGGGCAATTTTGTCATGGCTACCTGTATCTCCCAGGTGCTGGTAGCAAAAGCTACCAGTTAGCTTTGTCTGGCCCAGCTCTCCTTCACTCTTTTCTGCACTGCTTCAAATGCACACTCCACTCCTAACGCCTCCTTCTCCAAATGCCACACCCAAAACTCTCTCTGCTTGCCTTCAGCAGGGATTTTTATCTTCTGTGGTTAATCACCCTAACTGAGCTTAAGTACCTTACTTTACCTAGAGCAACCCTGCCCTGCTTACCCAGAAAACAGGGCTTTCCTGAGTCTGGGACTGTTATACCGGCCGGCTGCTATTCTCTTTGTAGCCATCAGGCTTAATTCTGTCATGGTTAGTAAGTTGTGTGTCAGCTTCTCTTTCAGAATTTATCCTCAGCCACCTCCAGGAGGTATCTGTTCTCACGACACTTGCAAGAAGGCTATCTGAAAATATTTTTTACATCCATTCTCACCTGTTCATCCTCGAAGTACATCCTCATCCTCTTTCCATAGATGCCTCTCAGTTTTCTCAGAAAAGATGGTTTGAGTGGTTATTTTTGGGATGTGAACCTGTAGCTCCAGTGACTCTGAATATTTCAAACATGATGATTCATTCAGATTGCTGGCTGGAGAAATAAAGGCATGCTGGTTGAAGCCCTTTAAACGTTGCTTAGTGACCTGTTGAACTTGGCTGGTCAAATTTAGTTGTAGGAGAGCATGCTCCATGCCAGCTGTTAAGTTGAACTGAGGACCTGTGTGGGATGCTTTTGGGCCTGTTGTCATGGTATTTATACAGTATTTCCATAACAAGTGTTCCCACGTCCTGGGGCAGCCAAGGGAACTGTCTGTTAGTGCTTAAATTTTACCAGAAATATCCAAATGACGTGAGAAAAGGGACTAACTTTGCAGTTTCCAAAGGGATAGCCGTGTTAGTCTAGTCCAGTAAAAAAACAACAAGCAGTTGTGTGGCACTTTAAGACTAACAGTGCCACACAACTGCTTGTTGTTTTTTTACTAACTTTGCATCCTAGCTCTCCACTCCTGCATCCACGGGAAAGTGAGTTGGGAAAGTACCCCTTAATGGTCCAACTTCCAAAAGCCTGTTCCCTCTCTGCCTTGCCCCCCAAATAGGTCTTTACACCTGGGCAAAGTAGATGTGAAAGTGGAATTCTGTCCTTACAGGCATCCGACACTGTTGGCAGGTGTAAATGCCTCCCCAAGGTGCCGGCCACTTCAGAATAATTTTAATAGGTGAAAGTTAAGCTAACTGGTTTTAATGCCTGCGGCTGTAAAAGATGAAAACTGAAGCAAGGTCACTGTGATGGTGCCAGCAAGAGAAAGCTGAGCCAGCCCTCTGTTAAGGAGAATTGGAGCCGGCTGAGTAAGCCTGCGCTTCAACGGACAATAGGGAATAGCTGCCAGGCTCATTAGTGAGGGGCTTCAAAAGACTCCTGGAAGGAAGTGCATTGGGGTGGGAGCCAGAAGGAGAGGAGCCACAGATTAGAGAGCAGGGGGAGCTCCCCTCCGTTGGCAGCTAAGACCGCAAGGCCCTGAGGCTGTGAAGCTGGGCTGTTTGTAAACAGAAAGCAGGGGGCATACAACCTGTAAATGAACCACGCTGGTCAGAGCATGAAGGCGAGGTCTCTGAGTGGTTTTGGGGTGCAGAGGATACAAGCAACCAAAGGGCCCCATGTGAAACCACTACAGTCACATTCTCAGTTCAGTTACTAATGGCTCCGGACTCACTCCCGGATTGGCTTTGTTTTGCCTGGCACCCATCTTGGCCAATGCGAAGGACAATGAAAATCTGCTCTGCCCGGTGATATGTGCACCTTGGGTATGAGTTGCATTGAGGCAGCCTGTATGAGAGGCCTGCTATTGTTGCCCTTGAAGCTATTCTGTGATTAAATCAGGCCTCAACAAATCTATATGTCTAGCTGCCATGGCAATCGGTTTTGATAGCCCGTTGCTTAACTCCACAGCAGAAATGTAATAGAGGAGTGCCTTCTGGTGACCAAAAGTAAAGCTGCTGGTGCCTAGCTGTGAGTCATTTTTGTCCACCCCTGGGTTAAATAAGACTTTCTTCCCCAAAGCTGACTAGCTGGTGTTCTCTGTCAGTATTGCAAGCAATTAAATTTTCCTTTAAATGCAAATGTACTTCCAGCAGAATTACTGTGGTACCACTTGTTACACTATTATAGAGTATTTGAACCATCACTCTCTGTTTCCATTTGCCACCTGGCTTCTGTATAGCTCTTGGATTTATAGCTAAACTTTTTGTATGTGTTCAGTCCACATAGGGCTTCATAAAGGCAACAAAGAGAGTCATCAGACAGTGATATATGGGGTATGCTGACAACTCAGTGCCATAAAAGTCATGTGGATTAAAAGTAATCCTGCTGTGTGCATGGTAATGACTTGGCATGAAAGAAAGCAGAGCTGCCTGTGTAGCATTCGAGCTCTGGAAGCTACTGTGGGGCTCCTGCCACTAGCATGACTGGAATGCACGAGCCGTGAGTGTTAAAATTTGAGGAGGACGTTCCTGTTTCATTGAGAGACGCGAGTGCAGACATATATGGCTACAGCAAGGAAGAAAGGGATTCACTTTCTCCTAATACCTTCTAGCCATAGTTCAAGAATTTATCTTTGAAGCCTTCAGACATTAGCCTGGAGTTCAATATGTCTGCTCAGGTCAAATGACCACCTCTTTCAGAACTTTATCCTCAGCCACGTCCAGGAGGTGTCTCTCCTCGTGATACTTGCAAGAAGGCTATCTGTGCTTGTGTCAGGGTTAACAGAATATGGGTCTGATGGAGGCTTGTGTCTCACTCAGATACAAACTGCATTTGCTGATTTAGTTGAACCAATCGATGTTGACCCTAATGAGGAGTTAACCAGCCTGCAGATTCCTGTGGAAGTAGGTAAGGAGACCCGCTTGGGGGATTTCTTTCATCCCTAACAAGTCTTAAAAGGTGGCAGTGTGTATTTTTCTTCCCCAGGTCCCTCAGTGAGTGGATTTACTGTACACTCTTGGCGTTGGTCAGGGAAATGATATCACTAGTCTTGACACACAAGTGTTAACCATTGGCTATTGGCACCAGGAAGACTTTCTGCATCTGCCAGTGGCCGATACGGGTGAGATTCTGCATTGTTCCTTCCTTGCTGCTGAATTTGTATGTCAAGTCATTAAGGGAGAGGATGATGGCTTTCTCAGCAGAAGCCATGCTACGTATGTGATGTGCTGTTACCTAGACTTCCCTTTCATCTAACGGGAATGCTGTGGCTTGCGTTTTCCAAGCCTGAGAAAGGCAGGGAACTGGAATGCCGTTTCAGATACCATAAGCTTAAATGAATCATGATGGAGGAGAGCATTTAGGTAAATGGATGGGGATGAATGTGGTTTGTGTGTATGCCCTGCATTTTCCACCATACCCTGCAATCTTAAAGGTTTCAATAGATCCATTACTTATTCTCCTAGATTCCCCAGTATCAACGACTATAGCACATAATGTCTTCCCCTGCCTCCTACCCCACCCCATCTAGAGTTCAACTTGAGGACTGCACCATTCCATGGCTGTGGAATCTCAAAGTTTAATTATAATGTAATATATAATATATAAAGAGAAACTCCAGAATTTGAATTAATACGCAAATTTGACACTGTTTCAGGGCTAAATAAGTGCTCCCCCCCCCCATTATAACAGGTGATTTGACCTCCTCTTTCTCTATATGCTGTTCCCCAGTATTTGAATCTTAACAACTGCTTTGCTTGGCTGTTACAATGTGACTTGATCTCATGACTTACACTTGCCTGCACTTATTTCCTCCCATTCTGTAAGTTCCCCATCTTCAATGCATCTGACGAAGTGGGATTTTCTCCCATTAAAGCTCATGTCATAAATTTATTAATCTTTAAAAGTGTCACAGAATTCCATGACTGTATTTTGTATGAGACGCATCCAGAGCCTTCATTCAGTGACTCGTACTAGCTGCCTAATGTCTCCTGTGTTCCTGGGAAGGTGTTGGTTGCCAATCTATAAAACCCTAAGTAATTTGGGACCCAGCTATCTGAGAGGTGAGATCCATCATTACGTGTGTGGGGGAGATTTACATTCTGGTAGACTGTCTGTTCTTATAGCAGTAGGGTGGTTTTTAAGAAGAGGAAACATGCTTCTATTCCAATGGTTTTCAAACATTTTTTTCTCGGGACCCAGTTGAAAAAAATCATTTATGCCTGCAACCCAAGAATTACATCTTTTGAGCAGTTCATTCCAGTCTTTTGGCATCGGCAAGAGGGGGCGCACGACCCAGTGTGTAAGGATCTGCAACCAAGTACTGAGTCCAAACCTTAAGTTTGAAAAACACCGTGCTAGACTGCGTTATGTGGTCTGCATCATCTGTGTGTGTGTGTGTGTGTCTGTGTGTGTGTGAGTGAGAGAGAGCAGAACCTGCAAGGCCCTGAGGATGTCATACATTGACTGGGCCACAGACGACCATGGATTTAAAACCACAGCTTGTCTTCCGGGCTGGCCAAACGCAGCGTGGACAGCTTGAGGACAATATTGGATTTGGTTACTCAAGCCTCTTGACCCTGTGTAGGTCACGGGAAATTTTTTTGTGGTGAGCCAGGGGCTCTGTTATGCCTGTACTCTTGGGACTCTTCCTTTCTGGATAGAGCTTGGATGATCAAGTCACTCTACATAGCAGCCCAATGGCAACTAGAGCGCTGCAGGTAAATTATCACTCACAGTTAAAAAACGAGACAATTGAATCCCATTCACAGAGCCAGTCAGCCATGCTGCCACTTAGGAAAAATCGTGAAACCGTTTGATGTTTATCCCAGACCAGAGAGATTTTGGCGTTGAGCAGCTTCTTGTTCCTAGGGGGCCAGACTCTTGTAGCGCACAATGGAAAAACTCACAGACTCTTTGATCAGAGGATAAAAACAAACACATCTAACCCTGAAACTTGTTTACGCTTAAGAACGGATTCTTTCTCCTGATTCATCAAAGCATTTTTCTTGGTTTTAAAAATGAAGAACATAGAAGACAAAGGACAAAATGACTAAAAAAGTGCTTTGAAACTATGGGCTGCATCTGTTGCTTGGATCACCTCAGTAATTGGATCTGTGCATTTTTAACAACTCCTCTGTGACTTGTATAGTTGGTATGTGAAGAGGAGTAACCCTCCTAGGTTAACCATGCTAGCAGCGTTCCATCACCATCCTGCTGACTCAAGTAGAGACATGAAACGGTCACAGCGAAACTCTGCAAATGCAAAACTTGTTTGATTTGGGGTTTTGTTACAAATTTTAAACTTGGGCCTGGCTCATTGAAAGTTTCAAGAGTTCAGGACAGTGTCTGGATTTATTTCCAATATGATGGTTGGATTTTGCTCTGAGGATTTTTTAGATCTCTTTCTCTCTGAAATACCAATGTGAATATCAGGTTTGCAAGGCCACGTAGCTGGGTTTTGAATGCCTCTAGTTAAAGTGTTTGGACAGCCTAATGCACAAAGCTGTTCAGGTCTCTGGCTTATTCTCTTCCTCTTCTCCATGCAGGAAAATTACTTCCCTAGTTCTGTCCATACAAGCACCAGACCAAACTGCCTGTTCTGCAGCGTGGTAGCTGGAAGCTTTTTGGGGGGAAGTAAAACCACCATCCATTCCCCAGGATCATGTTTCCCTGCAGTGACTGAATCAGTAGCTAAGTTTTCTTATCTCTGCCTTTTAAGGACTTTCACAAGAGAGGAAGGATGGCGGGGTAGCATGGGCCAGTGGGTAGGGCACTGAACTGGCATTTTGGGAGAACTGGATTCTGATGCTGGCTCTGCCACTTGACCTTGGGCGAGTTCTTTTACTCCTTGAATTGTTTGTTCTTCAGGCGTAAGGACTTTGAGGCAAAAAACAGGTAGTGCAGCGTCAAGTACAATGAGGCCTTGACTTGTTTATCATCGACTATTAGAGAAGACTAAGGTTAAAAGGGACCTCAGGAGGTCATCTAGTTCAAGCTGCCGGTCTGAGCAGGTCCAACCCTGACTGAAGCATCTCAAGCAGGGTTTTGTCAATCCAGGCCTTGAATACCTATTAGGACTTTGATGTGCTAGAGCAGGTGTCAATTCCTGGGTATGCCAACAATTTCCTGTAGGACTTCAGGCAAGTCACTTGAGTCCATCCCGTGCCTCAGTCCATCCACAAAAGGCAGATCCTGCCCTGCTGCCATGTGCATTTAAGGATGAAATACTGACGTCTTTAGGCAGTCACATACTACAACAATAGCAAGGCTTAAAAATAAGCATATACGGAGCCAACCTGGCCAATATGATTTTACTCTGCTGCTGCGGAAGCTCTTTGGGTTGAAGTTTCCTTCCTTTCAACCAAGCTCTGTAAAGCGCATCTTTATGATATCAATTTATGCTCAATTTGTATTTTGCTCTCTCTCCCTCAAAGAGATAAAGTGCTCTTAGAGTGAGCAAGTCTTCCTTATAATTAGGCCTGCCAAAGCAGAAAACCATGAAAGATAGCTGGGTCAATTTCTCACAAGTGCAACATGAGGAAGGAAAAAACAGATGAGACATCTAAAACAGGAAAAAGCTGGTATTTATTCTGGGTTTGAGGCAAAGATTTAGGTTGGCCACTTCTCCAGCTTGCCGTGCCTGTTCTTGGTACTAACGGAGAAATGTTCTACAGTGTGAAGCTGTCTGGCAAGTGCTACTTTTTTAAGAAAAAAGACTGTCACTGATAAGATAACAATTGGAGCTAGTCAGATTCTTGCTGGACACTGGAGAGAGAGCAGATTGTCACGCTATCTGAGAAGTCCATAGCTGCGAGCGTCAACCTAACAGCAGACACCCCCAACTGATTGTATGGTCTATAATTGGATTTCACCGAGCCAGTGAGAAAGAGAGAAAGTCTTGATCAAACCTTTCAGTATTTCTCTTAGTGCTCCTGTGAGGTGTTGGCTGAATAAAGGCCTTGTGTTCACACAACAGTGGTGCATCCTCTTGTACTATTAGACCCGCCTCATGCTTACAGTCATCTTCCATGATAGGAATAAGATCTGGCCCTTTAATGATACAGTGGTACATGCTATTGCTGGCTGGCTGGTTGTGGGTTTTGCTACAGCCTGACAGAGGAAGAGATCTCAGTGGTTTTCCTTGTGCCTCTGAGAGCTGAAGTGTACTTAAGAGGCGCTCTCAGAGCTATCCAGAATGGGAACATGAAGGGTGAAGTGAAGCTGGGATTCCCTAAAAAGCTGGGAACTGTGATGGGAAGGAAGGAAATGAGCCCTCCCGACCCTTGTACATCCAATTACTGGTCCACCCACAAATCACCTTCCAGCTTCAGACACACTTTCTGGCCCAGCTCCAGTTCTGGGCTCTGGTCTGCACTGGAGTGTCAGGAGGAAATGCAGCATGTGTCTCAAGAGAGCAAGATGTTGCCAGCCCCAGTTTTGCAGACCCAATAGGGAGTGTAATGAGCAGCCGGCAGGATGCTGATTAAGGCCTGAAGCTACTGTCTGTAATGGATAGGGCTCCATTATAGTTGCTAACAATAATAAATATGCTTTTTATTATCACTTAAGTACCTATCATCCATATTTAACTAGAATTGATTATCAGATTGGATTACTTGAAAACCTGGGATGATGGAAGGCCTGGCTGTGCCTCAGACTTTAAGTATTGCATCCCCAGCCACCCGCTGTCATCAGCAATTGACAGATATCTGATAGGTCCACACAGAGAAGTCTGTCTTGGATGCAGAGATGGTTACAAAAATTACGCCTTCTGGATGAAACTGACATCTGAGGCCTGGGCTATATAGATCATCATATACCCCAGGCCTCTTCGGATTTGATATTGGGGCAAATACCAGGTGCTGCCTCAAATTCTCCTTGAATTTAGCATTGGATGCTCTGTTCTGAGCTTTCTGCCATTGGCTGCTGCCTGGTGTAGGGTTAGCAAATGTTTGACAACTCTGTGCCAAAAAGGGCTGCACGTCTGAGATGGATGGCATTAACCCAGTACAGAATAAAGAATCTGTTATTAACTTGGCAGTGCATTGTACCAAAGATCTGTACTAGGATCCGTGCTTGGAAGGTTGTAAAGTCAGTAGACCACTGACTCCCTGAAAAACACCATCCATGAAACATATCCAGTTACTCTGCTACTGAGCCTGTATATAGCTTGTTCCTAATAGCCTGGGAAAGATATGAAGAGGTGGCAAAATCTGCCAATGGTGCTGTTATTTAGATTACAGAGGACAGAGGAGCTAATACAGACCTAAGATTGCTGGGGCAAGACAGGTGCAATTTGTTGACCTGCAAAGCAGTGGGTGTTCAAAGGAATTGTTTGAACTAAATATGAGAATTACTGAGATTTAAATCAGAAACGTTTCTGAAAAGAGATCAGAGTCACTTATTTTCATTTCCTGTATGAAGAAAGCACACATTTTCTGCTCCAGAACAATAAGCTCCTGCGCCCTGAGATGAAGGAAGATCTCCATGAGCTGTCTATCTCCTTTAGTCTCCCCCTGATTCTAGCTAAAAGCATTACAACACTTCATCCGATTAGCATCCTTTCTAGGAAGGATAGAGGTATATGTACAAACTGGTATATTGGGGCACTGTACTCACATTTCCCACTCACCGTCCTGTACTATTTATCTTGACTCTTGTTTATAGTCCATATTGCTTCACATCAGGGTACCCTAGTATTTCTGTGTGTGGGTTTTCTATTCCTGCTCTGTCCACTAGGTTTAATTTACTTTTCCAGGTGACCTTCCACAAGATGCTGCCTGGATTGGCCAGTGCATCCTTTGCTTGCTGATAATGACCTTTGAGAAGACTATGGTAAGACTGGCGTTGTTCGTCCCTGGCTGGACGAAGGTAAATTACTGTGTTTTTTTTCCCCACTGTAGGGGAGAGTGCCGTGGCATTGTGTGAGCTATTTCTTTATTAGGCCATAACTCACAAGGAGCACTCTAATAACCCATTCATGGTCATTGCATCTGGGGGCCTGCCTGTTGGCTTGTGGCATAGAAATGCCACAATTTGACCAATGGAGTGATTAATTGAATAGGTTGTTCTGTTGCTGGATGGATGAGCTTGTAGACGGGTCTCTTCAATTCCCAGCCTTACCATAGACTTTCTTGGGCAAATGCCACAGATTTACTCTGTGACCTTGGGCAAATCATTTATCTCCCTTGTTTCCATAACCCATCTGTAAATTGGGGATGATATTTGCCTTTATCTCTGTTTTAGTGTATAACTACTTCAGTGCGGAGACTGTCTCATTATTTTTGTACAGCACCTGGCACACTAGGGTTCTGATCTGTTGTGACTGTTATCTACTACCACACTAGATAGTCTTTGCCCTTGAATGAGGGAGTGAAGTAGACAGCAGGTGTGTGTGTGTTGAGAGGTGGTGCAAAAAGGAGATGTTAGGTTAGGACACAAGAGAGTTTCATTCCTTAAAACCAGCATTCTGGACCCAAGCAGTGGAGGGCTCCTCAGCTTGGAGTGTTAATGTAGATTGTTCCCCTCCTAGTAGGTGAATGTTGAAGCTAGGGTCAGGCAGTACGCTTCTGGATGTCTCTTAGCCTACCTTGTGCAAAGTGGGTGGCCCATAAGCTCATCTTGCAACAAGGCTGAAAGAATCCAAGGAAAATCTGGCAGTTATTTTAATGCACTGTTAAAGTGTGGAAGCCCAGCTCTTTCATAAATGCATAAACATCTGCTTGACCCTCAAGCTGCCAGAAGTGTCCGGGGCAGGGTTGAATTGTTTGTGTTCCTTTAACTCATGTGGTAGGGGTAAAAAAAGGTAGCAGCAGCCACCGCCATGAAGCTGCCAGTGTGGAAAGGTTGCTGGTTAATATCATACAACCAAGATGTATTTTAATAAGCCAGTTTAATTTTGTTGCCTTCACAGCTTCAGGGGACGTTACTGGATTATATCCCAGACCCTCAGCTGGAGCTTGTCTTGGTCATGCTTATTGCACCCTTTATAGTCAACATAAGTGAAGCCAGAGACACCTCTTTAGACATTATGGGTTTGCTGGGCTGTTCAGCCCAATAGAGATCAAGTTGTACTTCTAGCCCTTTCCCCCAAAGGGCTATTGAAATAGGCACAGCAAAGGATGAAGGCTGACTCAACAGGTCATGGGAGGAAGCAGAACTAGAACTGTGTTAGTTGAATTGCTAAATCATGGCTCACCCCCCTAGACCACCCTGCCTCTCTGATCAAACCACACACAAGTAATTTCTCACTGAGATGCTGGCATCTCCTAGCTAGTAAATTCTATCAGTGCTGCTGCCTGGACGAATCAAAGTTGTGGGTCAATGTAATTAAACCCCTAGACATCACAAAACTCTATGGGCTCTCTACCATAGCTAATGACTCATTCTGGCTGGCTTGATATTTTTGGTAGAATACAGCACATAAAATGCACAGATGTGGTTTTAGGGTTTCCAAGGTGAAAGGTGAAGACAGCTGATTTCTTTGTTTTAAGTACTTAGTGTAATGTGCCTGTTACTTTCTGAAGTGCAGATTACCTGTCCAGAAGAGCCTATTTAAATTGAAAGATGAAAATGACCAGAGGTTGGGCTGGAGGAGGATGGGATGAAGGCGAGGACTACAAGGTGCCAGGACTTCCATGGGTGAACCAAAGGACAAAGTCTGTCCTCTGGAATATTGACATGATCCATTAAGGCTGGCAAAGCTTAAGTGGTCACTAGGGACACACTGTCCTGCTGTAGTTGAAAATCACATCCTCCTCTACTGCACCTGCCAAGAGGCAAGTGAAGGACCTAGGCTTCCTTTGCAATTTTTCATGACATCCCAGGCATCTAAAACACGGCTGTTGCTCACATCCTGTGATGAAAAACACTGAACTCTGGCCTTCTCAGCTAAAAGATTTGTCCATTCACCCCTTTAGTGATGCTCTTCAAGAATAACCAAACTGGCTTGTGTATGGAATTTGATCCAAAGAGGCAGAGATAACAGCTGAGGCTGCTCTGAGTGTTTTCTAGTGATGTCACTCACATTAAATAGCAATTTTAGCCCCAAAACAGGGCCAGTCCTCCATAATGAATGACCTCTACTCTGTCTACCAAATCAGACTGGAGAAGTGGGAGAGAAGGGAGCTAACAGCATCAGACCCTTTGCCTGCAAATGTCTTTGGTCCAATCTATTTCCCTATGGTTCACAAACTTCAAAACTGGGCTGAATCAACAAAAAAGCCCATTGAGTTTTTGGCTGAAACATCCACTCAGTCCTATGTGACATTCTTAGAGACGAGATGATCATTCAGCTACTTAAAAATAAACATAGGGTAACTTTGTACTGAGGATCTTGTGTAAAATTAGCCCTCATGCTACAGAGGGTTCTTTACGATAGTACTTGCTTGAAGTCCAGCCAAGTGTTCTGGTGCCTCCAAAATGGTTGATCTTCTCTAAACTATCACACTGGAAATCCTTTCCACAGCTGCATTCAAAGGCTGGGAACCTTTGATTTCGCTGTTTTTGAAGGGACCAGGAATGTTTTGAACTGTGAAATGGAATGTCATGCTGCAATGGCAGATGGCATCCTGCTCAGTTCACAGTGTTTTTCCACCCACCACAACTTAGGATGCAAGAAGTTTAAGCAGACTATGCCTCTGTCCTATCCAGCTGTGTCACTTCCCCCACTCCATTCCTTTTCCTCTGGAAAATGCCTCCTAGGGGATTTGAAAAATCCCAGAAACAACTCAATTTATCAGCAGAGAATTCCCTTTCTAGACGTAGAATCACAGAAGATTGAGGTTGGAAAGGACCTCAGGAGGTCACCTAGTTCAACCCCTGCTCAAAGCAGGACCAACCCCAGGTAAATCTTCCTTCCTAGGGCTTTGTCAAACCAATGATGTGCCTCAACTTTATAAAATGATTGAAATGGATGCTTTTCATGTCCTGCCCCCTCCAACACGTTGGTGCTATCGCTGGTGACAGCACACAAGGAGAAGGAGATCTTGAACATAAAGCATGCAGTAAAAGATGAGGCTAGGACAGAAGTGGCAACTAGCTGGATGGTTTGGAAGAAGGGCGACCAGCCAGTGTTAGAAGCCATCAGTAATTCTTAACTCTTACATAGCATCCCTCACCAGCAGATCTCATTACCCCCACTTCTTCATAATGGGGAAACTTGCCCAAAAGGGGAGGACTCAACCAATTTCACCCAGCAAGCTTTCCAACTCCAGACCTGGGATTAGAAACCAAGTTGTCTGAGTAGCAGGCAGCAAGCCAGCCACTAGGCCACACTGCCTTCTAGTGAAAAGCAGAGTCACAAAGGAGCCATGCAGAACTCTTATAGGCAAAGACAAGCTGTTTGAACTTGATATGGAAGGCAAAGCGGCCACTCTGAGGAGCGAGCAATGTGGCGTGAGTGAGACTGACAAAAGAGGAGGCTGCATTCAGTGATGCGGAACGTAGCACCCCTCGTCTGAATAGGACTGCAAAATGAATTAGTCCATTCTAGAGGCGACTTACACACCCCTGCGTTTATTTTCCTCCCATTTGATAAGTTCCGCCATCTTCAAAGCATCTGACGAAGTGGGATTTTCTCCCATGAAAGCTCATGTGATAAATTTGTAAGTCTTTAAAGGTGCCACAGGACTCCTTGCTTGCTTTGCTGAACTAGACTAACACGGCTACACCTTTGGAACCTGCTATCCCCTGCAGCTTCTAACTGGATAAAGGAAAAGCCTTTGCACTCTTACAACTGCCAAACTGGTGCCTTTGCGCTCACCTCACATACAGAATCTACCTTTTATTTTTTTCAGTCTCCTATATACCCATCATCTCAGTCTACCTGGGCATCCATGCTGACGTGGCTCAGTAACAGACCCAAACACGTCCTTGCTGCTCTGAGTCACATAACACGCCAGCTTTAGTAGCCAGACACATGATGATCTCAGAAACTTGGCTTTCCATTTTGGAGGAGCTGTATTTGGTCTCCTGGACACTTGGGAACGTGTGAAAATAGTGTTTTCCTTCAAGTCTGCCAGCGCATGACGCAGTACCTCCAAGGCAGTATTAACTGCCCCATTCATCTGAAACCTTCTGCCACCTGAGGGGATGCGGCCACGGGAGCTCCCTCTGGGATTTGCCTCTGGCCTCAAATGTCCATAATTTGTCCTTGCTGCCTGTTCTGCTTGACTCAGGAGCAAACTTCTTCCTTGCATGTGGGAAATCAGTTCAAGTGATAAGGACTGTCAGGGGAAGCTGAATGGGTTTACCTTGGCTCAAGATGCATCATGCTTCAATTACAGCTGCAGAGCATGGTGGGAAATCACTCTGACCCAGTACAGCCCTGATCTCTTGTTAATCTCTTTGCCAGCGGGTCCTTCTGCAAGCATCTACTCTGACAAATAAAACATGCTTTAACTCAGAGGAGCGGAATAAAAAAATGACAAAACTCCTGTAGACATGGGACCTAACCCTGTAAACTGCAGAGCGTGTCCTTCTCCGTTCAGATCAGTGGGGATGGAGTGCACTAACTGCTCAGCTGAATCATGTCTGACATGAGTTGCTGGTTATTGTAAGACTTTTGAAGCTGTACCACCAAACTAGCATTACGACCTCCTTGCAGTTCAAGCTGCACTGATGATTGGTGTCTGAAGTTTGGACCATTCAAACAACTTTTTTTCTCCCCTTCCCCTCCAAGGCTTTTATGTTCTGGGCTGTGGACAGTTGGATAATAAGGAAATATAAGTGGAAAGACAGCCTTGAAAGCAACAGGTCTATAGAAAACCCAGTGAGGAATGAAGAATCCCAGGTAAGCAAAAAGAATGAACAGTGGGGAGATGTGTCCACCCAGCCCACCTTTTGTCAAACGAAGAGCATTGATTATGGCTGCAGTGTACAAGGCAGGTGAGCTCAATTTGGAGTCTTGCTCCACCTATCCCACAGAGGGGATGATATGATGGAACAGCCTCGTTTGGCAGTAGACAGGTTTTTGATTACTGGTGGTGCATATGCCAGTGGCCTAAGAAGGGAGGGTAGATGGGTTGGGTTCTGAGTTATTACAGAGAACTCTTTCTTGGGTGACTGGCTGATGAGACTTGCCTACGTGCTCAGAGTTTAACTGATCACCATATTTGAGGTCAGGAAGGAATTTTCCCCTGGGGCCTATTGGCTAGAGATCTGGGAGTTTTTCCCCTTCCTTTCTAGCATGGGGCACGACTCACTTGCTGGCAGATTCTCTGTATCTTAAAGTCTCTAAATCATGCTTTGAAGACTTCAGTAACAGTCATAGGATAGAAGTTTATTTCCGGAGTGGTTGGGTGAGACTCTGTGACCTGCATTGTGCAAGAGGTCAGACTAGATGATCCTATTGGTCCCATCTTACCTTGGAGTTTACATCTAGAGTTTCCTTCTCCTTGGGAAGGGAATTTCATGATTCTCCTTGCACGGCACCTAGTTAGTGCTGCAGAGACATGAGCACCAACTGAGTCTTGCATGGCTTCACCCACATGGAAGTCACTGTCCAAGGTCTCAGCTAGCATGGACTGGTCTTGTGTGGCTGACCATGGCTGACTCTGCTTCCTGCTCCGAGCAGCCATGGGGCTTCCTCAGATCTGCTTGGTTACTCCAGGGAGTAGGTGAGCAAATGAAGGCTTCTGTGCAGGAAACGCTGGGAAGAAAAAGCTTTCAGACCTCTGGAAGAGCAGGCCTCGGGAAGCTCTAAAGCATGGCTATGGTTTGGGAAAGGCTTGAAAGGGTATCAGCTTACTCAGTACTGTGAGAAGCAGCATGGGCTGATGGACAGGGAATCAGAGACTGTTCTGTTCCCACCTTGGCCAGTCAGAAAGTTACTTTGCTTCCCCAGTTCCCCTCCCATTCTGGTTTCCCTGTTTAAACTGAGTCTTCTCTGTGGTTGTACAACATATTATCATAATAGGGCCATGACAGATGCTACAGTGTTAAAAGCAATAAATATTCAGTATCTGATCAGAAGTTGTCATAGAATATTAGGGTTGGAGGTCATTTAGTCGAGCCTTCTGGTCCAAGCAGGACCCACTCCAACTAAATCATCCCAGTCAGGGTTTTGTTGAGCCAGGACTTAAAAAATCTCTAAGGATGGAGAGTCCATCACTTCCCTGAGTTAACCCAGTGCTTCTCCACCCTCCTAGTGAAAAAGATTTCCTAATATCCATCACAGACCACCCCCAACTTAAGGTCATTACTTCTTGTTCTGTCATCTGCGTCCACTGAGAACAGCGTAACTCCATTCTCTTTCGAAACCCCTTCAGGTAGTTGAAGGCCGCTATCAAATCCCATCCTCGCTCTTCTCTTCTACAGAATAAATAAGCCCAGTTCTCTCAGCCTCTTCTCATAAGTCATGTGCTCTAGCCCCCTAACCATTTTTTTGCCATCTGCTGGATCCTTTCCAGTTTATCCACATCCTTCTGTCCTTGTGCACTAACAGTGTTATCCACTAACACAATGAATGTGCGCTGCTCAGTCTACCCCACCAACACAGCTACCACAGGCTGATCTACCCTGGTGGCAGTGGTTGATGTGAGATATGCAAGCTGTATGACACAACTTGTATATCTCCCATCAACGTACTTACGTTGACCTATTATGGAGTCTTCTCTGCACTGCATCAATGGGAGATGCCTTCCCCTCAAAGCAACTTTATTCCTTTCGGAGAGGTGAATTAATAGCATCAACCAGAGAGACCATCTCCCATCTATTGAGCAGGTCTTCACAACATGCTTAATCGAACCCACTGCATTGATCGCTGTGGAGCCAGAAGTGTGGACAAGCCCTTCGTTTCTTGGCAAGCACACTTCCAGTTAGCTCTGGTATGAGTCACTCTCAGGATGTATTTGGGTTAGCTGGAAGCTCACATTTTTAAGTCCAAAGGAAAAAACATAGTTCTGTTCTGGGCATATTTTGTTCTCATTGTTTTCTAACATAAGAGTTCACTGGACACATGTCACATCCATATCGGTGCTTAGGTTTTGGCAAAGGCCATCATAATCTAACTTGCTGGCTCTAATTCTGTTCTCACTGCCCTACTTTCAAAATGCTGTGTATGACTTCTAGTTCCTGCTCGTCAACAACAAGATCTGCTAAACTGAAAAGGATTCAGCAGTTACAAACTAGCTTCCGAAATAACTGCTGCTTGGTGGGTTTAAATACTCCTAGAAAAGTGACTTGGGTGAGGGAATAAATAGACCAGAAATAATACAAGGTTTTTCAAAATCCTTATTACATAATAGCTTTCATCTTCTGCACCTGTTAAGTTCATTTTCTCCATGGTTTTAGCCACAGCATATCTTCTGTTAAGAGTTAGTGTGACAAACTGGGGGAGCTCAGCCACTTTGGGTCCTGTGCTTCAGGTCTTGGCAGCCAGCTGCAGTCCAGCTTTCCCACCTCCAAACACTCAGAGTTATAGTTCCCCCAGTCCCTCCTGCCCCAAGGTTGGGGTCTCCGACCTGCACACTGCTGGGACTGGGCCCCTAAGTTGCCTCTGGGCGAGCTTGTCCTGGTTACCCATACCTCCCAGGTGCTGGTAGCACCAGCTGCTAGGTAGCTTTGCCTGGCTTCACTCTTTTCTGCTCTGCTACAAACACACACTCCACTCCTAGCTCCTCCTCCAAACCCCATGCCCAAAACTCTCTCCGTGCCTGGCTGCAACAGGGGCTTTTTCTCTTCTACCCGTTAATTGAAGTCAAGTGCTCCAACTGACCCCAGACTCCTTCATTAGTAAGGTGCATTAATTGGCTCAAATCAGCCCCATCCCAGCTACCCTGGGAACAGGGCTTTGCTAAATCTGGGGCTAACATATCTACCCTCCAGCACACACCTGTGGCCCCCAGGTCTGACTCTGGCACAATTAGGTTCTGTATCAGTAAAGGTGGTGGCAGTACCTCCTGGTTGCTTGTGCACTGAAATATACACTTGGAAAACACGTAAATGTTCATAATTTGGTGTTAATCCACTTTATATAACTTGAAGCCCAAATTGTACATTTTGTGTGTAATAAGTTCCCACTTCTAAAGAGTTAGATGGCGCTAAAGGATTCCTTCTGCTTACAGGACAAAAGAGAGACAGATGTTAACAGCTGATCAGCCAAGAAATGAGTCATGCACATCCTGGTACAGCACAGCTAGTCTAGTCATCTGAGTGAGAGCGCTCTGAGTTATGTTGTGCTGCAAAATATCTGAACCTTGCATTCTGGGAATTTCCAACAGTGCGGAGTCAGTTCTTGAGAGCAGTTGCCTTTTATATTTCATATGAGTTGAAAGGCAAGTTCAGGCAGGTAAGGTCTGATCTGAACTGATCTTGCACCAGTTTACTTATCTTGGCTGGAGGGGGACAAGTGTGTGTTTTTCATTTTCTTTCCTCAATATAGTTTAAGGAGGAAGTGGGATCAGAAACTATAGCCAAGCCTATAGAGATCCTCCATCTAATCATGCACAAAACTGCTGATCACTCAAAATCCTAACCAGCCAGTACCAATTAACTCTTCCTCCTCTTATGTCATGATCATAGCCTCTTACTAGTGGTTGACATTTGGGCGTGCCTCGTCCTTCAATCCCATTTATCAGAGGTGGCTTTGGAGGCTCCTACAAAATCCATAGCTCATGAAGTGTTTCATAATGGATGGACACAGGAGCTATGTATCCTGTTTTTTGCAAGTCTGAGGCTGTGTCTAAACACAAAAGTTGCACCAGATTAAAACTGTGTTTAAATTGTAACTTCTGTGAGTAGCTGAGACTTCTGTCTTGCAGGCTGAGAGCTGATCCTAACCTTCCAACAAATAGCAGCACAGCTAATCTATTTTACAGCAAAAATGAAATCCCCTTACACCTTCACTGAAGAATCAACATCTGTAATGCACTCAGGCAGGGGAGATCTTTAGCACCAAGTGTTCATGTAGCATAACTATTTTAAAATACGTAGAGACAGCTACATAGTAGCCAGGACATTTAGGATAGAACAGAGCAGGACTTAATGCACAACACACTCCTGGTGCTATATTGCATGTAGGAATATATTATGTCATCTGTCTTTCTGTGCCGAGGAATATGCAAAGCAGTAAACAACTCTTCCACAGCAACCTGATCCAGTTCAAAATAGTCCATAAAGTTTATCACAATCTCTAGACGATTTCAGTTATCCCCATCGCAAGGAGCCCAGTGGTCTATTTTTCTAGCCCAGCGATTCCCAATCTGTGCCCAGGGGGCCAAAAGTGGCCCTTAGGGGCTTCCAGAGAGGCTTGTGGCTCCCCTCCTGCTGGCTGCAGAAGGGAGCCACTGTCT
The DNA here is from genome assembly GCA_007922195.1 of Podocnemis expansa. Taxonomy (NCBI): domain Eukaryota; kingdom Metazoa; phylum Chordata; order Testudines; family Podocnemididae; genus Podocnemis; species Podocnemis expansa. The sequence goes on from ML682033.1 coordinate 3,111,765, forward strand.
AAAACACTTGGGTGGAGGACATTTCCACAGGGCCGAAAGATCAGTACAGGCTCCTTGCTGCAGCCAAGGGAATGTAAGATCAGTGCTCCCCTCTCCATCTGTAGCAGGAGTCACAGCAAAGCATCCACCTAGGGCCATAGGTGCTGGGGTCCCTGCTGGAGCCAGAGAGAAAGGAGGGAACACATCTTCTATCCTTTTAGCCACTGTCTAGGGACCCAGCTGGAGCTCACAGAGCTACAGGACACATGCGGTTTCCTTACTGCGATCAAGGAGACAAGATCGGTGAGGAGGGACCCTTCTTGCTGCTCTACCATCTGGCTGCGCAGGTGGGGGAGCTGCTTGCAGAGGCTGTGGGCCCTTCAGGGTCGTAACAATTGTATCTGTGGCCCTTCAACCAAAAAAGGTTGGGAACCACTATTCTAGTCCATCTTCCGCCCAATGCAATATTTCTCTCTACAACATAGTTTTCTAATGTTCTGACTAATCTAGCTTTAATTTTTCCCCAAAGGTGTGTCTTCCACTGTTTCATTTAGACCAGGGGTCTCAAACATGTGGCCCGTGGGCCGCATGCGGCCCCTAAAGCTATTTCCTGTGGCCTGCAATAACACAATCATTACTGATGTTTCTTCTCCCACGAAAGCTCATGCAAAAAATAAATTTGTTAGTCTTAAAGTGCCACACAACTCCTTGTTGCAATATCATTGTATGGAAAGGTTTCAGTGGTGCGGCCCTCGGCCTCCTGTATTAATCCTCATACGGACCTCTACTAGCCCTCATGCGGCCCTTGTGGTCATTTGAGTTTGAGACCCCTGATTTAGACTTTGACAGCCTAACCGACCTCCCTGTCAAGAAGACTTTTTCTCATATTTACCATGTTTCCTCTTAACATCTCCCATCTTACTATTCACATCTTTCAAATATTTATCATCTCTGCCCCTTGCTTAGTGTTTTCTCTCAGTTGGCTCTTTCACAAATAATTTTTGTTGATCAACTTGCAATGTCCCCTCCGATGTGGAGTGGAATTACACTGGAGATTGGGTCTTCGTTGTGATTACAGCCTCCTCTTACTGGAACGGCTTATGGGAAATGTTGCCTTCCCGCTCTGTGACCTGCTGCCCACGAATTTCAACCCAAAATTGCAATGGCCATATCACACTGCAAACTCACAGCTCCAGTTTTCCAACCTGCGTGAATGAAGAGTTCTGGAGTGGGGCTCTTCACAGAAAATCAGGGACTTCTGTCTTATTTCTTGGTGATCTCCATGAAACTTCCGGATAGCCACTTCCATGTGACCTCCCACTGGTAGAATATCACAAGTTATACTTTAAATGGTAGATAAAATTGAGACCCAGCAGGCAGATCTAACTGCCCAAGCTACAAATTGAGGGGGACTGAAATGAGAGATCAAAGGCTGGAAATAGGGGGTTGTTTGGGATCCATCCCTATTAATGGAGCTGCACGCTTTCCTGGTTGCTCAATAAGGAGAAATCCCTCCCTCTGCTGTATTAATCTCACTCCTGTCAGGTGCTAAGTGCCTCTATGCTTGGCAGGAATTGCTCATCATGGTAAAGTACCTGTGAGTTTATCTGAGTTCATCAGACCTGTCTAGCTGCAGGCGCCAAAAGCTCCCCTGCCCATGGCTGACTTGAATTTCAACCTCTCTTCATAACAAAGGGTTTCGTTCTTTTTACCTAAGCTCAGAAGCAGCTCACGTTGGAAAATGGGTCCCTGTTCTAAACCCCACGCTACTCAAGGCTGCACCAACTGGTTTTTGAAGGGCATCTTTATAGCTTGTGAGAAGGTACCTAGCTGAGATGACACTTCATACAGTCCCCCTGCTTTTGATGGGAGACTGAGGGTAGCTGCTCACCCCAGAAGCCTGATCTTCCATCCCTTTATGCAGTTTAAGGCTGGGTCTGCTTTCAAGCTATTGAGATATCGGGGTGAAGTGTGGTGACAGAGGGCATCGTGCAGTGGGTTTTAGGCTGAAATTAGCACTTACAGGGGAGTGAGAGGAGGATTTTCATCCTCCTAAACCCCAAAACTAGCTGCACAACAGGCTGAGGCAAAAACAAAACAAAAAAAAAAAAAAAACAAACACAAACCAAAAAAAAACCTGTCCTAGAAGTTCTCTCCCTGCCAGTCTCATCTGCTCTGATGTTTGCATGAGTCCTGGCTCTTTGCACTGAGCCTTGCAGAAAAGCTGAGTAAACGCGGGGTGAAAGGAAGGGACTGCTGCCTCAGCTGGAGTCTGCTGTCTCTTCCTTCGGAGTGAGGGATAAACCACAGATTGTGTCAACGCCATCATTGTCTTTTCCACTCAGGGAAAACAAGTATCATTTAAAAGCTGTTAATATTTCCTCTGATTGTGCTGGGTCTGTGGCTTTTATTCAGGGGCCGAAAGCAGATAAAGAAACAAGAGTGCATGTTCCTCTGACCTTGTTTTCACATTTTCAGGCTATCTCTGTGAATACTGCTCGCAAGGACCCTACTGCCATATTCTGTGGTTAATTTGGGAATAGAGAGGCAGAGGCTGTGCTGTTTGATTAATGCAGCAGCCTTGTTTAACTGGGTACAGCTAACCCGTTGGGTCACAAGTCAGGATAAGTTTGATTGCCCATCCCAGCTCCCAAAATTATGCAATTTGGTATAAATCAGCACAATTGGCAGGCACTTAAATGAGACCTGATTAACAGGGCCTGGGTCCTTCAGATCAGAACTAAAGATTAGAGGTGGAGAGAAGAGTGGGAAATGAGCCGCTCATCTTTCATAAGCTCAAAATTCACTCAGACGTCTTAAAATACAAACTGAGGCTACGCTTGCGCCCTTGACAACACAGTAACATTAGAGATGAGCAGGTTCTAAAGTAGCTCTAATTCCACCTATCTCGTAATGGAAATAGATTAGTCCCATTGCTGGGTATGGTTGCATGTTGTACTCTCTTTTTTCTCCACACTCCAGCTTCTGATCAATAAAGCTACAGGTCTATATGAAGAATCTGAGTTCAGGTTTCTTCTCTCTTTTGGGGGTCCATGCTGTTGTGTAAAACAAAGTGGATTGGCAGAATACAGGCCCAGTGTAACAGGCCTGCATCAGCAAAGTTTGACTTTTGTATTGGCGGAAAGGAGGGCCAGGTGTGTGTGGCAGTGGGCGCAGGCCAGCTCCGTGCAGTAGGACTCGGGGAGGGAGGCTCTGACTAGCCTCAGGAGACCACCCAGCCTGTCTGTGGCAAGGTGCATACCCAAAACCTGTAACCCAGAAGGAGAAGCTCAGCTCAAAAACCTTTGAGAAATGCTTAGGATGTGGAGTGAAGCTACTTCGGGCAGGGGTCAGCAATCCAAAAGATAAGAAAAGCCATTTTAAAAAAATTTCTTCAATAGCCAAGTGTTCTGAGAGCCCCAATGGGTGTAGCCTCCTGGTGGAGCATGGAGGGAGCTGCCAGCTGCCTACAGGGTCCTCTGGTGGCAGGGGGAGAGCTCAGAGCCACTTGGGTCAGTCAAAGAGCCACAGGTTGCAGACCCCTGACCTAGGGGCTTTGTGCCAGCAGGGGGTGGTACGTCAGGGTGCAGAAAGTGGGCAGCTAGGAGCTGTGCACCTGGAGGGCCCTTTTTCTGCACTTGCTGCTCCCCAAGGGCTCTGCCAGCTCCAGGGGCAGGTCCCCCAACCTCTAGCAGTTTTGTGAGCAATCAAAGGGGGCTGGAAGCTGAGAAGCAGTCACAGCCCTGGGCTCCAACAGCAGATGTGGGGTCACTGGGGCCACCTACATCACAACAGAAGCACCCACCCATCACCTGTGAACTGGGTAGGATGCAGGGCCTTGGGGGTGGGGGGGTATTGTCCTGCTCTGGTTATGGCATTGCAGTTTGGGGGAACACCACCTCCTGGTGCCACCCCAAAATTTGTCCATGCATGCCTGTGCCTGTGACCCAGTCTCTTCAGGCCCTCCGAGGTGAAGCGGCAGAGTTTTGAACGTGTACTGATCAGTTATTCCTTGACTCAAGGCCTGTATGGGAATATGTAAATCACCATGGGCATGTCCCTTGTGTAAACACTGGCAGGCCGATGGGACGCTGGAGTCACAGATCCAGCCGATGGGAAGTGCACGCTGTACAGGATGTAGCTTAGATGTGTTTTTCTTAAACAACAATGCAAAAATGTACATAATTGTGTTGGGCAGAGAACGAAAGCATCAAATGAATGAAGACTCTCCAGGGCGTTCATTTCCTTCTCAATCCTCTGGTACTTGAGCATAAAGAAGCACACGTTGAGCAAACCTAGAGCGTGAGACTAGAAATGAGACTATTTCTCATGGCACAGTGCTCTAGGGGTTGGGAAACCATGATTTATGTTACCAACTCTGCATGGCTCAGCACGTCTCCTGTAAGCTCTTTGGGGCAAGGATTCTTGCCGTTTGTTTGCCTTACCAGCCCTTAGCACAGTGGCCCCTGAGCTCAACTTGGGACTGTTGCCACTGTGGTAACAGCCAAGTTTGTGTTGCGTTCTCTTTAAAGATGTCTTTGGCTAGGCTGTGTTGCACTAGTTTGAATCCAGTTTGCGAGGGGAACAGCTAGCAGGGAAGAGAGAATAGGCCTCCACCCATACTACATACCCAGCTCACCAGTCCATTGCAAGACCACCCAATGGTGCAGCCAACCTTATATCGCTCATTAGCCTATCGAGCAACTACCCTGGGCCAGCTTTTGCTGTACAACAGGCCCCATGAGGGTTCAACTTCTTGGCTACAAATAGCACCTGAAGAGCAAGCCATTTCTCTTTAAAGTTCTCGGCTGCACCACATTTGTATTGCACCCACCACAGGGGAAATATTTCCTTGGCATGGGTGGAAACTTGATTCCGCTGGAATGCTAAAAAGAAAAGAGAACCATTTCCTATAGGTCTGAGGTTGTTGTAAAAACCAAATGTGAGTTGATGCAATGTCCTGAATGCTATTGGTCTTTCCCTCTACTGCTGGAGACACTATAAAATCTGCAGATCAGGATGGGCTGTGTGGGGAGCCTCTCTGTTCCCTTTGAAGATGTTGATATGTCACAGCAGTTTGTTTTTCCTGTTTAGTTCTTCTATTGCTGGGGTTACTGGCCCCACGATGCTGCCTAAATGGTAACAAATGAAAGGCATGTTCCTTTGTTAGGAGTGCACTGGGATCATATGATTTGTCCCCCATGCTGTCCAGATCCTGGACTGGAAAAAAGGCCTAGTGAATAATCTCTTATCAGCCAGTTTTTGGTCTGTTGCATTTAAAACGCTCAGCCCAGCAAATCAGGAGCAAATTCTCCCTTGACTTGGGCATTTCATAAAGCCAGCACATTTTATGCTGTGTTAGGGATGCAGCATGTCAGAAAACATTCCAGAGTTCCCAGTTACACACTTAACAACAAGCATAAAAATACGAGGTGTGATCCTGTTAGATCTCTCCGACTAAGTGGGGTCGGGCCTGGCCAACTCTCAGATGGGAGACCTCCAGTACAGTGATGCAGAAAGCTCTGTTTCAGTAAGTGGCTGCTCATCGCTCTGAGCCAGCCCTGAACCAATGCAGCATGGTCTGTGCTGTGCTCTTGGACGTGCTGCCTGTGGAGCAGTAAAACTAAAGGTGTCAGAACCTCAGACGTATAGTCTATAGGGCAAGACAAACAAGGAGTCCTGGGGCAATTAAAAGAATAGATGTGGCATTGGCCAGATTCTCAGATGGGTGAGCTGCATCATCTGCTTAACTTCCCCTGCAGTTTCAGCTGGTGGAAACATTCACCTTCTCGCCTTAACAGCAGCTGTGCGCTTTTATAAAGTTGTAGCCTACCCCAGAGGTGGCTGCATTTTAATGGCTTATTAATTCAACATGTTACTTTGGCTGGTGCAGAAGGCAACAAAGGGAGCCTGCTGAGATTTAGTGTCTGCTGATCAGAAGATGACAGAATCCGTGACAATTTGTCTGTACTTCACTGAATTACTGACGTTGGAGGCCAACATTTTTCTTGTACTAAACAATAATGCTGGTTAATTTTGATTTGCTTTTTAAGGAATGATGTGCATTTATATTGCAAGGGAACCTAGAGGCCTTAATCCCATTATGCAAGTCACTGTACGAATACAATGGAGAACATTTCTTGGTTTCAAGGAGCCTGCAGTCTAATGACAAGGTCTCTACAGTGGGTTGGGGAAATGACTAAGGGAGGGCAGACAGGGGACAGTACAAAAAATAGTTTAATGTAGGGCAGAATTCATAGCAGAAACCACTTGTCCACCCAGCCAGGGAGTCGACAGATCCATCGTCTGCTGCTGTGGTCTGATTTTACTTAATTTGAACACTTCTCTATTCAAGCTGCATTGGATGCCTTGCACACACCTATCCACAGAATGATGTCAAGTTCCAAAGGGATAGCCGTGTTAGCCTAGTTCAGCAAAACAAACATGGAGTCCATTGGCACTTAAAGACTAACAAATTTATTTATCGCATGAGCTTTCATGGGAGAAAATCCCACTTTGTCAGACACAGTGAAGATGGGGAACTTACAGAATGGTTGGAAATTAATGCAGGGAAGTGTAAGTCATGGGACCGTGTCGCACCGTAACGGCAAATCAATGCAGCTGTTTGATTTTCTGTATCAGTCTGATTTGATCCTATGACTTACACTTCCCGGCATTTATTTTCCTCCCATTCGTCTGTACTTCTCCATCTTCCAGCATCTGATGAAGTGGGATTTTTTCCCATGAAAGTTCAGGCAATAAATAAATTGGTTAGTCTTTGAAAGTGCCACTGGGCTCCTTGTTTGTTTCGTTATCCACTGGGTTAACTAAACGCCTAGTTGTGTAACGAGAAAGTTTGGTTGAACAAGGTTTGCATTTAGATTTGATTGAGGAGGAGTGAGCATCTTGACAATTCCTGTATCAAAATTAGGGTATCTTTGTTGTTTGCTCACACACATATCTTTTTCCTTCAGAGAAGGGCTGTTCTGAGAGATGGCACCCATGGCTATGTCTACATTAGGGAGCTATTTTAAGTCGACTTCACAAGGTCGACTTTAAGTCAACCTTGTGAAGTCAACTTGGGGTGAGCCTACATTAGTAGACATACCCTGGCCTGGACTCGGGCCCAACCCTCTTCCCCACCCCAAGAGTGGTCAGGCTCTGGGGCCCCAATCCAGCTCTGGGGGCCTGATCCAGCTCCTGCTGTTCAGCAAGGAGCTGGGAACCAGATCCTGATCCCAGCCCTTTGCCTCAGGTGGCAGGGGCTGGCAGCCAGTTCCTGCTGCCTGCAGAGGGAGTCTGGGGCCGGATCTGGCTCCCAACCGCGCTGCGGGGGCTGGCAGCTGACTCCTGCCCTGGCTCCTCACAAGCGGCCAGGGGTGCACAGAGTCGGCTCCTGTCCTGGCTGCTCCATGCGACCCTGACCTTTTACGAGTGGCCAGGACAGGAGTCAGCTGCCAGCCTCTGCCACCCATGGAGAGAGGATAGGAGCCAGAGCAGGCTCCCATCTTTTCTCTGCAGTCAGCTGGAATCGGCTGCCAGCCCTTACTGCCTGTGGCAAGGGGCTGGGAGCCAGGACTGGCCCCCAGCTCCTCGCCACACTGCAGGAGCTGGATCAGGCCCCCAGAGTCCGATTGGGGCCCTGGAGCCCAATCACTCCCCCGAGGCAAGAAAGGGGGCAGGCTCTGCACTGTAAAGTTGACTTAAATGCATAAGTCAACTTACAGGGTAGGAGTTTAAGTCAACTTAGAATTTATTAAGTCAACTTAAGCAATTGCTTAAGTGTAGCCTGGGAGTTGCTTAAATTGACTTAAGGCAGTTTACGTTGACTTCAGCCCATAGAGTAGACATAGCCTTTGGTATGTCCAGTTTAAAAGCACTAAGAGGTATGAGATCTCCAGCTCTACAGACTCTTGAGGCAAGGCGTTTCTGGCAAGAGTTTAATTGTTCTTCTTTATTTAGGTGTTGCTCTGTTGTGACTTGGATTTTGATCAGTCCAGAAGTAACTGAGACATCTCAGGATTCCAGGGAACCAGCCAGAAAAGGAGACGACCAGGCTGCCCAGAAGCCATTTAACAGTAATTTCAAACTGAGCTACATGAAGGGAGTGCCAAGAAAGACAACAGTAGTAATAGAAAACTGGACTTTGAGCTGATGTCAGAGATTGGGGTGGAAATGCTAATTTAGTGCAAAGTTAAATGGGGATCACATGGTGGGACTAATCAGATCTGCCCTTTGCTGTTATTCTCCTGATGGCGTTTGTGTAACTCCTGCATTCCTGCTGCCCAGCGTAGTGCTGACTGTACATACAGTTAACTCCTGCTGTACCTGTATTTTTCTCTAAACCAGATGCTTCTAATCACACCAGGGTCAGGATCATGGAGATGTATTTCTCTGGCTGGCCAGCTGGCTGTAGATTATATCAGAAAGTCGCATAAATCACATACTAGATCTTTTGGGGAGATTTAAGATTTATTAACAGTCCCATGGCACTTTCTGTTTGCATAGTTTGCTTGTAAATAACTCACTTGTAGAAAGAATTTAAATATGTCTTTGGGGCTGGTGTAATCATCCCAGTGCATCTGACTTTCTACTGTTTCACAAGACTTGGCTTCAATTTGCTTCATATTCAGAATGCATGCTTGTGCTTCGTGTTTCGCAAAGAGATGTTATAAATGAGATGGTCTATTCTAAACCCTCTATTCCATGGACTTACTGCTTGCTTTGCCATATCCAAACTGGAAGTTTTCTGTCTTGGTGCAGAAGTTAACCTTGAGGAGTCATAGGGGTTAACAGTGTGAAGGGAAAGCTATTTTGGAAGCCAGAATTTTCAGAAATTGAGCTGCGAAGTCCTCTCTAAAGCCTTATTTAAACAGAAAAGTTCATCTGGGCAGGAAACAGCTTGGGGTCAACACGGTAGAACAGACTCCCTCAGGAAGGATGTAAGGAGCATCCCAAACCTTGCCAGCTTCTTCTCCAAATGCAAGGCGGCTTTCTTCACTTTGCTATAAACACAGAGCTGCATGTGCACCTGACTACACTCACGTCTCTCCCAGAGGAAAAGAGAGAGGATGAACTGCACGTGCCAGACATTAGTCACTTTGCTTAAGGCATAGCCGGTCGGCACTCAGATTCTACAGCAATCATAGAAATATAAGGTTGAAGCAGACCTTGAGAAATCATTGAATCCAGTCCCATGGACTCAAGGCAGGACTACGTGATAACGTGTGTTATAAGAGCCTGAACAGAACTATTTATGCTCCTGAAATGAATTTATGATTCAAAGCCCACTGCCAGCAAGGGAAAGACAGCCTCAAAGTGCACCAAACAGACACCTGTGATGCCACACTTCTCCAAATGCAGCCCCCCCGCCCCACCGCCGCAAAAGCCCAGTGTCTTCAGTGACTCTGTCTCACTCTTAGTAGAGTAGTCATGGGTCAGTTAGAGCTTGTCGAAATGAGTGTGTGGTTTGTGGCAAGCTGGGTGGGGCTTGTGGCAATATACAGCTAATTCCCTGATGTATCGTTTATCTACCCCATTGCAAAGCAGAGCCAATTAAGATGCACTGGGGAACTTTTGAGTAGCAGCAAGATTCAGATGGAAACTATGGCCTGGCAAGCTAATGGGTGGTAGATTTCCACCCCACCTTGCCACAAGATAAGCATTCATTTAGGCAAACCCTTATACAGGAGCCTAAATAAGGATTCTGGAGCCTTTGTTGGTGGGGAGCCTTTAAACAAAACATTTTGTTTCCAAGATGGGGTGGACAAAATTGGCTTACAGTTAGGCACCAGCAATTTTACTTTTAGTTGCCAGAGGGTGCTCCCCCCGTTACATTTCTTCAGTGGAGTTAAGTGACAGTCTATTAAAACAGGTCGCCATGGTGACTACAAATAGATTTGCCGAGGCTTGCTTCAAGTGCATGCAAAGAATTTTTAAGCTCTAATGCTTGAAAAAGCACACTGCAATTCCAAAGGGTCACACAGGCCATAAGGAAGAAGCCATGCTTAGCTAAGTTCAAGATGAGGGGTAGAAATAGGGTTGTCCATAGTGTTCCAAATGTCTGGAAAGTGGGGGAGGCTTTTTGAGTTTCACATTAATGTGATTCAAATGAGTAGAGCCCTGCAAATCCACGGATATCTGCAGATATCCGCATTATATCCGCATCCACGGATAAAACACAGATATCTGCAGACCATTTCTTATGGATGCAGATCGGATACAGATCCACCATATTTTCACCTGCACAGAGCTAGAGCCCTACAAATATGCGGATATCAGCAGATATCAACATTATATCCGCATCCGCGGATACAACACGGATATCCGCGGGCCAGTTCTTGCAGATGCAGGTCAGATATGGATCCACGTATTTGTATCTGTGCAAGGCTCTACAAATGTGATACTTTTTCATGCAAGGCTGAACTGCTTTTGGAACAAACCATCGAGCCTTGGCCATTCTAAATAGCTTGGTCAGACCTGGTGCAACCAAACATCTGCTGTTTGTGTCAAATAAAAACTCCACCTCCACATTCACCATGAAATATATTTATTATGAAAAGTGATAACTGGACCTGCATTGACCAGATCTCAGCTCTGCTTTTGCAGATGCGCCCTACAGCTACGCGGGTAGATTTCATCCTTGGCGGGTCAACTGAAATAGCATGTCAGTAATGGGGTAGGGGGAAGACCTGTGATGCACTCAAAGCTTTAGAAATATACTTCTATGTACAGAAAGTGGGAATCAGGGTATGTATGAGGGAATAAAAAGCATAACGAGGGTGCCCACCAAGGGAAAAGTGTGTTGGCACCATGTAGAAAACTCAAACCCTGCTCCCAAAAGAGCTGAAATATGGGTGGAGGGAAGTGGAAAGTGCGAAGCCAGGGAAATCCCTCGGCAATAATAACAGTGCAACGATGTCTAATGAACTCAGCAAAACAAACAAGGAGGCTGGTGGCACTTTTAAAGACTAACAAATTGATTTATCGCTTGAGTTCTCATGGGAGTGACTCCCACTTTGCTGTTACAGTGTGACCAGATCCTATGACTTACACTTTGTTGCATTTATTTCCCCCCCCCTTCTTTAAAGCATCTGACAAAATGGGATTTTCTCCCATGAAAGCTCATGCGATAAATAAATTTCTTGCTTTATAAACATGCCACCAGCCTCCTTGTTTGTTTTGCTGAACTAGACTAACAGGGCTACACCTCTGGAACTTGTCATAATGAGCTCAGGAATGTTTCTTACTGCTGCAATTAATACAGTCAAGTGCAGGAGTCAGTCAACTGCGGGTCATCATTCTACATTTTCAGAGGAGGCAGCCAGTTTGACACAATTTCCCACCCCTGCAAGATTCCCATCCCCAAAGCACCTGCTGCTAAAACAACGCTTTGCTTAGGAGAAAGGCAGCACTCAACACTGCTGAATTACTCAGCTCACTATCTGAACAATGAGGATAACATCTTTGCTAAGCGATCTCTGCCAAGTGCAGCAGGCTCAGGCCACACTAGAACTGCATTATGAGCATCCTAGGATAGTGTACGGGCAAGGTAATCTAGGGTGGATGCAGCTATCTGGGGAACGTTGCCTTTGCACCGCAATGAGTGAAGCAAATGACACGTAAATGCCCAGTTTTGCTGGTATCGTCGTATCTGTCCTAGGGGCTCCTGCCAGTGCAGCCACAGATCATGTCCCTCACTGACAACTATACATTGGCAGAAGGCTGTTGTGTAGACATAGCCTGAGATTTAAATTTCACTGCAAAGCCCTCTGAGTTTTGGCCCCAACATCTTTCCTGCAATGAGCAAGAGCAGTCATTAAAATGAGCTGCATTGCTAGCTCAATGCAACACAGCATTAGGGCATGGTGGTTTCTGGCTGGATGAGGCCGCTGTGGTCGAAAAATGGCCTAGGCCCCAGATGCAATTATAGATTTTTAAACTATACAAATATCAGCAAGGGGTCAGGCTATTTCTCTTAGGCCAAAGCAGTTCTAACACGTGGCTGTCATCTTACTGCTTGGGGTGCTGGAAAGAGACCATAAACATTAGTTAAGTCCTGGCTTCCCATGTTTGCTGACATCTTCTCTGGCAGAGTTTTCTAACAAAGGTCTCCCTGGAAGCTGGCACACAGCATTAGGAAATGAAGCCTGACTTTAGAATAGATCAGTCTGTCAATTTTGGTTTGGCCGTGGCTGTGGGTGGCATGGTTTGCTAAGCTTTCATACACCTGCCGTGTGTATCTGTTTAATGGCCATGTCGCAACCTCATGTTGCCAAATGCCTTCCTTGTGTAGAAGCAGAGATGTGGCATCCCAGAAAACCTTCTGGGGTCAGGAAGGAATACAGATCATGTTCTGCTATATAGTTTATACAGACCCTGACTGTAATGGTTATATTGGATTCTTATTTCATCACAAGAGCTCAGACAAATGTTGTGGTCAATGGATTTGGGGGCTGGCTAATTTACTGTCTAGAGAATTTAACTTGGCTTCCATTAAATAGAATTGGTGCAGAGAGCAACTGGTGATTAAACAGAGGGTGGGGCTGCTTTGGAGCCACCGTCCTGTCCAAGAACCTGGATCAAAACAGTAAACCAGAAGGAACAGTTAATCAAGATGCTGCAAGGGTTGGAAGTTGCACCACCACTTTCACCTTTTCAGGCGGCAAATGGTTTTTGATGCCATGCCTGTAGTCTAACAGCAAGAAGGCTCCTGAGGGTGTGTATGCTGGGCTACCGTGCAGTGTCTGAAGGTACACACTTAACACTGCGTTCAAAACGTGCATGGATTGCCAAAGAAGCCAGCTCCCTGTTGTGACTCACTGCATCCATGCTCAGTTTTTCTCTTTAACCCTCTGGTGACTGTGGGGTTTCCTCTGACGAAGGGTCTCTTTGAAAGCACAGTCTGCCCCAGGTAATTTTCACAACAAGTACAACATGCCATATTCTCCCAGGACAGTAAATGTTGGACTGTACGACTTATGTCTCACCCTCTCTGAGGTGCTAGGCAATGGGCAAGAATGGCACAGGTCCAACCTGGGCATTTATTTTTACACCCACATCTTTCTATACTGCAAAATTTGCCAGACTTCTCCCCTGTCCTTCCCTTCTCACCAGGAGAGCACTTGAACACAAATCTCTCCCCTGTGCACAAAACACCCCAACCTGCCAGAACAGAAGAGGAGAAGCCAATTTCCAAAGGGAAAAGATCTGGTTCTTTGGCACTAAAAAAAGAAAAGAGCCACCTAGCGCCAGACGCCCCTGCAGGGTGATTGTTGTTGCGTTGAGCTCACTGACGCAAACAGTGTTCGTCCTTAAAGACTATTAGTCATCCCAAAGTTAGTCCCTGTGTCAAAGGGATGAGCAGCAAGGTAGTCCTGATAGTCCCCATCAATCAGCTTGTCTGCATTGTTCTTGGCAAACCAACAATCAACTTCCTGCTCTCCGTTGTAAATCTTCCTCTGCTTCCACACAACAGGAACCAGGCGACCTTTCACCCTTAGCGTGTTCATGGACCTTGGGTTTGACTCTTCAGCTGGGCTCTGGCTGGCCAGCGGGGAGCTTTCAGCAAGAGGGTCCTGGGTAAGTTTCACTTCCTGGTGCAAGAACTGACCTGCAAGGAAAAATGAAATTTAGTACTCCGGCATCTGCTTCATTTCGTAACTGAGTTCTCTAAAAGGGGCTCCAAAGCCACAGCCAAATGGATTGGATTTAAAGGCTCTAGAGTGTGGGGTGCCTGAAGGGCTTCCCAGAGGTGGTGGAAAGAGGCTACATGCTGCAATTCTTCTCTTTAGCTCTCACCCCCACCCGGGGACCAGGGCTAAAACTCTGCTCTCACTTTGTCTCCGGAAACACAGACCTCTGCTGGTTCAGCTCAGGAACTGCTCCTTGAGCCTCTTAAGTTGAGAGTTTCATGTTCTCATCTGCAGACTAAGTCCAATGGAGGGTGACGTCACTCACTTTGTACACGACAAAGCTCAAACAAAGGAAGGAAGGTGAGTCCAGTGGTGGAGGAACTAGCCTGAAACTTAGGAAATCATTTTCCACTCCACTTCCTGTATGACACTGGACAAGTCCCTTGGGTTATGTCTATGCTTAAGAATGCATATTAAAATAATGGTGATTAATTCAAACTAACTTAGTTCGAACTAGCATGTCCGCACTAGAAACCTAAATTGAACTAGCATGTCCATGCACAGGACTTGCTAGTTAGGCTTTGGAAGGGGTCACCATGGGAAGTGTGGCAACATAGCACCCGAAAAGGGCCATGCCCCCACCCAATCCATAGAAAGAGGAAGGCATCCTGGGAGGAAGAAGGTCAAACTGCCTTTAGATCGAACTAACGGTTAGTTCAAACTAAAGGCAGGTTTTACAAGTTCAAACTAAACTTTCCTTAGTTTGAACTAAGGAAAGCCAGTGTGGCCATGAACTAATTTAGTTCAAATTAACCCTCCATAATTCAAACTAAATTCGTAGTGTAGCCATAGCCTTGACCTCTAAGCCTCAATACCTCAGTGTTCATAATAGCACGTCCCTGCTTCGAAGGGGTATTGTGGGGCTCCATAGGTTAGCACTGGGGAAATGCTCAGCTACTGCAATAATGGGGCCATATAAATACAATTGACGGATACTCAGATGGGTGACCTCGAGAAGAAAGGCATGGGAATGCTGAGGGATTCTACTGGAACTAAAATTGATTGTGACCAAATTAAGGCAAGGATCCCGCTTCTCAGCTAATCCATCCCATGCCTCCAGGCTGCCGACTCCTCCATCTGGCCCTCAAAACCCTTTGAAACAATTGATTCTCCACTATCACTCATCTATGTCATAAACAGTTTGCTACAGTTTGGCAAGCGAGGCCCAAAAAGGCTTGGCAACTTTGTAAATACATGGCCTAAATTTGACCTTTAAAGACATGTTATAGGAAAACGCAATGGTAGTGAGGGCCATTCCTTACTAGTTGATGAGGGCTTTGACATGCATGCGTATTGCTGGTAGTTATTTTATGTTTACTTCTATCTTCTTAGAGGTTAGCAATTTAGATAAACTGTTGTCCTGTCCATTACTGTTGTTCTATTTATGAAGAGGTCAGAAGGGAATATTAACATCTAGATGTATCACTGAAGTAACAATGTAAACTCTCTGTTGACTGTGCTAATGCGGCTAATTACCTGTGGTGCCTAGGAGGTGAAGATTTTACTTCAAAGGGCGATATACATTACTATTCCCCACTCAGTAAAATTATCTGTGAACTGTCACAAGCCCTTCAATGGTTATTGCTGACTGGTATGGTCTGAAGAAGAACCCACTGAGTAAAAGTGGAGCATCGTTTTTATCAAATCCCACATGAGAAAATTTCGTTCTAATGCCCACCTTGCTACAATTATAAAGGAAGCTTGGAGCATAATCCTTTTAGCTCACATCTGTCCAAGTTTCTAAGAAATTTGGATCACAAGATGGAGATCCTGGCATCAGTTTTGAACCGCCCTGCTAATTCTCATGTGAAAGTTAGAACAAACTCTCTATATGGACTATTTAGTCTTCATTTCTCTAAACGGGATTTCTAACAAGTGAAGCTGTGAAATAAAGGACTGAGAACATGATGCATATGGACTTTCAAATCATTTGTATGTATGTCATTTCTTTAACAGTTCTCTTACTGTTTTTGTCTTCTCTTTTATAATAAAGCTTTAGTTTTAGTTACTAAAGGACTGGCTGGCAGCATGATGTTTTAGTAAGATCTGAACTTATACTGATCTGGTGCTGTGGCTGATCCTTTGCGGTCAGGAGAACCCTTTTTGCTAAAGAACATGGAGTTTTAACTAACTTATTTCTTCACTAGATCCAATGATTAATTGGGGGCGAGAGACTAAAATGCAGTAAAATGGGCTGAGTATATTTTGTCTTAGTTTCTTGATAACCAGTGCGGGGAAGCAAAAGTATTGTTTGTGGCTGATTCAGGAAGTCTAACTTCAGTGTCACCCACCACTACTGGGGGAATCTGCTCTCCATTTGCAACCTATCCTGATCTTGGCATTATCGGGTGGGTAATCCAGGCACAGATGGGTAACAATGTTTACAATGGAAAAAGCCCGATACGTACCTAGTAGGCCATGGGAATGTGGGGAGAGGCCTTTACCGTTGGAAATGTAGAATCCCAGATGGTTCCGCTGATAGGGGGCTGGGTTCTTGTACTGATGAATCAAAATGACAAAGCTAATGGTCCCTTGTATTGACACGGTGACATTGGAATTGGCAACAATGGACACCTGAAGGCCATTGCTCCCTACCATGGAACTCCGGTCACATGGCAAAATGAGTCTTTCCCCATCATCCAGGATGACCTTGATGGGTGTGATCTCGACGTAGGATCTTTTGGGCTTATTGCTGAGGATAGTGATGGTGCTAAAGTAGGTCCGTTGTTTCTTGTGACCATTGAGAGGAGCTGGGGCACCAATTAACTGCCCGTTCACAGTTACACCTTTTAGAGAAAAGAGACGGTAGTTTAAAATTTGAGCGAACGAATGGCTCAGAGTGGCTGTGATGGAGTGTGCCTAATTCTCATTTTGATTCACCCTCAAAGCACCACTCATGTGGGGATCCAAATTCTCCTAGGTGCCATCGTGGTTGAATCAGCGGGGTCAACATTTTCAAACTAGACTGCCTCAAGGGAAGACCCCTAACTCCATATTTTGACATCCCAGTTTGAAAACAGGGCCCTGTGTGTTGGCAGAATTGTGCCTCTGTTTCTCTGGTCAATGTGAGAGAGGACCAGCTCAGTCCCACAGAATGGTAACCAGCACGGGTCTAATCCATGGACCAGTAGAGCCAGGGGCAGAATTATTTCTGGAGAGACTGGAATTGGAGCTGACCTACTGCCACTGCTCTACAGGCATCAAGTCTATGGGTCATTCTCTGTAGACTGCCATGCAGCTTAACAGAGAGGTTCTGGTCTGTCATCCCTGCTGCCAAAGGCCAAGAAAGTTTCTGCACAAGCCGCAACAGCAGAAGTGGGATAGATGCTATTTTGGCCAACATATAGCTCTTGAACCAGGACTCCCAGAGTGAAAAGCACAAGCTTCTACAGTTTAAGTTAAAGAACACTGCCCGAAACAGCACCAGACTCATAGTCTCTGTGTATTGACTTAAGAGTCACCAGTAACGCACACTCACTAATGGGTTATGTGCATTTCTCCTGTACTACTTTTTAAGTACGCCTCAATTCTGCACCAGGTAAGCCAAATGGAGGGATGGGAGCCAGTGCTTAAAGTGAACCTATCCAAAGGAGTGGTGGACCTGGAAAATGAAATTTCTGCAACTTGAGCCTGGTCACTGAAGGGCACATATCTCCCCTCCGATTGCTTCTCCTGTGGCTCTGCCTTCTGGGGTGTAAGCAGCCAATCAGGGTCACTGGAGGAGGCAAGTTGGGGTCTCTCTTCCTCCACCCAGACACCGTTCTCATAGGGAAAGGGACAGAGAAATTATAGCAACTCAGAGCCTCTGCACTCCCTTTTCTGCCTTCCCACCTGTGAGCAACAGGACAGCACCTCCACGTTGCCCTCCCTTCAGCACCCAGGCTAGGAATGGGGGTGAAGAGACACAAGGGGGCAGAGCTGAGATAGGAAAGGGGGAGCAGAACTGATGGGGGCTACATGGGAGACCAGACAGATATGATGCTGCTTTTCTTTCTTTGCAAAATGACAGATTCCCACCCTCAGAGAATAACAATGGAGGGTCAAGACCGGCCAGCGCTCCCTGTCATGGTCACAGGGGAAACTCTCATTTCTTTCTCCAGGCACTTAATTGCCATTTATTTTAATAGTTGTGGCACTGTTCTCTCTCAAGTACCCTCTTCAGTCAAGCCACAAAAAATCAGCCAACACAGCCTGCGAGGGAAGCTGCTGGGCCGTCTGCCAAGCACTGGGTTTATTCTCAAGAAAGCAGGGGGTGGATCACAGATGGGCCAAGGAAGCTGGACCAGCGTTACAAAAGTGCCACACAAAATAGATTTCCAGTGACTTTTTTCTCCCCCTTGTAAGACAGACTTGTATTGTCTGTAGCTTCTCAGCCCCTACCCTTGCTCCACAGCTTTCCTGATTAACAAACAATCCTCTTACTTATCGTGACGCTTGGGAATTCCAGATCAGATCTGAATGCTGGGCACTTGGAGGGGGTCACACCCGCCTCTGCTTTGCTAATCATTGCTGTTTTCACTTTCTCAGGGCTGATTCAGTGGCAAAAACTGCTTTAAAAGTGCCATTACTGTCAAGCAAGGGTAATGAATTTTTTTTGTCAAGGTCCAAATTTTTTGGTCCAGGTAGAGTCAAGGTCCAGAGAAAATAACACAAAAGAAACAACACCCCTGATAATAACTAAATAAAAAGTTGGCGGTCTGTTCAAAAGGGTTTGGCAGTCTGGATTAGACCCACAGTCTATCTCTGCTATGTATCCCAGGTTAAAACAAACAGTCATCAACGGCCTCCATGCAGAGGCATCCTTTTGCTACAGTTGGACAGGGACTTAGCATGGAGGGCTGCCAATCTGCTAAATAAACTGTATGCAGTTATATACTAATAACTAGGACCGGTACAAAGCATGCCTTCCCACTGCCGGAGAGGACTCTTGGTTATAAGCTACCAATGCTCATGCAATCAATAAATTTGTTAGTCTTTAAGTGCCACAGGGCTCCTTGTTTGTTCTGCTGAACTAAACTAACACAGCTGCCCCTTTGGAACTTGCAATCCTATGGTTGCATTTTGCAGCACTCCAACCGGGGAGCTGAATCAGTGAACCCTGCCAGTGGCACAAAAGAGGGTCAGATCCCTTAGCTCAGTCTGACAGTGGGAGGCCGTCAGCTCACATAATCCACCATGTGTTTGGTGTCTGACTGTCAGCTGGCCACTTATTTAGTTGTGCTTGCTCCATACCAGTTGTCCCACCTAACAAGTGCTGCTTGCTCACATCCAACAGGAGCAGGGTCTTTGTATTTCCATGGTCCTGGTCTTTGTATTAAATATAGGAGGTGGTAGCCCCTGTTTGATGTATAGTTGCAGCACCTGGCTTCCTGCCAAAGGAGCCTTCAGCCGGGCAAAGACTGGGCATCTCTCAACAGGTTTTGAATGTGTTTGGTACTAAGCTACAGACAACCATCAAGAGCACACATTCCTCCATCCCTACACCTGTAAAATGATGGCAATGCTTTCCTCCCTCTCTGGCTTGTTGGGAGTTCAATGCCTAAACTACCTTGTTGCAAAGTATTCTCTCCATGTGACTGATACCTGCAGCTCAACTTTCCCCAGTGCAGCAGCCGGTGTAGCCCCGACAGGATTCCCTGTTAGCTTACCAGACTCCTTATGATCAGAGACCAGTCTGAGAATGTCCCCTGGTTGCCCATCAATATTGAAGCAGACAGCTAGCTTGCTGGAGGGGAAATCAATGACAAAGTGAGGGTCTCCATCAGCTGGGAAGACATGAAAAGGAAACCAAAGGTAAAAGACGTTCATGGAATGCCTGTCTCCAGTTACAGAATCTCACAAAAATAGGTCTCAAAGATTCTCTTCTGTGTTTTTTCCAAGAGTTTAGGGATAGCTAGTTGGGAAATTGAGGGTTTTTTCCCAAGAAAATTTTGGGTTTACAGGGAAAAATTAAAAAAAAAAGGCATTCCTGATTCATCTGACAAAGTGGGTTGCAGCCCAAGAAAGCTTATGCCTGAAGAAATTTGTTAGTTTTAAAGGCTGTGTCTACCCTAGCAAATTAGTCCAGACTAAGGAGGCTTAATTCAGACTAATTTGATCCCTGTCGACATCAGGTTTTGCCCAGTTTGAACAAAAAAAATTTTTAGTTCAAACTAGTTAGTTCAAATGGTAAGTTCAATCTAACTGTTTAGTTCAAACTTATTTTGAACTATAGTTCAAACTAGTATGATGTAGTCATGTTAATTTGAACTAAATAATTTCAAACTAGTGGTTAGTTCAAACTAACCATTTTTTTTTTTAGTTTAAACTAACTTTTAGTTCAAACTAGCCACATTTTTTTAGTCTGAACTAAAAAGTTAGTTCAAACTAAAAAAACAGGATTAGTTCGAACTGCTTAGTTCAGACTGAGCACATCCAAACTAAGCAGTTAGATGTAGACATAGCCAAAGGTGCCACAGGACTTTCTGAACTCCTGTCACAGTACTTCAAGGAAGTTGAAGTTCAAGTGCCTTATGTCCCTTTTTTCTTTATAGGTCACGTTCACTGGCTGGACTACATCCCATGATGGACTAAGTGGTCCTGCTTAGCGAAGGACTGCCATGCAACATGGCACTTACGTAGTCATCATGCCACCTGGGAGATATAATCCTGGCCCCCAGAGACTAATGGGTGCGTGAAGCATCCAAATGGTACTCTCGTAAGGCACCATGACAGTTCTTCAGAACTGAAACATTTCATTTTTCTGCTGGAGATGTATTGGGTTCTGAGTGTTCAGTTTTTCAATGAAAAACCAAATTTTCCATGGGAAATAGTAAAAAAAAAAGCCCCTTTTTAATGATAAATAGTTTAGATGGACACTTCCTGACCAGATCTAGGATTAGCATCAACATTAGGTACAATGAATGGTAACTTCAGTCTGGTCAAGTCCTCCTGTATGTCAAGAATAATTTGGAGAAGTAGCAGGCATATTTCCTGCTGCTGAAGCATCAGCTGGTGGAAAACCGCTGTATAAAGATGGGCCTGAGCCATCAACTTCAGAGACAGGCATATTCTTCTTTAGTATCTGGTGAAATCCGGAGCTAGGCTCTTGGTTTAAGCATATTTATGTTTAAAAGATGGTTGAAAAAAACATTTATAAATACTGGGAATACTTTTTGAAATTTTTTTACTGCCTTTTAAAATTTCAGCAACCTTATTTTGAAAATCAAGTTATGGTGACCATTTATAGAAATAAAACCCTTTTGACCCCTAAAACAAACCAGCTCTTTTAATGAATGCACTAGGCCTCCTGAATATGCACCCTGCCATGCTTCCTAATTTGCCCTCTCTCTAACTTTTATTCATTCATGTTTTTTTTCCTTTTTTTCCCTACAAATCACTGTGTTCTAATCAGATGAATAGGATGCTTGCCAGTTTGCTCCAGAAAGTTGTACGCCACAGGCCCTAAGAGTTGTGGCTTTGCACATCAACTGTTGTTTACCTTCAGTTATGAAATAAATAGAACTGAGAAATAGACACTGACCTGAAGTTTTGGAGATTTTAATTCTTTGTTTGTCTGGTTGCCTGGGTACATCTAGAAGTGGGGAAGAGAAAGCAGCCAGAGTTATGGGTAAAATCGCAGAATGAACCATGTGTTCCCAAAACATGTTCAGAGAAATTACATGAGTTGCCCAAAGACACGCATCAAGTAATTAGCAAAACCAGGATTATAATTCCAGTTTCCTGTCTCCCAGTCCTCTGGTTTAACCACTAGATAATCCTTTCAAATGACATCAATTTATTGAAGGAACATGACCAATTATTACAGTTATTTTGTTTGTACCTGGTGGTGCTTTGTGTCCTTGCAGACTCTGTACTCTTTCCCCAGTGCCATCAGTAAAAGGGGCGGCATGTAGACTGGGCTGGGTGGACTGTAATTCTTTCATCTTCAGGGAGGTGAAGGGGGTGATGAAGTTGTAAGTCAGGGCTAAGGCCTTGGCTTTGTTCATTAAGTTTTCCTTCTCCTTAGCGTCATCACTTTTTAGCCAGGAGGTCAGAAGCTCCTTGATGGTGAGATAGCTCCAGGCCCTTTCAGCATAATTCTGACTCTCCTTGTCATCCTCCATGCCAGGGGAGCTGCTGACGTCATTCTTGCTTGGGACATCTACAGCCACATCAGTTTTGAGGAGAATGTATTTGTTGGCGTTGCTGGCTGTCACCTCCACATGGAGGCTGTCTGAGTCACGCTTGATGAGCTTTCCAGCAATGACAATTTCAGATCCATTGAAGTAGTTGGGGAAAATATTCTGAGTGACCTGTTCCACACTGTCCTTGGGGTAGTCAACCCGGATGTTGGAGAGAAGGGGTGTCCCGATCTCATCATAGAACCTGAAACCAATCATATTTCCCACATGTTAGTGTTTTCAGCCAGGTACTCACACACGCACAGGTCCACACATTCCTGGGTACACATCCTCACAGAGGGCTGAATTTTCACTTGGGATGGGATATTCCCTCAAGGTAATATCAACAGGTATGATGGGATGTTGCCTTTCTCTGGTTCATTGAGCGTGCATCCTGTGCTAAGAGCTGCTGGCTGTATTCTGTATGTTCTCCTTAGACGCAGAAGGCCTGGGGTGGGGGGGTGGATCTCAACACCATTTATTATACAATTCTTTGAAAGTCAGAACGGCTTCCATTAGACCTGGAGATTATACACCTCTGTACCTGGAAGTCTTTAAACCTTGATTTGGTGACTTTGATGACTCAGTCATAGGT
Source organism: Podocnemis expansa (assembly GCA_007922195.1). Classification (NCBI taxonomy): domain Eukaryota; kingdom Metazoa; phylum Chordata; order Testudines; family Podocnemididae; genus Podocnemis; species Podocnemis expansa. Next base: position 3,134,195 of record ML682033.1, read on the forward strand.
TAGGTATCTATTGCGGGAGTGGGCAGGAGGTTCTGTGGTCACATTGTGCAGGAGGTCAGACAAGATGATGACATTGGTCCCTTTGGACCTCAACATCTATGACTCTATGAATACACCAGCTTTCTTTCAAGACCTACAACATCCTACGAATGTCTTCCTCTTGGTAGGATAGAAAAGCTTTCATGAGGTACCCAGATCTGAGTTTACTGTTGCATGATTGCCATGCAACAACCAATGGTCTTATTCAGACCAAAAGCTGCCGAGAGGATGGCATTCTCTAGCAAGTTTGAACCTTCCAGTATCAGCCACAGGAGCAGATTAACAGACGGGCCCAATGGGCCCATGCTCAGGGGTCCACCACAATGTGGGGGCTCTCTGCCCTGCTAGCACTTGTGGGGGAGTGGGGCAAGTTGGCTCAGAGGCCTGACTCTGATCTCCTGCCCCACACTTGGGCCGACTGGTCTGCCCCCAAGGGCAGAGGGGCCAGCCTGCATTCCTGCCCTACCCTTGAGCCAGCTGCTCCACACCCAGGGGCAGGGTGGACTGGCCGCAGTCTGGCTGATCAGTCCCTGGGGGTGGCAGGTCCAACTGGTGTGGACAGTATTATGTCTGAAGCCACATACCCGTCACCCCCACCACCTCCAGGGGCCAACCAGCCAGGCGACACCCGGCCTCTGGCCCCATGCCCCCCAGGACTGGCCCACCTGTGCCAGTGCCCTAGGCTGGTGTGGGGTTGAGGAAGATGGGGGAGGCCCAGTGGCCCTGCAGCCCCTGATCCACCTCTGATCAGCTACCTCTTCTCTTGCAAATCTGGACTCGCAGAACTCAGTTCTTGAAAGATAAATGAGCAAAGAACTGACTTCAATTCTATTTCTGCTGTCCAGCCATGTTGATTTCTTGCGCCTGCACATATGGTTTGTTAAAGAGCTTGGACTTTTTTATTTTTCTTTCATTGAAAGCTTTACAGTTCACTCTATTATAGTATTGCGCCATATCTAATGCCTTTAGTTTAGGAACCTCAAAGCCCTTTTGAAGCATCAATGAATTAGTCCTAAGAATGTTACTGTTCAACCCATTTCACAGATTGCTAAAACAAAGCACTGTGAGATAGGCTAAGACACAGGCAAAGGTGGAATGGTTTTTCACCATGGCGGTGGATGGGTTTTCTCCTTGTGTAAAAAGTACAGAAGGCAAGCATATTAAACTCAGCGCAACAGAGCAATCCAGGTACGACTGGCAACATGCAAGTTCACCCCTAAAGATATGTAGGCAATAGAAAGTGGAAAAAATAGAAGATCCCCTCCCACCCCACAGAAAATTTCATTTATATGGGGGAACATTCAAATGCCAACAATTTTGAATGAAAACCAATGATTTACATGTGGAAATGCTGCCAAAGTGCCTCATGGGCATAGTAGTTTGGATGCCTCATGCTCCCACTCTCCTCGACAGGCTCGGCTCATTGGTTTGCCACGTTTTCCATGGTGCACCATGGTTTCCTTGGGTTTTCATAAGAGAGGAGGCACTACTATATCAAAATCCCTGATTAGGATGTATCATGAGAGATGTTGTCCTGTCAGGGAGTCCAACCTATCAAGGAAAATAGGAACAGGAGGCAACCAGACTGTAACTCCCATGAGGCCATGCTGCAGCATTTCTGATTTCAAATCTTTTAGGTTTGAGGTGAAATATTTTTCAATAAAAACCCAACTCAAATTTTTTTCACAGAAAACTGGTAGTTCTTGTGCCTAGACACTGTCACAGTGTCTAATATTTATCTGTCTAAAGAACAATGAGTCCTTTTTTCTCCACTTGTAGTCTGGGGTGAGAGGATACGCCTCTCCCATCTCTCCAGCCACCCAGATTTACACACACATGCACTAGCTCTCTCAAAAGAATTTAAACCAAAGTCTTGTTCTGAAGGTCACCGAAGGCACAATATCGTACACTTAATCTTCAAGCAAGGGGGGTTAGACCTCCCAAGTCACCATGCGTCCATAGAAAGAGTTTTACCACAAGACTTTTAAAACCTTAACTGACCTGCATCTCTCAACCACAGTCAAACCTGTAACAGCCCAAAGCTTTGGGGAGCTGAGGTGGAACTGTGAACCTATTTCAGTACCCACATTTTGCTAACCTCCTAAATCTTTATCAACAAACTTGCCTAGGAGCTTTGGAATCCAGATCTAAAATCAAAAGCTAGTTCCTGTCCCTACTGCACATTCATTTCAGGTGCCTCCTCCCCAAACCCACACCCACAGGGGTGACCAGATTCCTCATGTCCCAGTGTGGCAAGGGTAAACCTCAACAGACCCTTTCAGCTGTGCAGCCGCATCCTCATCCTCCTGGATCCGCCGCATCATGCCGCAGTTCTCCAATGACATCCTCTCCAGCAACTTGTAGTCAACATCATTGCCAATGCCAAGAGTAAAGAGGCAGAACTTCTCACGGATGGCCTCCTTGGTGTTGCTGAGGATCTTGGAGGACTGCTTCTCTCCAACAGTGGGCCGCCCATCAGTCAGGAAGATGATCAGGGAGACGCTTCTGGCGTCGATGTCGTTCTGAGCGATGTAATTGTTGAGTAACTTTGCACTTGTCAGGACAGCCTCGTTAATATCAGTGCCTGGGAATGCAGCAAAATCAGGAGCTTATTTTCGCCCCTAAATGTAGCACACATGGATGTTAAGACAATATCAATTGCCTCAACATCTCAACAATCGCAATATCTGGTACGTTCTACTCATTGTAAGGTGCCTTTGCACTGAAAAACAGTACGGTGCCTTCAGGCAGACTCTGCTACTCCTCTTTTTGGAAGGTCAATATCTCTGTCAGCTGGCACCACTACAAATACATTTTTCTCCCCAGTAACTGCAATAGAGAAGGTGGAAAACAGGGCTAACAATATTCAAAACAGTCCTGAATGAAACGCTAGGCTCCGTTCCTGAATGTTAGAAGTGAGGAATCTAACCCCAAAACCCCAAGTGGATTTTTGCTCAAAAAAAAAAAGAAACAAAACAAAAAAACAACAAACAAACAAACCACATCACACCAAGGAGTCATGTGGCACTTTAAGACTAACAGATTTATTTTTCGCATGAGCTTTCGTGGGACAAAATCCCACTTTGTTTCTCACACGAAAGCTTATGCAAAAAATAAATCTGTTAGTCTTAAAGTGCCACACGACTCCTTGGTTTGTGTTTTTGTTTGTTTGTTTGCTTGTTTTCTGGACTAGACTAACATGGCTATCCCTTTGGATTTTTGCTGACAGTCTTTATAATGAATCCAAAGCAAAGCCTCAGAGTCCAACACCCCAAATCTCTTGCACTGAAAATAGAAGTCCAAACTTTTAGCTTGACATCTTGTTTCTAAATAAAGCAGAGGAAAAAAATCCCAATGACCTTTTAAACCCTAAGTCAGTAGAACAGCTTTGGACACTGAAAATGATAATTTTTCCCCCCTAAAAATGTTTGCAATACAGGGCTTGTGTGTGGGTAGGTAGGCAGGTACACAAATACTGATGTGATGACATCCGGCCAAGCTCTGTTTGCTAAACAAGGCACACTGAAGACACAAAACCAAACTGTATGCTCACTGAGCCGGCCAATCCATGCATCTCTCTTTTTCCAACCCCATATTTGGGTTGGCAATTAATTATTTTCCATTGTTTTGGGGAGTAACTAGGCACATCCACTCAATATAGGCTCAGCTGGCCCTTACACTAGTCTGCTATGACCCCTCTGAGATAACATGCTCTGGTTATAGATCCATCTTTGGTCATTAGCAGAGAAGGACCCCCAATCTCTTCCTAAACTCTTTAGTTAGTAGTACATCAGAGCTCAACAAAAACTGTGCACCAGGTTGCCACGGCAAGCAGAGTTTGTAGCCTGGCACCTAGCTCTGCTGTGGAAATGCAGCAGAGGAGCACCCTCTGACTTCCAAAAATAAAATTGCTGGCGCCTAGCTGGAAGCCAATTTTCTCGAGCCCTATAGTACATGAAGTGCAGCAGACCATCCTGTCTGCTCATGTTTCCATTGAAAAGCTTCACTTAGAATGAATGATCATTGTTTAGAGAAGTGAGGAAAAGCAGGGAAGCCCTTGAAGACCTTCAGAGAGCTTGAGTCTCTTGCCTTCCTAAGAATTTGTAGAGATCTTTTTATAGGGCTTTGTGCAGGGAGTTTGGTGCTTAGATGTTGAACTGATGTGCTCCCCAAGATGTATGTTAGGTTACTGGGATTCCCAAATACTGTAGATCACAACTTACCACAGAGACCACTGCACCAAACCCCTTCTCTTCTATCGCAATTAGAGGATTATTATTCTTTATTTATTGTGTTACATAGCACTAGGATCCACTAATCATGGCCCAGGACCCCATTGTGCAAGGTGCTGTGCAACACAGAAGTCAAACAGAAGTCATCTTCCCTCCCATTTGCAATCCTTGTGACAGCTCCTGCGACTGCCCTCATGCTAAAGTAACATAAAGAAAGCCTTGAATGTAGCTCCAGTTGTCTCGAAACATTGCTTAGCAGCTGGAAACAAGGGGAAGGAGCAAGCACCCTGTGACCAGCCAGCTGTTTGTAGGTCACAGTTCGAGAATCACTTGTTTAAATAGTTGGGAAGCCTGTGTGATGAGAGCAGTTGGAGGGTGGGATTTTTAAATCTGCTCAGCACTGGGCTAAATCTGTGACCATTGGCACGAACAGAAAAGCTCCCGTTAACTCCAACAGCAGCACTTTTGATCATTCCACTGGGTGTTCCCTGAAGAGATCTGAAAGCTCTCAGGAGGGTGCAAAGTAATGAAAGGAATAAGCCAATCATGTCTGGGTCTCCATCCGTATCCTACCTCCAGTCGGTGACATATTAAGAATGTATTTCTTGGCATCTCGTATATTGTTTGGAGTCACCGGCACCAGCTGGTCCTGTTGCCAGACCTTGATTCGGTTACTAAATCCAATAATATTGAAGTGGTCCTCTGGCCTTAGGTCTTGCAGAATGGTGAAGAGAGCATCTTTGGTCTGAAAGAAACAAAGAAAGAAAGAAAGAAAATGAAAATGAATCAAATTCTTATTGTTTTGATGGCTAGGGCCCAGATCCTCAGTGATTTTAAATATCTTCGAGGCTCTGGGCCAAGAAGTCTAACTCCCCAGATTATTGTTTGTACTATGGTAGCAGCCAGGGGCGTTGCTGGCGCTGGGCACTCTGGGGCACGTGCCCCGAACCCCAGCACCAGTGGCCCTGATCTCCGGCCCAATCGGGCCAGGGATGAGGGGCCTGGCCGCCTGCAGCCACTTCCAGCCCCCTCCCCGGCCGGGGATGCGGGACCTAGCCACCCGCGGTGGCATGGTGGCGCCTGTCCCTGTCCCTGGCCAGGGGGCGGGGCCTACAGGCAGGGGGCAGGGCCTGGGCCCATGCCCCGGGTCCCTCCCCCAGCCAGCAACACCTCTGGTAGCAGCTAGAGGCCAGGGCTCCATTGTGCCGGGTGCTGTACAAATACATAATGAAACCTAAACAAAAGGAATCTAGTGGCAAATTGGTTACAAATCTGACATCAGAAATCACAACCTTCAAAAACCGCTAAGGGAACACTTCAGTCTTCCTGATCACTCCAATGACCTGTCGATAGCCATACTTAGGCAAATGGATAGCAAAACAACGCTTCAAAGAGAAACTGAAGAATTGGAATTCATATGCAGATTTGACACCATCAACTTAGGGTTAAAGTGAAACTACAGTTTTTTTACCTATTACAAAAGGTAATTCTGCTTTCTTTTTTCCCCACACTTCTCTCCTATATGCTGTTGTCCACTGTTAAAATCTAAAGAACTGCACTGATTTGCTGTAACAGTAACAGTCTGATCTGATCCTATGACTTACACTTCCCTCCATTTATTTTCCTCCCATTCATCTGTACTTCTCCATCTTCAAGCATCTGACAAAATGAGATTTTCTCCCATGAAAGGTTGTGCAATAAATAAATTTGTTAGCCTTTAAAAGGGCCACTAGACCCCTTGTTTGTTTTGCTGAACTCTACCCTTCTGAAACTTGTCATAATGAAAACACAATCCCTGCCCCAAAAGCTTGCAGCCTAGAGATGGGAGGCAATATATGGATATAGCAAGCAGACAGGGGAGCTCAAGAAAGCAGTTATGAACAGTGGGGCAGGAACCACATCACACCAGCTGCCTTACCATTTTCAAGTCTTTTAGGCATTGTGGCAGAGGTTGGAAATAAGGAAAGATTTAGAAGTGGATAAAGGCTTTGCAAGTATTTGCAAGCATATGGGGCAGCCTGGCAGCATGCATGAAGGTGCATGTCCAAAATAGTTACAAACAGAGTTAAATCCAGGGTGATGGAAATCAAATATTTCCAGACTTGGGGTTTTTATACAGGGAAAACTTGGAGAAAGGCACAAATGCCTCATCATACTGTGTATCCTATATTTCTATTCTGCAGTGAAGCTGATGCATTTAACTGCAAACAAATTACCCACTGCAAAGGAATCTCTAGTCATCTCTCCAGATGGTGATTTGGGGTCGGATCCAAGGGCCATTTGAAATCAGTGGGACTCTTTCCATCAACTTCAATCTGCTTTGGATCAGCCTACAGATGCCCTGAGCCCCTCCCTACTGACCTGTAGCCAAGCTGTTAACCCTTTCCCCATTTTATTTTGGTGATTTCTCTGTCCACTTCCCCCTTTTTCAATGTGGCAAGGGTTAACCCAATGTCACATCTCAGCAGAAAACATTCCATGATGGTTTCAGAGGCAACAAAATGAATAGGGACATAGACAGGAATCAGATGGACCCCTTGGATTTTAGCAGTCATGGGAAGTTCAGATTTAGGGTTTGGTCTGGAGAAGCATCCAAGACTTTGGCTGTTTTCCTAGACCTTTGAGACCATCTCTCCCTGGCAGCCTGTGCTGGACATTTCCTATTTCCTGGAGTGTCTTGTAGGAGTGAGAACAATGAGGGAAGCCTAATGGTGGCTGTTACAAGAATAAAGGCAGGGCAGAAGTTCACATCCGGGGGTGTAATCAGCTCTTTAATCCAGGACTTTTCATCCTCAAACACTTTGGGAACATCAGCTAACACTATCACTCCTGAGGAGGTAGGCCAGCACTCCCATGCCGCTTTTACAGATGTGGAAACTGAGGCTCAGAGAGTTTAGTTGATTTGACATATATACCCTATATCCAGCCACCATCAGGACTGCAAATAGGATCTCCCAGCTGTCAATCCTTTAGGCAACATTGCATCACATTTATAAAGGCAGTGAGACCCAATGAAGACGGGACTTGGTCCTTCTTCGTTATAATGGAGGAGTAGTTGGTCATTTGCTCCTTGACCATGGTATATAAGTGACTGGAGAGTGCCACAGGGAGTGGGGAATGCGGGTACGTTGCCATGTCAACCTGTAGTGAGGAATAGAAACAGGGCCTATGGCTTGGGGATGAATTCCCAAGTCATATTATAGGTGTGGCTGGTCGCAAAGTGCCTTATTAAGTGTGCCCAACCCTTCCCGTGGTCAGATCCTGTTTTCAGTTGCTTATAACTTTGCCAGACTGTGATCATCTGCACTGATATTTTCCATGCTGGGTGTTTGCCGTCGAATGAAATCTTCTGGAAAATTTCAGCTAAAAGAAATTCAGGCATTTCTGAGAATAAAGTTAAAAATATACAGTGTGTTGCCTAGGGTAAAAAAACTATTGCAGCCTTTTCTTTGAGAATCAGTCATGACACCAGGCTTTGGAGCAGTGACTTGAAACGGGGCAGGAGGATAACTTTTGTGCCAGGAGGACAGGCCTTTCAGCGTCTTTGTGGAAATCTGCCCCAATTCTGGCTTCAGTATAAACCTCTGAAAAATCACAGTTTGCATTGCTCAGTTGAGACAAGTTAAAGCTTCATAGAAAAAAATTCTGAAGATTACCTCTGCAATGACCATGTTCCAGTCTAGTGCTCTAGGGCTGATCAGGAATTTCTCTGCCACTGCAGCCCTAGGACATTATCAGCTTGGGGGGGATGAGGTACCACAATTGAAAGAAGGGCACTTTTCTCTCATGTGCTCTTACTGCTCCCCATTTAAGTCTAGGCAGTGAGGAGGGGGCAATGGCTTGATTTCAATGTAAGAGAGGCAAGAGCCACACCTAAGGAAGCCAGGGGAGTCTATTGAGTTAAGGAGCTGAGTTAAGGAGCTGGAAGGAGTTTAGGACTGGAGGCTGGGGGGCGAAGAAGACTGGGACTGGGAACCAGCGGGATGGGGGGAAGAAGGGAGGGAAGAAAGAAAGATGGATCTGACGAGGAGCCAGGTTTACACTGCTCCCGACAGGGCTGAACTGGAATGAATTGCCCTGATTAATGGGTGCGTCTACACTGGCAGGTTAGTTTGAACTAAGGAGCCTGAATTCGCACTAACTTAGTCCCCATCTACCATAGACTTTCACTAGTTCAAATTAAGGAATTCCTTAATTCAAACTAATGAAAGCTTAGTTCAAATTAGTAATACCTGCATTTAGTTTGAACTAAGCGCTTGGCTTGATTCATAGTTCAAACTAAGGGCAGTGCAGACCAGGATTAAGCCTTAATTCAAACTAAATAAATTTGAATTAGCGCAATCAGTTTGAATTAACAAAGTGCATTAATTTGACTTAATCTTTAACTCAAATTAGTGCACTTTGTTAATTTGACTTACTAAAATTGGGTTTAGCTCAAATTAAGGTCAAACTTAGTTCAAATTTGTTAATTCAAACTAACTTTTGTAGTGTAGAATAGCCCTTGTGCTGTGCTACACATTTGCATGGTTCTTTTTATCCTTTCAACCAGGCTGCATCATCACTGCTTCTGAGAAGGGAATTCCCTTTTCTGGAATGAAACTATCCTGATGAAACAGCAACACTTGCATTGCAGTCCTTGCTCCTCTTCCTTACCTGGAAGGCATGTCCACGAGAGCATTAAGATATTCCCTACACAGGAGTGTATACAAGACAAAAGTCATCAAGGGGCTAAAGAGGTTATCAAGGGAAACTGGTCAGTAAGTTTCTACTGCTGGAACCCCTTGGAGACGTTAAATGTACTTCACCAAACTGGGAAGCTCTCCCTTTAGGAAGCAAACATCCTTCTGTTCAGTCATTCACTGCACTGACTGATGGCTGGGGTGAGAAGGGAGGGCCTTTGTAGCTATTCTGCAGCTCTGCAGGAGTCTCTGGCAGCCTCTCTGCTCAGGCACAGTGGCAAGTTTCCGTATTTGGGCCTTGTAAGACCACAACAGGAATTTATCCTGAAATGCTTTAGGGAGCCAGCAGTTCTCTGCCCTCAGAGAGTCCCTGAACTTCAGATACTGCCCCGAATGAGTCACTCCATGGCAAGGCATGCCAAAAAGTCCTCAGATGGCATAGGCAGGTTAACCCTTTGACTGCTGGGATTTTCCAGACTGCTAGATAATTGGATGTTTAGAACGACAGTAAGTCATCCTGCATTTCACCCAGCATGGAAGCATCTAGGAAGCCAGATCAATGCGCGGGCTCCCATTGCGTGAGACATTATAGAGCTAAGTAATGCAGAAGGATAGCTCTGCCCCAGCAGAGCCAAAGGAATGCAATAATTGGAGATGACCTAGAATGACTGGGGAGAGGAAGTCACAATAAAATAAGAATTTACCAAAATCTTGTCTTGCCACTTGCTAGGCATGAGTGATTTGCGGAATGAACTTCCAGCACAGATAAATTTTGAGGAGAGAGTGAAACAAGCTTGCACCTTCCTCAGTACTGGCTTGCTTGTTCATGTGAATCAGCATAGAAGAAAAGGAACAGATGGGCAACTGAGGCCATGTAGCTGGATAGACTCAGTTCCCGCATCTTCACAAGCCTCTAATGAGAGAAAAGCCATGTTTTTGTGACAGCTGCCATGGAGGCTGACACACCAAGGAAGCCCCAGAACTAGGCATTATATTGTGAACTGAAGAATCTGCCTATGCAGCAGCCACACTAAAATTGGGACCCACTGTGTATTTCCAGTGGGGATGGGGAAGATGCATAACACACTGCGCATTGGCAGTCCTTGCATGAACATTTCTGCCAGTGGCACTTGGGCATTACATACTGGGAGGTGAAGAAGAATAGAGTCTCTTGTTGGGTGAGTGGAAGCAGGAATACGCTTGACCGTGGTGGGCTCTACAGCTTAGACCAGTGGTTTTCAAACCATGGGTTAGGATCCAGTACTGGGTCGCAGACTCTCAGGTACTGCATCACAGCACCTCTGCTGCTGCCAAAAGACAGGAATGTATTGCTCAAAAATGTCGGTGTTAAGGTCACAGGCATCAATGATTTTTTTTCAGCTGGGTCTTGAAGAAAAAAGTTTGAAAACCACTGGCTTAGTTGACGCCAATGGCTACAGTCATTCCACTGTTCAGTTATGGAAACCTTGGAGCGCCTTGGTTGGGCCTGAATATTCAGACAACTCCATTTGCAGAGTCACTCGAAGAACTAGAACAGCTGATGATGTTGGTATTTACATCGTGCCTTTGACTGGAGGATCTCAAAGCCCTTTAAAAGCATCAATCACTCCTGGGAGGGAGGTATTTCACAAAGGAGTAAACTGAGGTGTGTGGTAAGACTAACTAACTGGTCACAAAGTGAGTCATCAGCAGTGCCAGGAAGAGAACCCAGGAATCCTGACAATCCCCTCTCACATTTTTCTAGTGTGTCATGCATGCCAGCTCTGCATTTTGACCTCCAGCCAATGTCACTTCCTTCTATGTACTTCAGAAGCAGCTGTAGCCGTCAGACAATGGGTAGCCCTTTCCTCTTCTCTTTGCAAGGCCATGCTGGAGTGACGCAATCCTGAGGAACATCTAACAGGGTCAGTCGGAAAAGTTGGGTAACTTGAGTCAGAAATACTTCATGCCTGAGTGCTGACGCAGACATTCCCACAGTCTGATGGGACAGTGTCGGAGCAGCTGGGGCACCCTCACCCAGTGGAACGGCGCCCCCGGTGACATTTATGCCACAATCCCTCAGTTGTTGTACAGAGCAGGCCCAGGGGAAAGCGTGGACGTCATACACATGAAATGAAAGTCAAGCTGCTCAAAGGGAGACAATGCATGGTTGTTAGTCTTCCCTAGCTAGGCTGCACTCTGAAACTCCTATTGATTACCTCATTAAAATGTCCATTCGCACAGCCTTTTCCTAAGCATGCCCACAGACGTTACCTCCTAGACAGATATTTTAACCACTCCTATACGCAAACCCGCCATTGACTTCAGTAGACTTTGGACCAGGTCCTGTAGTGAAAACAGACCAGTCTCAGCTTCCCTGAAATCAGACACTTAGGGTAGATTCATGTTGCAATGAGACACCCATGGACGGCCCATGCCAGCCAACTCTAGCTCCAGGGCTCGGCCTGTGGGGCTGTTTCATTGCTGATAGAGTGCCAGATTCAGGCTACAGCCGAGGTTTTGAAACCCTTTGGTCCTAGAGTTCAGGGTCCGAACCCAAGCCCAGAACGCTACAAAGCAATGAAACTAAAGTGACCGGATGTCCTGATTGTATTGGTAGCATTTTGATTATTAGGGCCTTCATCTTAGGACTCAAGAACCCATTCAGCCATTGTTCCCCCCATCCTGATTTTTCACATTTTCAGCTACAAAAAGATGGCCAGCTGAGAGACCTCTTCAACCAAGTAAGGCACAATAAACATTGGCCAACAGATGAATCCATCAGAAACATGCACTCATCTACAGAATGAGCTAACGATCCACAATTTGGCTAAAGGAGGATTAAAGAGCTAGGGGCTCTAGCAACAGCTCACAAATACCATTGAGAGCAGAGAGGAGTTGCACCGTGTGGTACTTGGGGAGAAAACTACAAACTAGGAGAGAACGCTAAGAAAAGGAGAGTTTTGGCTGCCAAGTCACAAAAATCTTCCTGATGGTACCTTTTAGACAATAGAATAATCTCCTAAGGCAGAGGTCCCCAAATTGTGGGGTGCAGAGGAACATTTGGGAGGCACAGCAGGGCCTCAGCCTCCACAGGGGACAAGGAGGAAGCACAACCTGCCTCCACTCTGCACTGTTCCCAGCCTCCAACTCCAGCTCTGTCTCCCAGCTCAGCTGCAGCATGTTTCCCTCCAGGCAGATGGCTGGCACGCAGCCAAGCTCAGTTCCTGTACAATGCAGGAAACAGGTGTTTTGACACCGACTCTGCCTGGGAGTTCACTGAGTTTAGCTGTAGTTATCCGTGGCAACAGACTGTCACTAAAAGATAACTGCACTGGCCAGCTTTGCTGTCCTGAATGTGGTTCTCTCCAGGTCCTGCTAATGAATTGGGTCTCGGAGATTAACTTTTTAGTTTTGAGGATGTTACTTTTCGGCCTCAATTTCCCTATCTGCAAAAGGGACTAGGGAGAAGCAAGGTCCAGTTATTGGAGCATCAGCCCGTTACCTAGAACAGTGGTTCCCAACCTTTTCAGTAACATGGCACACTTTGATGAGACAAACAATTCCATGGCACATCCATGTTTTTTAGTTGAATTGATTGCTCATGAATGTCACGTTTACTTGCATTTACTATGGTTACTGTCTTACTAGAGAGGTTTGCAAAACAGTGCATACAACAAGCTAAAGAATGATCAAGTGCATTAATGTTTCACTGCCACTGGAAAAAAGAAACATCATCTTGATTTTGCCCTTTTTGGCCACCTGCATTTAGAAGGGTCAATTTTTAGAATCAAAAGACCAGCACCTCACTTTTAATCTGATGACCAATTTTCACAAGTTGTTTGAGTTGTAATTTTGGTTGGATAAAATATTGTTTAAGATGAAACAATCTTTATTTTATGTTTATTTTCATTACCTTTGTACAAAACTTCACAGCACATTTGGACAGTTCTCAGGACACAGTGGTTGAAAACCACTGACCTAGAAGACCTAGGTTCAATTCCCTTTTCTTTTACAAACTTACTTATGACACTGCATAAGTTACTGAGTTGTTCTTTGCCTCAGTTTCCTCTTTTGTAAAGTGGGAATAATAGTATTTCCCCTCTTCTGAGGGGCAGTAAGAAGATAAGTGCATTAAAGACTGTGAGGCACTTGGGTACTATCGTGAATGGTGACCATCGATCCACAAAGGTTTGTGTGAGAATGGAGTATTATCTACCTGACTGAGCTGTATGAAGATTAATAAATGAGCCTGAAGTGTTTTGAACCTGCAAAATGTGAGCTAAATGCTTGGGATTATTATAATAACTCTGTATCAACTCCTCAGCCCTGATTAAATTTGAATCTTAATCATTTTTGTGAATATACATGATCTGAAAAACAATCTTAGGCAAATTAGTCTCTCACCTTTAAATGTGTCACTTCCACTGAAAACGACAGAGTTCTAGAGTTATAAGCCAGAGTCATACAGTGATGAACAGCTGTAGGTTCTCATTCTCACGTGATTTGTTTTAAAGGAAATCATTTATCTTTTAATATGCACATTTTAGACTGAAACTCCAACCCCCTTCACAACAAACAGTTTCCATGGAGCTAATAACTAAAAGGTCAATGCCAAGGGAGGAGACATTTACCCTCTGCCCTTGATGCATTGCTTAATGTCTCTCTTCACTCCCCCTGCCTGAAAAATATTCCAAGCCCTCCATCCCTTCCCTGCAGGCTCCACAAGACAGATCTATAGCTGTCACAGTGTTGAAAGGAGTTCAGCAGATCAGATTAAGTCAAGTGGATTTCAACATCAATTAATTACTGCTCACAATAGTGAGATTCAGACAGAAGCTGAGTGCTTATGTTTTTTATTTCAATTAGCCTACAGTCATTGTCAAATGCTCCATGGAGGAAATTATATTTTCTCATAACGTCTGACTGAGCACTCATCAGCCTGGCAGTCACCACATTTTTGGCAAGTTCTGTGGACATCATATTTTCGTGCAATCCACTGGGGGTTATGAGACAGGTCCCACTCTGTGCCCAATCCACAGAACGTGTGCGTCTGTTATGGGCCAAGTGGCACGAGCTGTAATAACTCATCCTTTTAGTTCTGGAATTCCTTGGTTTAAGACCAAGTGTTTTGGCCAAGATAGCAGTTATGATTCTTGTTTTGAGCAAATTCACAATCTTGTGCTCTGACAACCAGATAAAACTGCCTCATCTGCATTAGGTCCAGATGACACCACCATTCTAATGTGAAGTGAGTAATTAAGTACTGTAGAATACGCTCTACAGTTATACCTACACTTACAAGTTATTTCGAATTAAGGAGGCTTAATTCAAAATAACTTATTCCCTGGCCAAGGAGGCATTTTATTATATCGAATTAAGCGGTTCCTTAATGCGAAATAAGGAACCACTAATTCGATATAATAAAACCACCTTTTACTTCAAAGTATCACTTACTTCAAAGTTATTAGTTTGAATTAAGCCATTTTAAGCCATGGGATAGGCTTAATTTAAACTAATTTCCCTATTCTTTTGCCTACCTTCCACTATTTTGAAATAGAGAGTCCAGTGAAGACTATCAACTTTGAATTAATAAATCCCACTTTATTTTAAATTAGAGAGTCTTCCCTGGACTCCTAATTCAAAATAATAACTTTGAAATAGTGCTAATTTGAAATAATAATTTTGATTTAAATTTGAAGTAGTTATTTTGAATTAACTACTTAAAATTAATTTTTTTAAGGGTAGACATAGTCTACGTGACTGTACCAGATCGTGGCAACCATCATTTGTACTGCAGTGATGTTTTAGGCCCATACAGAGATTGTCTGCATTGTGCTACACATTCAATATCATCAGAAAGAATCTCTGCTCCAAATAGCTCATGATCTAGATAGACAGGACAAAAAGTATGCAAGGAAACAAAAGCAAAGAGAAAGAAAGTGGGTTGCTCAGGGTCCAGGGCTGATTCTTCCACAGAGGTGACCTAGGTGGCTGCCCAGGGTGCCAACAATTAGGGAGCACCAAGGGGTGGGCTGGGGCTGCTCTGCTCCCTGCCCACAGCCGGACCCCGGTGGTGGTGCTGCTCCCCAGCCGCAGCTGGATCCCAGCAGTGGCACCACTCCACTGGCGGCTGGGGGTGAAGGGGGTGCCAAAATTCCTGTTGGCCTAGAGTGGCAAAATACCTTGGGCTGGCCCTGCCAGGGTCATACAGCAGAACAGAGTTAGCTCCTACTCCTTTGTCCTAACCACTAGCTAACATTGACCCAACAGGTTAGGTGTGCAGAATGGGCCCCACACTGGTGGATCTGCAAATGGTAGTGGTCAGTGGAGTCTCTCAATGTCCCCTCCCTACCAATCATCTGTAGTTTCAATAAAAAGCCTATCAATGCACTAACCAGAAGCTAGCATGGAACCCAGCTGGCTTTAGGAGCTCGACGGCTGGATGGTATATGGTATATTACTGTCAGCAACAGAAACAGAAACATTTTGAATGAACATGAATGGAAAAACAAGGCCAGCACCAGGAAAGATGATGTTTACTTCTTCATTAGTTTTCAAGTCATTCTAGCATGCAAATCCCACTTAGCCAGATCTGAGAACTTCACAGTATAATGCTATTACTCAGCTTGGCCCAAAGGTCCTTTGTAGACTATGTGTGGAACTGCCTGTGCGGCAGCACACATTTGCACCCCCACTTGGGGGCAGAGCAGGCTCCAACTGAAAGATGTCATGGCTTATTCCAGAGTCAGAAATATTCCCTGACTGAAAACATTAAAGCATCTCAAAGTTGCTTGTTTCCTTACACTGGTTCCACATCTCTGCTGTTTCAAGCCCCAGGGAGGTACCTGAAAACATGAGTGTCTTCAAGCAAATTCCTTTACAGATGGTCATATCCTGCATACATTCAGCCAACCTACAGGGAAAATATTCTTCACTGCCTGTTGTAACCTGTTAGAAGTGCTGCTGTTTGCCACCTTCTACCCACCCCACAGGTGGCTGCATAAGGGTGGTGGGTGAAGGATTCCCTTTATGGCTATAGCTCATAAGGTAGTTGGGTACAGGCAAACTTGAGAGGACCTGAAGCTGTCTTGCGTACATGTCCTGGCTGGCAAAAACTTTGCACAATAAAAGACTTAGTTTTCAGAGATAGGTCAATAGCACTTCAGAAGTACATGTGCTCATCCTCCCTCATAATGTACTTGTCAAAGGAGTCTCCCCACTCTGGTACTTCACATTCAGATGGTGAGGGCCCATAAAAGAACATAAAAACCACTGACCCTAAAGTCTTGTGTTAAAACTCTCCACAGCTACCAGCTCCTTGGCTTTGGATTGGTATTGCTGCCACCACCCAAAAGCAAATCCCTTTCAGAACCCAGGATGGTGCCCTTGAAAATTCCTTCCTGTGAGATACCCTCAATTGCTTTTATTCCTCCCTCAGAATAGCAGCTGAACACCAGCTGTGATATCAGCTGAAACTGCGACAAAATCACCTTTAGTAGTTTACCATGCAGTCTGAGGCACATGCAAAAAGAAATTCTTGCTTTTTAGGACACAATCAGATCTTGTTCTTAAAAGGATAAATTTTCTTTAATTAAAAGAAACAGCTAGGAAAATAGAGAGAGTTGGTTGTCTGGAATTTAACTTGGATAGTTACAGGTTAATGGGGTAAGTACATGTGCTCAGCACAGAGGAATCCAAAAAAGAACCAAAACAAAGAAACAACTTGAATTCATCTAACTAAACAGTCCCTGTTCTACTCACTTGTGGATAGACAGAGATTTAATTTCTTCTTAGACATGGATGTCAGTGGATTCTTCATGCCTAGCTGTCTGTGCCTGTTACCAGTCCCTAGCTTTTTTCCAACCAAACAGGACACAGGAAGGGCTGCTCTTCCAATTTAAATACGTAGACTCTGTTTCTATTGGCTCTCCTGGGATTTCTCTAGGACTCACTGCCCCCAAGTATTAACTAGAGGCTTTATCCAAAGTCCACTGGAGTTTCTGAAAAGATTTACATTGACTTAACTGAGTTTAGGGTCAGGTTCTAAGAGCATTTCAGTTTTAAAACCTGCACTATGTCCTCTGAGCTAAATTCAAAGACTTAATGTTGACATACAAAGGCCTCTGTGGTCTGGACTCCACATGAAAGGCAGCATCAATTCCCTTCATCAATATAGTCGAGATTAGCTAGTGAGTTTTTGCCAACTCTTCTGATAGTTGAACTGCCGGAGGTATCCAGAGCTCGCATTTACTTCCCTGGCTGATCTGATTTAGCTTCAATTTTATTGGCTTCAGGATGTTGCGGAAGACAATATATCTCACCATCTGCATAATATGAGTTTTGTGCACCTTTGTCTGAAGTCTCTCCTGCTGACCACAGTCAGAGACGAGATTCAGCTACACGGGTCTGATCCAATCTGGTCGATGCTACATTTCCTATGACTCACTCATCTTTTCATCTACTGGGAGTGATGGAAGTGATTCTATGGTACTCTGCTCCAGAGTGGAAGGCGTCTGCATTGCTAAACTGTACTGGTAACATTGTAAATTTCTCTGTGTTTATCCAGATGGTTGGGTAGACACATTCTGTAAATCTCCAAATAAAGCCAGTAAAGCTGACAGCTGTTCACATAGTAGCTTTGGAAATCAGTGAAGGCTGCCTTTAGGATTAGTATTTTTGCTCAGTGTTTCCTTGGCACACTGTAGGTAGTTTTTCTGGAGAGCAGCCACTGTTCAGATTAGCACTCCAAAACCCCCTGGGCAGCTCTTCAACAATACAGGGAATTGCTTTTGGGAAAGTGGGAGTGGGGAAGGTGTCAAATGTCCTGGTGGTGGTGGGCATTCAGACTCCCCACAGTCAACAGAAATTTGGGTCACCACCCTGAAACTACTTATACAAGTGCTGGGTATCAAGGCAAGGAAAGGCAGAGAAACATGAATATGATGTGCTCAGACTGCCCAAAGATGAACAGTGATAAAAGCAACTCCTCCTAAACAATACTCTGCAAGCCCTGTAAGCTCTCAATCTCTGGGAACTGGGATCTTATTCTCTGTTAATTAAACTTTTCTAAAAGTTTGGTCAGAGAACTGATCTGGTGCTTAACAACAAAAACCACCCTCAATGGATTAGTCTGATCCTTCAGAGTCATCCTCTCCTCTACCCCCGCCCCCGATTTTGCTGTAACATTGTGTGAGATTGGCGATTCCAGCATCTCCTGTTACATGCAAGAACATACACTCTGCATGCGGGAGCAAAGTGATGTCAGTTTAATACCAATGCAACATCTGGAGTATCCTTATTGAGCCAAAGTGATAGGAACTCACTCAGGTAAAACTTCTGTTAAAGTCAGAGAAAGTTTACCTGATGTCTTTACTCAGGGATTTGACCCTGAATTATAAATTAGGAATAAAATGTCCAAACCAGAGACGTCTCTAGAGTCCTATTGCTGAAGACTGGTAAAGTGAATGAGTGCCTAGTACCTCTACGTGTGACCTTACCAACGCTCTCCCATCTGGAAATAAGAGCCAGAGCTGTAACTAGGGCAGGGAGAACAGGGCAAAGACCTGGGAGGGGAATTTTAAAGGGTGGCTGCCAGACTCTGCTAGGCCCAGAAGAAGAACATGGCTTAGGCACATTCCTCCTGGACACAGGCAGGGGCTGGGGGAGTTTCTCCTGCCCTGCCCCGAATGTCCCTGGCCACTCTGACCCAACAGCCGGGGAAGCACCCCTGCCAGGTCTCCGCTACTCTCCCCTGGTGGCTGGGGAAGCACCTCCTGCTGGATTTCTGGCCGCTCTGGCCTGACAGTGGGGGACACACACCGCTGCCAGGTCTCTGGCTGCTCTGGGCCAACGGCAGGGGATGCACCCCCCCCCCCCGCCAGGTCTCTGGCCGCTTTCCCCCAGTGGTAGGGGAAGCATCCCCCGCCGGGTCTCTCGCAGGTCTCGCCTGGCGGCAGAGGAGACACCTTCCCCCTCATCGGGATGTATCAGGCCCCGGGCCAGATCGGGGCCAAGGGGAGCGCCTTTCCGGCTTCCTGTCCCAACCGCTAGAAGCCATAGTTACAGCTCTGATAAGGGCCCTAGTGCAAGACCTGATTAATGCAGGGGCTAGAGGGGCTGCAGCCCTGGGCCCCGGCCTGAAGGGGGACCTGAGACTGCAGCCCTTAAAACCCCTGACGATTCAGCCCTGCTGGCACAGGGAGCCAGCCACACCAGCAGCAATGCAAAGCCCGGAGGACTGCATTGGAGGCCACTCTCTGCACTTACCAGTCTTGCCCCCAGAGCACAGTGGTGACACACCGGCTGTTCCCACTTTCTGAGGCAGATCAGTCAGTCTGGGGGCAGGGGCAACAGTACTGTGGCCTTTGGCCCAAGGACCATGGCCCGCCCTGCACCTATTGTGGTAGGGGATGGGGCTGCTGGGACCCTAGTTGGAAGATATCCATGGTGGTGGTTGTGGCCCCAGGCCAGAGATCCCACAAAAGTGGGCAGCCCAGGGCCCCTAAATCTGTTCCTGCCCCAGTGGATATCTTAGTATAAATGCGAGCTGTTTGAAGACTGGCTTGGGAGTGAGAAATCTTTTTCATCAATCAGAATAAAATCTTACAAGTCAGATAAACATGTCTGCCAAGAAAACAGATCCAGAAATACTGAGTTACTTGCTCTACTAAAACAAACAAACAAACAAACAAAACCACCCTGCATAGTGTTAATCTCAATTTGGCCACGCCTATACTACCATTGTACCTGATCTACCTTTCTTGTCTCCTAGCCTGGTCACAACACACTTAGGCTACATCCATACATACATCATTATTTCAAAATAAGTTATTTCAAAATGAGTTATTTCAAAATAAAGTCCTTATTTCGAAATAAGTTAATTCGAATTAAGGGAAAGCCTGCTATCGAAACAGCTGTTATTTTGAAATGGTTATTTCGAAATAAGGCTTTTTGGACATGTTGTTTTGAAACAGTTGTTTCGAAATAATGATGTTGTTTCGAAACATGTCCAAATGGCGTTATTTTGAAATAACCATTTCGAAATAACAGCCATTTCAAAATGAATGGGGTTTAAACCGTTTTGAAATGATAGTTCTTATTTCGAAATGACAGAGCCCATCATTTTGAAATAAGAAAACATCGTGTGGACCTAATCTTTTTTATTTTGAAATAACCAGTGTTATTTCAAAATAAGAGAGACGTGTGGACATACCCTTAGAGGTTGTAATGTAGATGGGTACTCACCATGGTCTCAGAACTAAGCTAAAGTCTTAGACAATACAAAGATTTAACCTAGTTACAGGAGAAAGGTCTGACCCCTCTACGCTACAACTTCTAACTACAGTAGGTTGTACCCAGCCAAATGGACAAGAGTGTTATTAGTGGAGTCCTGGATTCAGTTTTTGTAAGAGTAGAGTCTTCACTATCACAAGATTCACAGCCAGGTGAAGTAAGACAATTGGATTGTAACAACTACACTGAGACCAGGACTATGCTGGTGGTGAAATTTGGTAGCAGTCAACAGAAGTTAAAGACAGTACACAGAGTAGCTTGTGTAACTCCTGTCAATTTTGCACAACTCCTGTCACCTTTCTCTTCTACACTCTGTCTCCACTGCACTGAGCTGACAGTTTCCAACAATGCAGTGCTATGCCACATGAGGAAGCGGTTTTATTCGATTGATTTCCTTTTCCAGATTGATTGAGTTTGTCTTCACTGACTGCTCAATCGATCCAGATAAATCGATCTGACAGTAGTGAATGTCTCACCATCAGTGTAGACATATCCTGAGGTTAGAAAGGAATTGGAGCCAGAATACCCCATTGTATCCATCCCAGCCTTGAAGAAACACCTTTGTACAACTGGCAAGGTACTTTGGGGGAAGGGCTTTGCCTTCCTTTGAATCATTAAGACATGGGCCACACCATAGTGTTAGGTTGATGCAAGGCAGCTTACATCAAACTAACTATGAAGATGTCCACACTAAACTTCTGCTCCTCCCAGCATAACTGCCTTGCTAAATGGACTTAGTAACTCCACCTGCTTGAGAGACCTAGACTCAGTCTGACGGAGTTAGGTCGATGCAATGTCAGTGTAGACACTGGATAGTTTATGTTGACTGTTGCTGATCTTCAGGAACTGTCCCACCATGCCCCATACTGACAGCAGAGTGACTAGAAGTTCTCTTCACTGAGGGCTACACTGGGGGCTCAGTTAAGTCAACCCAGCAAGGTCAACTTTAAGTCAACTTAAAGTCAGCCTTGTTAAGTCAAGTTAGAGCGTCCACATTCCAAACTCCTGTAGACTGCACACATCCACACTGGCAGCTGCTAGGTCAATTTAACACTTAAGTCGACTTAAGGGCTATTCCCCATTTACACTGGCTTAAGTCAACTTTCCAAGGTGGAGTTCTCAAGTTGACTTAAGGAAGTGCTTAAGTCAACTTAATAAATTCCAAATGCGGCCGGAGCATTCCTTAGGTTGACTTAAGGAAGGTTAAGTTGAGCTACGGCTCCAATGTAGATATACCTCTAGTGAGGACACCCATCACTGACACCAGGAGCAAAGTGTAGATATTCACAAGCATTGTAATTACTGAAGTGACTGCAATGTAACTTATGTCAAATGAATTTCATTGTGTAGACATGCCCTAAGTTTTGGCCACTGAAAGAAGCAACACAATGATCCTGACAGTTTGCCTTTGCTGGAATTGCAGTCCCCATTTCCTTCAGGCCCATATGTAACACAGCTTTTCCATTCAGTGGGTATGTCTACACTGTATGTTTAAGTCGACTTAAGGGTCCTCAAGTCGACTTAAACAAAGCTCTGTCTACATTGCAGGGCAATAAAGTCGACTTTAGCATCAGGTAAAGTCAACTTTATTACTTCTGCTTATAAAGTCGACTTCACAGTTAAGTCAACTTTATTAAGTCGACTTAAGGTGATGTTGAGTTACTAAGTCAACTTAAAGTCGACTTTATAAAGTTGAATTAATGTAGTGTAGCCTTACTAAGTCGACTTAATAAGGTCTACTTAAAGTCGACTTTAAGTAGACTTTATTAAGTCAACTTAATAAAGTCAACTTTGCTTTTATACTGTAGACATACCCATTGTGTTCTATCACTTTGCCTTGCAAATTGAAGAAACAAAGCAGCACTTTCCTCGCCGGCATAGCAGCAGCAACCTGCTAGATCTCTAGTGCATAAAGTATTTTGCAATCAGGTATCTTATTCTGGAATTTCTTTCCTCTCGCAAATACCATCTGCCAAGTGCTGCACCGGAAGTGACACACACAGGCCCAGATCTTCTTCACAGCACCCACTAATGCTGATTTACACTACTTGAGGACCTGACCCAAGCCCAAATGCAGTTAGAAACACAGTAGAAAGAGGCAATTGAGGTCTAACTTCCCTGCTGGACCGACAAACCTGAATATTGTGAGAAAAATGTTTCTTTCACAGAAAAGCAGCCTCCCCTGTTGATGAGCTGGTGGCACTAAATGGACTTGGATCCAGATGTCCTGTCTCTTCAAAGACTGTGATACTTGGGAGATGAAGAGGGACAGGAGGAACTGACTAGTTGGCACTTACTAAAAAGAAAAGCACAGGAGCAGAAAAAGAACTCTCACACAACCGGACGGTACGCATGAAGTCACCTGTAAGAGATGCACACCACTGGTAACAGCCTCATCCCACTGAAGTTAACTGGAATTTTGTCAGTGATTTCAATGGAGTCAGGATTTCACTCCATCTAGTGCAAAGGGCTTCAAAAGCCGCTTATATTATTATTAATCGCAACCCTCTTGTTCGAGGTGTTATAAATTGAGATCAATTGTTCTCCATGTCCACCAAAGTTAGAACAAGCAGTAATCAGCTTAATCTCCAGCAAGGGAGAGTTATGTTCAATATTAAGAAATTTTTTCTGACAAAAAGTCCTGGAATAAGTTATCAAGAGAGGCTGTGGAAACAAGTTGGACAGACACTTGTCAGGAATGACCTAGGCCAGTGATATTCAGACCTCAGTGGCACAGGAGGCAAATCAGTGATCAACATTGGCCCCAAAGAGCCACTGTGCTATAAATTCATTGTTTCATTTACTATCTAAATAATATGATGGGGCAGTATTTAATTTATATATATATATAACAACCGTATCTATCTATCTATCTATCTATCTATCTATCTATCTATCTATCTATCTATCTATCATTTTTCTCACAGCAAATAAGTTAATAATTTAGAGCAAGTTAAACAAACAAGGAGTCCTGTGGCACTTAAAGACTCATAAATTTATTTATCTTAAGAGCTTTCATGGGAGAAAATCCCATTTCGTTAGATGCTTTGAAGATGAGGGAACTTACAGAACAGGAGAAAACAAATGCAGGGAAATGTAAGTCATGGGATCAGATCACACTGTAACAGCAAATCGAAGCAGTTGAAGGATAGGATCATAATTCAAAATGATTTGGACAAACTGATGAAATGGTCAAAGATAAACAGAATGAAATAAAAGATAATTGCCAAGTACTGTACTCCACTTTGGGTTGAACAACCCATTGCACACGTACAAAATAATGTAATGACTGCCTAGGAAGGAGTACTGCAGAAAGGGATCTGAGTATGATAGTGGATCACAAGCTACATATGAGTCAGCAGTGGAATACTGTCGCAAAAAAAGCAAATGCCATTCTGGGGTTCATTAACAGGAGTATTACAGACATGAGGAGTGATTCTTCCACTCTACTCTGCACTCATTAGGCCTCAACTTGAGTACTGTGTCCAGTTTTGGCCACCCCATTTCACAAAATATTTGGAGAAATTGGAAAAAGCTCAGAGAAGGGCAACAAAAATTATTAGAGTTCTAGGGTTTGTTTAGTTTAGAAAAAAGGGGATTGAAAGGGGATATGATAACACTTTTCAAATACCTAAAAGATTGTTAAGAGTAAGAAGGAGAAAAATTATTCTCCTTAATCACAGATGATAGGACAAGAAGCAATGGACTTAAATTACAGCAAAGGAGGATAAAAATTCCTAACTGTCAGGGTGATTAAACACTGGAATAAGTTGCCTTGGCAGGATGTGGAATCTCCTACACTGGAAGTTTTTAAGAGCAAGTTAGGTGAACACCTGTCAGGGATGGTTTAAAATGGTATTTGGTCCTGCCATGCCCAAGAGCACAGGGGACTGGACTGGATGACCTCTCATGGTCCCTTCCAGTTTCTATGGCTGTGTTCACCCACAGGGGGTTATTTCGATACAAGTTGTTTTGAAACAACTTGTATCGAAATAAGGTGTTATTTCGAAATAAGTTAATTCGAATTAAGGAAGAAAGCTCAAAGCAAAATAGCATACTCGGACAACAGTTATTTCGAAACGAGTCACCGTTGTTTCGAAATAACATGTTCAGATGGGATTGTTTCAAACAATCATTGCGAAACAACGTTGTTTCGTCACCAAATGGGGTTTAAGTTGTTTCGAAACAACAGTACGTCGTGTGAACATGGCGTTTCTTATTTCGAAACCACCTCTGTTGTTTCGAAATAAGACTGCTGTGTGAACACACCACACTGGGGAACAGCATACAGAGGAAGATGAGGTCAAATCACCTGTTGTAACGAGAAAAAAATCCAAAGTTCCTATTTAGCCCCAAAGCAACCCAGTCAAATTTGTAAATAAGATCAAGCTCTGCAACTTCTCAGTGCAACAGTTGATTTGACTTCATCTTCCACTATATGCTGCTCTCCAGTGTTTGAATCTTAACAACTGCTTTGATTGTTGCAGTGGTTCCTGCCTGCTGGCCCTGGTTGCTGATCAGTTCTGTTAACATTGTTTGATCAACCCATGAAGGCAGGAGCCACTTTGTTTAGAATAACAATCTCTTCCTCTCTGTTGTGCATCATTCCCGATGGGCCTGTTCACTGTGTGACAGATTGTTCGGTCAATTGCCACAAATGACGTTGTGTTTCCTGCTTTTTTGGGTTTTTAGTGCACCCACAAACAGGGGTTAAAATATAATTTGGGGGGCCCTGGAATGCTTCTGTGCTGGTGGACCCCCCTCCTGTGTGGGTGGGTCCCCTGGACCCCAGCTCCTGCCCCCTCTCATGCCAGCGCCCCACCCTCTACCCCAATACTGCCTCCCCAGTGCAAGCTGGGCCACCCCCACACTCACCGGCAGCAGCACAGCTGAGGAGGTGAGGGCGGTAGGCCCCAGGTCCGAGCGGCAGTGAGGCTGGGGTGGAGGCTGCAGGCCCCAGGTTGGGGCAGGGCATGGAAGGGGAGGGGTTTGAGGCAAGGCTTGAGCCCCTCAGCAACACCCCTAGCCGCTGCCCCTGGCCCTGCCCACCAGAATGCAGGGAAACGCCGCTCTGGCGCCTGCTATTTTTAGGGGCCCAGCATTTGGGCCCCTAAAAATAGAACGTGGAGCCAGAATGCTACATTCCAGGGCCTGCTATTTTTCAAGGGCGGGACCCAGAACGCAGCGTTCCAGATCCACGTTCTATTTTTAGGGGTTCCGGAACGCTGAGCCCCTAAAACTAGTGGGCTCCGGAATGGTGTTCTGGGGTGCTCTGCCTTACTTCAACCCCTGCCCACAAACTAGCCTACTGTATTGATGTAACGGCAGCTTTATCAAAGTGGTGAACACAAAGCCAGAGGTGGTTTAAAACTGAGTGCTATTGTAGAATAGTTCAGGCAGACGGTTTCCCTAACCATGCTGGGGTCACATGGTCACAGACATAGTAAAAACTGTCAATTTCCCTCATTTCCTTGGTGCAGCCCAGGATAGTCACTGAGGAGCAATTTATTTGGCTACCCCCACAGGTACTAACATACTTAGCAGACATAAACTCCAGCTCACCCAGTTATCCATAGGCAATTTGCCTTTCTTTGTGTGTGCTTGGGCAATTCCTTCCTGTCTGTTGGATATTTTACAATAGACTTGTTTTTAAATGTACAGAATTATCTCATATCTTCACTTAGGAGCCACAGCTTCAATTAAATCCAACCACTCCCCTTTGCCCTAAAATCAAGCGTGACTTTTAGTACATTGAATGACCTCTTCTGGGGTTTTCATGGCAAACACAACTAATTAAACAAATACATGAGGGCAGGTTCGAAGTAAAGCAGCACAGGCTTAAAACAATCCCAGCCCACCTATATGTTTAGGGGAAAGCAATTCTACTGCTGTGCTGTTGGCTGAAAAACACCTGTGTCATCTTGTAAGATGAACGGGTACAGCCAAAACTCATCCACCAGCCCTTCTTACTGGAAGGGTGGGGGGTGGGGGGGATAAAGTATTCTGCAAGCACTGTAACGTTGAGCCAGGGGATTAAGGCTCTGAAAGGCCAGCCTGTCAGGAAATGGTGTGAACCACCCAAGTATTGTCTTGAGTTGAAGGATTAAACTTTTACGGTGAAAGGATTTTATTTTCCTCCTGAGGAGGCCTAAGATTATGAGGCATTAAAGTTTCTGGAATTAACCCTGGGAGACCTGCTCCTAAATCCAACCAGCTATTTGCACTAAACACACTCAAATCGCAGCACTCTAATTGGGCCAGAATTTAAAACACAAATAGAGAGACACAGACTGGGAGCAGGAGAGAGAAAGCTACTTCAAGTCTGCCCAAAATCCAGGGTCCAAGGTGCCTTTCTGGAGTTCTCAGCTGGATCTCCATTGAAGCATCCATCAAAAAGTGTTCCACTTTTGTGCAACAGGCCTTGTCAAGGGGCAGTTATAGTTAAACACTTAATTCAGTGTGCTGTGACAGTCCAGTGGTACATGGAGGTTGCAGAACCCTTGAGGTCCCTGAGGTACGTGCTAGTGCATCTGCTTCTTCTCAAGAGTTGCTTGTAGTTAAGTTTTTATCTAAAAATCAAGGTCAAAACACTCAAGACTAGGTTTATGTCTGCCAGTGCCAGTACTTGGAGTCAAATAAATTACCTGCAGGAGATGTCACTACCCAGAAATCTCATCAGCATCTGATGGAACAAGCAAAGGAACCTGAGAAGGAAATGAGCTGGGCCAGGTATACATTACTCACTGGTCATAATAGTATGTCCCAAACCCAAGCCACATTGGTCTTGCCTCCTCCTCAATGGGAATACAATCCCAGCACTTCCCCTGCAGACTCTTGCCAGCTTCCACCCCTGAGCAGATCCCCCCAGTGGTATGTTAACCTATCTGGAACTGATGAGTATCATTGTCTGATGGGGCATGGTAAAAACGGTGCTAGGTAAAGACACAGGCTGACCTTTTACCAGATAGGCCAGGGTGCTTTCAGCATCCTGGGCATTTTGGGCTAATCCTCATCTAAAATGGGAGATGACAAGATGAGAACAGTTCTTTGGGCAAGGAGGATCAAGGTGTTCTAGGCTTCCCTAGACATCGTCTCTTTCTGGGGAGTCACTCAGCTCTCAGAGAATGGGGTGAAATTCTGGCCCTACTGAAGTCAATATGAATTTTGTCATTGATTTCAGTGAGGTTGGGGTTTTGCTCAGGGCTTGCAAGGTAAAGCTCTGATAATCTCTCTCTCCTTTTACTTCCAAATGCCTTTAGGGCCTCCCAGTTCTGGGGGTTTCATGCAGAATTTCCCATCACCCCTGTAGACAGTCTACCAGCCTAAATGCCTGGCATTATAACCCCACAGCAAACCACTCTACATGGCATATGACTCACCTGTCTGAGCTTTGTTCCCAGCATGGAGGCACTGCTGTCAAGCACGAACACAACATTTTTCGGCAATGGAGGGAGATCTTTGGGGGCGAAGTAATGCACGAAATATCCATTCAGAATCTGAGGAAGGGGAAGAAAGTCAAGGATATGCGGCAGGTCACAATATAGTCATCCACGCTCATCACCCTGACAGTGTTGCAGCCTGCCACCCACTGAAGTCAACAGGGGTTTTGTCATGCAGGCAAATTGATCCTGAATTCTGAAGAGCAACTTGCCTTCCAATGACATCCCAAAACGTTAAAGAAAGGTGGACACTTTTGCATGGTGCTATAAGGACGTGCAGCAGAGGGAGAAAGAATGGGGTGGTTTGGAGTGCATTTCACATGAGCTTTTAAAAGAGCACCGAGTCAGTGATGTGGTGGGAGACAAGGAGGCTGTCGAAGTTGTCAGGAGCTACAGAGAGAACAAGATAGGGCTAGAGGAAGCAGGGAATGGTGGAGACAGCTGAGGAAAAGGCCAAGCAGGGTTTAAAGACAAGACTTGGGGCCTGCTCGTGAATGAATGGAGTTGTCTGACGATGTGCAGCCGGCAAGGGAACTGGACAGGGCTCTGTGTGAGTGTCTCAGCTGCCAGGACCTGGTTTCTGCCTGACTTGCTCCCCCTCTGTCACTGATGCAGCAGCTCCCAAGCAGCAGTTACCCTACCTGTTGGGCAGACTGGGGAGGACTCTGTGAGTTGAAAACTGAAAGCTGCACTCCAGGAACGTGAGCCTCTCTCAGACAGAGCTCCTCCTGAACGAGTCCCATCAGCTTAGTCCCTAGGCACAGAGATCTGTCTCCTTCCCCTGCCCAGTGGGAATGGACAAGGCCATGCTGAAGGGATGGGGTCAGGAAGCGGCTGTGTCTAGCAGGCGCCAGTAATCACAGCGTGGAGCCTTTCCTTCAACCTCAGCTCTTCAGCATGGCTGTTTGCTTCCTCCAGCGAAAACCACCCAAAAGTGATGGGAAAGGAAGGCTTCTTCAACTGCCATGTGGTGAGTACCACCCCTGGGGGTACAAGGCACCCCTCTTGCCCTGCTTCTGCCCCCCTTAAATACTAGGCACCCCCCAACTTCCATAAGGGGATCACACAATGAAATATGAATCAGCCAAGTGAGGATTCAGCAAAAAAGTCTGGAATCCACTGGTCGAGGCAAAAGAAGATGAAGGCTTGGACTCAGTTTTCAAACAGAGGTAGAAGCAAGGTGGTAAGGTTGCCTAATGCTAGGTGGGGCACAATTATTTGCCTTCATTCCAGGAGGATATTGGTAAACTGGAGAGGCTCAAAGAAGAGCCAGGAAAATGATTAAAGGCATAGAAACATGCCTTCCAGAGGTAGACTCCAGGAGTACCATCTCTTGAGCTTAAGAAAAGGACAGCTAGGGACTGACTTAACAGTCTATAAGTACCAAGATGAGAACAAATATTTAATAATGGGCTCTTCAGTCTAGCAGAGAAAGGTATAAATATGATCTAGTGGATGGCTGATGAAGCTAGAAAAAAATCAAACTGGAAATGAAGTGTATATTTTTGACAGTGAGCATAATTAAGCATTGGAACAATCTATCTGGGGTCATGATGAAGTCTCCATGACTGCAATTTTTAAACTAAGAGTGGGTGTTTTTCCAAAATGTCTGCTCTGGGAATTATCTGTGGGATATTCTTTGGCTTGTGGTATGCAGAAAGTCAAGTTAGATGATCACAATCATCCCTTCAGGCCTTAGATTGAATCTGTTTCTATTTAAAAATATGCATACACACTTTGTGTGAAGTTCACCCATGTGCTGAGATATTGTGCAGAGGCCTTGCGGCTAGCCGTGTTCCCTTTAAACCATCAAAATAGGATATAAGTGGGTCTCCACACAGAGGTGATCTATCAGCCTATATGGACAGCTGGGGCAGCTAAAAAGGATATTGTTCTTTGTGCATCTATTAGAGACAAGAACCATCACTATCTGTTCTCTGTTCACTAACTCTGTCATTTGCTAATAGCTTCACTTTGACTTGATATGTGAGAAGAGCTGTTGGTTGACTTTGTTACAGCTGTTTTCTTACATAAAATTTCTCCATTCTCCCCTTTCATGTGACTCTTTAACATAAAAGGACAAAATACACACTTGGGCTTGAGTTCTAGTTATTCATCATGTAGGCTTTAGCTAGTTCCCTACAGGTATAGATGTTTTTATGTAGCAATGAAGTTCCCTTGTATTGCTCTTGAGTATGAGTGGTTAGAAGCACAGCCAGATTATTGCAGGCGCTTTAGGAGCTGCAGCCGTGGGTTAAAAGGGGATCTCCACTGCTTTGCTAAAATCCAGCCCCAGCCTGAGCACTACAGAACTACAGCTGAGAGCCCTGGTGCGATAGACCAACGATGCTTCCTGGCTGGTCTGCCTCAACAAGGGCCCAGACCTGCTGGGGCAAATCAGCAGCTGAAGGGCACGGCGGGAGCACAACAAGTCATGGCCTGTGGCCAGAGCAGGCTGTCTGGGCTGGGTCCCAGGGCTGAGCACCACCCCACCCTGTCCCTATGCCTGGCTGGGCAGCAGGCCCTGAGCCCTGTCCTGCTGACCAGACCCTCCAGCATCAAGTGCTGGTCTGTCTGGGGCCAGTCAACTGGGCCTGGGTCCTGCAGGGCTGCGTAGCATCTGCTGCCCCCCATGCTGAGCCAGCCATGCCAGCCTGAAGGCCTCAGACCCCACCTATGCTGAGTATTACCCTGCCCCCAAGTATGATGTTGCTTTGGAAGAGCAGGGCCCACAAAAGTGAGCAGCCCAGGGTTCCCAGGATCCTTCATCTAGCCTTGGTTACACTAGACAACAATATGCAGTCCAATGAGCTATACTAACGTGACTATATACTAACGTGACTGGATAGAAAGTATGAAAAATCAGGACAGGATTGGGCAGGGTGCAGGGAATAATAGGCACTATAGAAGACAGAGCCCTGAATATCAGGCTTCTCCCTGTAAGATCAAGTCATCTGGTCACCCAAATGCCAGCCCTCATCTTGACTATAGAAGTGTGACTTGGGTAGACTATGAATTCCAACGTGCACGGATCTGGAAGGAAGCTACGCAGCTAAGGACAGAGTCCCACATGCAGAACTAGGTGTCTCCTTGAGTCACATTCACCATATGGGGGTGTCAGTCTTGCCTGCTCTAAAGATCTGATTTAATGTCTCACAATAGTTCTTGTTTGGTAAAGGCTCATCTGTCAGAGTCTCAGGCTACCCTGGAATCTCAGCTTTCATGGCCACTGGAAAAAGCAAGATTCTCACCCATGAGCTAGGACAGCCAAAAGGCTAAGAAACCAAAAAGCCCCTCAAAAGAACCCAACTTTTGTTATTTAAAAACCACAAAATCTCATGATTTTATTCTAGCCTTGTGATTTGGGGGCAGAAGAGGTAATTAATCATTGGTGGCAGTACCAGGGTGGCTGCAGTCTGGTCAAGCTTTCGCCACTTTGGTGTGGCTTTAAGCCTCCTTCGAAAGGCAAAGACGATCCTCATTTGGAGCTGATTTGTTATGGAACATGAAGGCTACGTCCACACACAGAGGGGTTATTTCAATACAAGTTGTTTCAAAACAACTCGTATCGAAATAAGGCATTATTTTGAAATAAGTTAATTCGAATTAACAGTTTGTTAATTTGAATTAAGGAAAAAAGCTCAAAGTGAAATAGCATGTTCAGACAACAGTTATTTCAAAACGAGTCACCGTTGTTTCGAAACGACATGTTCGGACGGCATTGTTTCAAAACAATCGTTTTGAAACAACATTGTTTCATCCCCACATGGGGTTTAAATTGTTTCGAAACAACGGAATCCATTGTTTCGAAACAACGGTGCATCGTGTGAACATGGCCTTTCTTATTTCAAAACAAGCTCTGTTGTTTCGAAATAAGACTCCTGTGTGAACACACCCAAACAGTCAACACCATTCAGCTACCCTTGGCATAGTCAATAATAGAAGGAAGGTCCGGCATGCATACTGTACCTGCACATCCCCAACACTCAGCTCCCTGTTGACATCATACCGAACAATAAAATCCCCAAAAATGCCATTGCGGGCAATCTGGGCTTGTTGTACAACACTGGGACTGAAGGTCACTTTAGCTAAAGTCTTTGTCTGGCCGATAACAGTAGAAGGAGGTGGGGAGGTGTCATCTGGGGAGAAAAACACAACCAGAAATATTATAGTTTCCCTATGTCATACAGATTCACTATGACTCAGCACAGCACATGGGCAATTACCATTCCATGACATGCCATGGGCATTAATGACTGTTCCATCCTGAAATCAGGGTAGGGCAAACTAGCTGCAATGAAATAAGAACTATCCTTTCTCAGAAGCCTAACTGCACTCAGCCCTAAAATTTTATGGCAGGATGGAAGAGTTTGGTTAACTTCCTGCCCTCATTATTTTTGGAAGTGACCTTTATCTTGAAGGTTGAGTGTTCTTACCACTTTTTGTAAGAGGAGATGTTTGCTATCAGCTCATGGGCTAATGCCCTACTATATTAAAGAGTTCAGATTTCCTTTGGCATTTCCCAAAAATTTGGGAGTGCTGGCATCCATTTTTAGTACATGTTGAAAACTTATTCAGATTCTCAGTTGATGTCAGTTGATGTAGGTCCATTGATGTCAACCACAGGTACATCTACAGCCACTGTTACGATGGTACCTGATCACTTGTGATGTTTATTCTAAGTACCCCTAGGCAGGGAAGAGTTATGCTCATTTCACAGTTGGGAAATCGAGGCACAGAGAGGTGAAGAGTCTTGCTTAGGCTTGCACAGGAATTTTGTGACAGAACAGAAAATTGAACTTAATCTCTCAAATCCCATGTTAGCTCTTTAATCACAGGATCAGCCTTCCTCTCTCAGCCTGTTTCTGGTAGTGGGGGGAAAGTAATGAACTCATCCCATGGAAGAGGAAGAGCCCTCCTGGAACAAGGAGGTAGTCCCTCAATTGATTTCCATCTAGTTTAGGAGGAACACTTACTCCTCTTCAGCTGACAGGGCCTACCTTGGGACAGAGGGAAGGGGAAGAAGAAAGGAGAGCAACAGAGTCAGGTGAAGTTTCCTTTTAAGCATCAAGGAGGAGTTTCTCTGAGAGAAAAAACAAACAATTTGTCTAGTTCTTCCTAAAAATGATGTGTCAGCTCCTCAGCTGGTGTAAATCAGCATATCTCTATAGAGTCAATAGGTTGACACTGACTGATACAGTTGAGGCTCTAGCCCTCCCTCTGTGCTTACAGGAATCTAACGCAGGTGTGTCCAGAATGTAAAACAAAACCAGAAGCATTTCAAGACACCAGGGGTGAAATCCTGGCCCCAGGTCACCTACTCTTTAAAAAGCAGCTTCCTACCCATATGTCCTCTTGACCCAACATTGTGACACTAAGGGCAGGTTTACACTTACAGGGGCAAATTTGCCACTGTCAATCAGTCTTTACAGTGGATCAGTGAAGACCTGCTCAATTGATCGGAAAGTCAACTGGCTAAGACCACTCCCTGCAAAAGAGCAGCACGAAGCCAATGGGAGGCCATTTCCCATCAGATCAGCATATTGAAGACACCACAGTGAGTAGGTGTTAGGTAGTCAAAGGGAAATATGCAAGTTACGTAACTTGCATTCCTCCCTTCAACTGCCACCAAAAACCATGATACACACAGACCAAGGCCAAAGTTACATCCACATCGGAATAAAAGACTAACGCCCACGGCCAGCCCTACACTCCACCATCTACATAGCAATTTTAGAGACACTCAGGCTATGTCAACACGTACATCATTTTGAAATGAGTTATTTTGAAATAAAGTCCTTATTTCAAAATAAGCTAATTTGAATTAACAGTTTGTTAATTCGAATTAAGGGAAAGCCTGCTTTCAAAATAGCCATTGTTTCGCAATGGTTAGTTCGAAACAAGGCCGTTTGGACACGTTGTTTCGAAACAACGTGTCCGAACGCCGTTGTTTCGAAACAACTGTTTTGAAACAACGGCTATTTTGATTAGATGTGAGGTTGAACAGTTTCGAAATAACGGTGCGTCACGTGGACATGCCGCTTCGTATTTTGAAACAAACTCTGTTGTTTCGAAATAAGAAGCCTGTGTGGACATACCCTCAGTGTGAGCCCCACAAACAGGACTCAGCTGACATGGATCAGCTGCCGGTATTTAATTGCAGTGTAGACATAACCTGAGAGGTCATGGTGATACCAAGCAGAAGCCTTAAAATCATGTAACAATTGTTAGTACTGAGTTTATAAGAGAATTACACAGGCTTTGTGTGATTTTCAACTGTTCAGAGCTATGTACATTCTAGACTTCTCCAGCCAACAAAGGTTGCAAGAAGAGTCAAAAATCAATCTCTCTTCTCTTGGATTTTCACTTAATGCTGATTCCACTTTACTTATAAGACTATCCGATGATGTAACATACTATCGAATACACAGTGACTCAGATTTACTTTTTTTTCATCCATCTTTTCTCTCTTCAAAGACCTCATTTAACTGACAGTGTGCAGGACTGGTCCAGAATTCACAACTCTGGGTTAAAAAAAGTTTGCATTTTCTGATGTACTTGGAGAGCTCCAACTTCCTCCCTCCCAGGGTTTCATCAGAGTTTGAAGGGCAGCCATAGCTATTTGTGAAATTGCTGATAGGCTAATATATTCCTTAGATTCCAAGGTCACATGGGGACCTCTGTGATCATCTAGTCTGACGCACTGTATACCACAAGCCATACAACTTCCCCAAAATAATCTCCAGAGCAGATCTTTTAGATAAACATCCACTCTTGATCCAAAAATGGTCAGTGACAGAAATTCTACCATGAGACTTGGTAAATTATTCCAATGGGTGATTGTTCTCACTGCTACAAATTTACACCTTATTTCCCAGTTGAGTTTGTCTAGCTTCAACTTCCAGCAACTGGATCATGTTATATCTCTCTCCATTAGACTGCAGAGCCACTCGTTAAATATTTGTTCCCCATTCATGGACTGTGATCAAGTCATCCTCTCTTTGTTACATTAAAGAAATTGAGCTGTCTCAGTCAATCCCTGTAAGTTATGCCTTCTTATCCTTGAATTATTCTTGTGGTTTCTCTCTGACCCTGCTTCAATTTGTCTGGTGCCAACTGTGGGTTCCAGAACTGGACACAATACGCTAGCAGCCATCATACCAATAACAAACAGAGAGGTGAAATAACCTCTTCACGCCAACCGTAATCATAGTAAAATGCTCCAGTTCACATTGGAAGTGAAGTCCTCTCCTTAGCCAGTCCTATATGTGGATACGGGTGTGTTAACTTCCCTACGTACTTCCCTCAAACAGGAATTTTGGGGGCTCTAACATAAATGAAGGTAAGTAAACCAAAGGGTGAATCTAGAGATATGTTTTTTAGTTCCAGCCTTGCCATAAATTACTGGTATGACACTGGACAAGTCATATAGCCTCACCATGTCTCAGTTTCCCCACCAGTTAAAGGAAGATAATGGCACCTAATTTCTTTTGTAAAGTGCTTTGAGATCAAGAAGTGCTGGGTATGACTTTGCAACTATCTAGCATCTTTCATGATTTCAAAGCATCAGAATTTTTTTTTCTCATTACAACAGGTGATTTGACCTCATCTTCCTCTGTATGCTGTTTCCCCAGTGTTTGAATCTTAACAACAGCTTTGATTTGCTGTTACAGTGTGATGGGATCCCGTGACTTACACTCTCCTGCATTTATTTCCTCCCATTCTGTAAATTCCCCCACCTTCAAAGTGTCTGACAAAGTGGGATTTTCTTCCACAAAAGCTCATGCAATATATAAATTTGTTAGCCTTTAAGTGCCACAGGACTCCATGCTTGTTTTACAAAAATTAATGTTATTCTTGTTATTACAGATCATGATATAGAAAATTGGAGAGGGGTAAGGTGACTCTGCCAAGGTCACATAGAGAGTTACCAGTAGAGACAGAAGTTGTCAAGAAGGTGACTCGGAGTCTACCCCACCAGTCCTTGTTCTTTCCACTGTGACTTGACACGTACAAGTCAGCTCCAGTTGTGATGTGGTGACTTGTAGAATAAAATGGACATAAAACTAATTTCACCAGACAGCTTTTACTGCCTGCTCCTCACTGCCTTGGCCTCCATCTGTAGTGACCAAGAGGGACAGACTGACATAACAGTTAGGGCAAAACCCGCACCAGGGCTTGTAGCTCTCTTTTTACAGGTCTAAGTTGGTCTGCACAATGAGCAGCTTGCCTGAGCCAGGGACTTGAGCATCTACATTCCTCATCCATGCCCACAATGAGCTAGGTGTGAAAGCAAATTTTTAGATTTGCCCCCAGGATTCAGCTACATGTGCAAATTGGGGTGGCAAAAGCAAAACTGTCCCTGTTAAAATTGACCCCTTGACCTCTGTCTTCATTTGATTTCACAGAGTGCAGTGTTCAAGCAATGAATTGTCAAGCCAAAGCCAAACTTGGATTTTGTAAGTGTCTGGGAGAGCCTGAGCTTTAAAATGGGAGCTTCTAGGGAGGAGGAATGAGAGGGACAGAAGCAAAATCTCCGTGCTGGGTTTTTGAGCACCCACTGTAAAATGGAAAAGAAATGGCAGTGACGACCACAGATCTGATTTTACATAGGAATGTGGAGCTACTGTACATGCCCACCAAACATTCTCACTAAACAACTTCCTAGGGACAGAAGGGGGCCAGGTGTTGAGTAGACAGGGCTGCAGTGCAGAAAGAACAGAGTATACTACAATTAGACATCATGTGGAAAGTGGCTATGTTTTCAGATCATCTGAAAGAGTAGGAATTCCCGGCCTCAGCTTCCTCTTCACTGTTTTATCTGTATTATGGTGGGAGAAATGGAGCAGACACCTGCCCCAGTCAGGAAATCATTTTCCAAACCTCATGTGCTTTGTGGCTTCCTTTTGGGAAAAAACATAAACCCAGCTGGCTTGTGTGTCTGTGATCCTGCTTCCAAAGGAAACATGCCAGAGACACCTGGCCTAGCTTTATCAGTCAGAGAGGAAACCTGAGCAGACCCCAATACTGCCTCTCTCTTTATAACCAACCTGGACCAAACTGGGGAGAAGCTTGGAGCTGTGTCACTGTTTTAGTTTAGCTTCATAGATCGGTGGTTCACAACCTTTTCTGGGTCATGACATGGTTGGTGGCTTATCGTGACCCTATAGGACGCAACAGCCTAGCCACCCCCAGGCCAAATCCAGCCGTCTCCCTGTCACACACTTACCACTTTCCAAAAACAAACAAGGAGTCCTGTGGCACTTAAAGACTAACAAATTTATTTATTGCATGAGCTTCCGGGAGAGAAAAAATCCCACTTTGTCAGATACTTCAAAGCAACACATAGGCGTAAAACAATCAAGGAGTCCTGTGGCACTTAAAGACTAACAAATTTATTTATTGCTTTTTTATATGCTTCAGCGTATCTGACGAAGTGGAATTTTTTCCCACCAAAGCTCATGCAATGAATAAATTCATAAGTCTTTAAGTGCCACAGGACTCCTTGTTTGTTTTACACTTACCGCTGGGCGGCGACACAGTAAAGTGTCCTGACACAGTGGTTGAGAACTGCCGCCCTAGATAGAAATACAACATTCCCTGGTTCCACTCAAACAACAAAGACTGTTGTGCTGTTTCACAAATGCGAGAGATGGGGACACTTGTCCTTCAATAGAGAGCATCTTGTTTCTGCGTGTCTTTGTGCCCTGTCTGCTTCCCACTTCAGAGGATGTATGGACAGCACCAAAACCTTGCTACAGTTGGAGCTACAGAGGGTAGTGATGATCCACCCTGGAGAAAGAAAATTCACTCTGCAAATGCCTTCTGAAGATGCATTCAGCACAATAGAGATGTGAAGACGGATCCTTATCCTTGATGACAGCCAGATGCATTCTGATTGCTAGAATTGTCTGTATAATGACATTCACATAGCGCTCATCCCCAGAGCAGGCAGACATTTCACTCACAAACTTTAAATGCTCATCCATACCTGGTGACCCAGTCATCTGTCCACCAGGCCAAGGCCCACTTGGTACTGCTGGAACTGGTTTTGAACAGGACAGGACAACAATGCAAACAATCTCTGTAAATGGGATTTTTCTAATGACCCATGGTACAGCTGCAGTCAACCTATTTGTCCATTAGAGAGGTAAATACCGGGAAAGGAGAGGAATTATTTGAGTACAGCACCAATGTGGACACAAGAACAAATGGACACAAACTGTCCATCAGGTAATTTAGATTTGAAACTAGAGACAGGTTTCCAAACATCAGAGAACTGAAGTTCTGGAATAGCTTTCCAAGGGGAGTTGTGGGGGCAAAAAGCCTAGCTAGCTTCAAAGCTGAGCTTGACAAATTTGCAGAGGGGGTGGTATGATGGGACAGCCTAGTCTGTCAATTGATGAGTTTTTGACCACTGATGGTGGTTATGCCAGTGGCCTAAAAAGGGGTGTTAGCTGGGGCTGGTTCTGAGCTCTTATAGAAAATACTTTCTGAAGTGTCTGACTGGTGAGTCTTTCCCACATGCTCAGAGTCTTGCCCACTTGCTTAGGGTTTAACTGATCGCCATATTTGGGGTTGGGAAGAAAATTTTCCCCAGGGCAGATTGGCAAGGGCTCTTGGGGATTTTTGACTTCCTCTGC
Organism: Podocnemis expansa; assembly: GCA_007922195.1. NCBI lineage: Eukaryota > Metazoa > Chordata > Testudines > Podocnemididae > Podocnemis > Podocnemis expansa. The sequence continues at coordinate 3,172,501 of ML682033.1, forward strand.
AGCATGGGGCACAGTTCACTTGCTAGTTTATTCTCTGTACTTTAAAGTCTTTAAACCATGATTTGAGAGCTTTAATAACTCAGTCCTAGGTTAGAGGTTTATTATGGGAATGGGTGGGTGAGGTTTTCTACCCTGCATTGTGTAGGAGGTCAGACTTGATGATCATATTGGTCCCTTCTGGCCTTAGAGTCTATGAACCTATGAACGTCAGACTGCATTGCATATCCTTGTCAAGTGCCCACTGTCTTATTTCAATGCTGGGCTACCAGCTTTTCACCTGGTTAATGATGATGCCAAGAAATGGCTGGGCACCTTGCGCTTATGCGGATGACTGATGGTAGTGTTCATTTCCATTGGTGGCTTCAGAAACAGAAAGAACCCAGCTGGATTTTCAGATCTCAGACCTTCAAGGTCAGCATTTAGGCAGGGAAAAACATCTCTTTGATTTACATACTAAGACAGTTTGAGTCCCTTAGAATAAAATGTGAACCACTGTTTCCCGGGGCAACATTTTCAGAAAGCCCCTAAGTAACTTGGAACTCTAAATCACTTTTGAAAATGCCTCATTCTCATTTATGCTGCTGTTTTAAAGCAATGATTCCCAAACCATGCCCTGGGAGCCTTTCAGAGTGGTCTGCCAATCTCCTCCCTGGCTGCAGAAGGAAGCGCTGCCTAAGGACCCAGGCGAAGCATGTTGCTGGTGCAGGCTACTTGCTGCAGCCACATGGTTGGGAAATCAGCACTCCACTCCCCCTGGCTGTCACAGAGAGCTCAGCAAAGTGCCCCCCATGGGTTCATAGGTCCTGGGTCCTTGCTGGAGTCAGAGGGACAGAAAGGGAGCACTGACCTTCTTTCTCCCTGGCTGCAGAAGGGAGCCTAGCTACCCAGGTAGAGCACAGGGCTACATGAAGCGTGTGGTTTCCCTGTTTCAGCGTACCGGAGATCCTTCCCAATAGCTAAGTGGGGGAAAGGACTGCTCACAGAGTTTGGAGGCCCTTCACGGTTGTAATAATTATATTTGTGGCCCCTGAGCCTAAAAGGTTGGGAACCACTTTTTAAAAAGTGTCTTTCAGCCAATGATTTCAAAGCACTGTCTTACCATTAATTCAAACCTCTCAGCACTTGTGGGAGAAATCCTGCAGGCATCACCATCACCATTTTACAAATGGAGAAACCCACGCAGTGAGCCCACATGATTTACTCAAGGCCAGAAAGGACCCATATTCCACCAAGCAGCAACTCCTCCCTCGCCTTAGTGGTTTCAGTATGACCACTGGAGGCACAAGTTACCACCCAGCGTGAATAAGGGCAACAGGCAAGGCAATGAACGTGAGTGAGTAGCAGATGTCTGGATAAAATCCAAGAATCCTGAAGTCCAGCCCCTCCTCTGGTCAGGACATCAAAAGTGATATCTCATTTCCATAGGCTTTCATGACCAAAGAAGTCTATTTAAACAATAGAACGGGATGAGTCTAGCCTTCATACTAAATGTTTCAAACCCCTCGCTGTGTTGCACAGAACATTTGGTGCTCACAGATTCATATTTGGAAAGCCGGCTACAATGCTGAGGTTTTCCATGTGTCACTGGGACACAGGAACATCTGTGCTGGAACAGATAAAGGGCGGGTCTGTTCAGTGATCCTATCTCTGTCTTTGATCAACACCAGATGCTCTGGAGGAAAGCGTAACACCAGAAATGCGCCTCACTGTGCAATACATCCCAGGGAAAGACATCCTTCTTTAGCTCAGCTCAACTAAATCAAGGGCACTGATAACTCTTCTGATTTTACCCCTATGCTTAATCATATGAAGCCTGATTCAAGGCTCAGTGACTTCACTGAACGTCAGAGGCACTCAGGCCCAACCCTCTGGCCTCAGTCTTGATAGGACTAGAACTGAGCCCTTAGTTTTACTCCATCTATATTCACAACTTTCAGGCCAAATCATCCAGGAGTGTAACGCATTATCACTCCACTGAATTCACTGGAGCCATATGAATTTACACCAGCTGAGGATCTGGCCTTATCGTCATAGGCAGGGATATAGGAGGCCAGACCTAGCAGCAGTCAGGAACCAGAGGCCAGCAATAGAGTCAAGAACTGAGCCCAGGGTCAGAGCCAGCAGCCGGAGGTGGGGTGTAGAAGAAGGGACCTGGGTTAAGGCGGCAGAGCAGGAACAGGACAGGAAGGTAGGAAGAAGGAACAAGGCAAGGCCCAGGAGTCAAGCTAAAAGGAGGGACCAAGGAGAAGCCAGCCAGGGATTCACTTCATTGAAAAAAAAAACCAAAAACAAGGAGTCGTGTGGCACTTTAAGACTAACAGATTTATTTTTCACATGAGCTTTTGTGGGAGAAAATCTCACTTTGTCTGATGCTTCGAAGATGGGTGAATCTTCAAAGCATCTGACAAAGTGGGATTTTCTCCCACGAAAGCTCATGCAAAAAATAAATCTGTTAGTCTTAAACTGCCACATGACTCCTTGTTTTTTGTGCTGGACTAGACTAACACGGCTATCCCTTTGGAAATTCACTTCATTGTCCAGACAACTTCCTGGCCTTCCTTCTGGCTGAAACATGGAGCCCAAGCCAATCAGAGATGCCAGACATCTTCTCCAACAGGGATGTTTGCAGGCAGAGCCTATAGTAAACTAGCAGCCCCCAATCCACTCTGGTACCAGTGAGATGCCAGGTGGTGCTTGTGGGCCAGGACTCCCAGATCCACATTTGAGACCACTGGTCCTCCAGGCTCAGATCCTAGTGCAAGACCAGTCCCCACTTGAAATTTGCCTGGATTTTTTTGCTCACATTAGTGGCATCCAGGTGAAGCCACACATCCTGGGGCCCATGATGCCCTTTTGCAAAGAAATGACAGCCTCTGAGCAGTGAAAGCGATCTACAGGGCAGTATCTGACCACCAACACTTCACCTGCTCTCTACTGCTTTGCCAAAAGAGGGACTTTCATCTTGGCATTCCCCTTGCTCCCAATAGCAGGATTTCCTGTCTGCCTTGGCATGCTTGGATGGAAAAAAAAAATTTACTTAAGCAGTTAGTTCCTAGGAGATCTGGAGCCAGGAAGGAGGTTCCTCAGATGCCAAGCGTAGGCAGGAAAGGCCTGATTCAAACCCCTCCAAGTCCTTTGAAAGATTCCCACTGACTACAGTGGACTTTGGATCAGACGCTAGCTTTGATAGGATTCAGAGTTCGCTGTGTCAGTTTATGCACACATGTATGCACACACTGACTTAAAGCTGCCAAAGCCTGGGATCTTTGAAGGAAGGTTGAATTTCCTCCCTAACAGATCCTAAGAACCTGACTCCTGAAAACTCTTGATGGTCATTACTGTTATACTACATGCCTGTCCTCCTGAGGCTGAAGACAGTCCTGTCAGAGGCAAATAGTTTAGGAGCTGAAATACAGAAGACAGACTATATACACTGAACTGCAGCCACCTCTAGCGTGCGATGGGATGGCCACACTACACCACGGTGGCTCAGAAGGGAAGTAAAGACTAATGTTTGCAAATAAAATGGCATTGACATATGAATGCCACCCTGGAATATGGCCAGGGCACCAAGGGGTCACACCACTCCCTACATTGTGAGAAGTGGCCCCTGGTCCTTAATGGTCGTGTGAAGTCTGGAATTCAGTTTTAGGACTCCAGCAAAAGAGGGCTCCCTCTGCGTCTTAGTCGTGTCCAGTGCAATGGTAGAGTATGAGTTACAGCTGATTCGGAGGGGAAAATGTAGGCTATCGAACAATCAACAGCACCAGCAGCATTGGATTTCCCTGGAGAGCTTCCATCCTATCCATGTTTAACCCAGTGACTCTCTGTCTTCCTCTAGTGGCAGCTAAACCAGCTAAAGACTGATGAGCCTGCTCCAGGCTTTGCTAAGAGTTGGGTGGCTTTTAACTCAGGCACTAGAGGTTCATGCATGAGGACCCCAGTCTGATCCCAGCTGCCAACAACCAGAGAATGTCAGCATAACATATTCTGGCCACAAGAAGAAACACAAGCACAGGCCACAAACTCTATTCACCTGTGATTTTCCTGGTGCCCTGTTGTTTGTTGTTTTGCAGTGGTGGCACCTCCAGAGAAACGATGCCTGAGCTCTCCAGGATGTTCACCTCCACTCGTAACCTTCCCACTAGCTGATGGGGCCGGATGCTGACCGTGTACTCATACTTCCCCAAGCGCCTTTGCAAGAGCTCTTCGTAGTGCAGCATGAAGACGGCGTGGGTCTTGCGTGGAATAGTGCCAGAGGCTTTGAAAGTCTCAGCTGCATTCTCCCTGCAAGGAAAATTCAAAGAGACCTTCATATGCGAGTTTTACATCATGATCTCCATCCTGAAGTGAATAATTTCCTGTGGCTGGGTCCCTTGTTTCAGCAGCTTGTATTCCTGTCAAAGGAGTATGCAAAGACCACCAGCAAAAATACTCAGAGGTGTGTCAGCAGTGGGCTTCCATAAGAGGAGAGATTTTAAAGCGCCACTATTACTGTACTTGGATAGGAGTATGAAAGATGCATAGAAAAGGAATGAAGTGTGGAGGAGAGTGAGGGAGAGGAGGGGTGGTCCAGTGCTTAAGAAACTAGGGTGGGGCTCATGAATCTCAGTGTTAATCCCCCATTTTGCCACAGACATCCTATGTGACCTAGGGTAAGCCACATATCCTTTCTGTGCCTCAGTTCCCCATCTGTAAAATAGGAATAACAGCACAGTCGTCCCTCCAAGGGGTGTTGTGAGATGTTCAGCTCCTATGGCAGTGAGGATCTTTTAAATGCCTAAATTAGGCTAGATATATCTTAGGCCCTATGCCAGAGAAATAAAAAGACCATACTGTATGAAGAAAGGAAATACCGTCTGTCCAGAGTGACAGTCAGATAGACTGATACTCACCCGCCGTCTGTGGAGTTAGAAAGTTTATTGTCCCTTTCTTTGTTCTCATTGCTCGGTTTCTTTTCTTTTGCTGTGACTTCCCCATGGTAAACCCTGTCTCCGATGGTCCTGTAGAATTAAGAGATGTCAGTCTTACAGATCGGCAGTCAGGGATGCAATTCTGGACATGGGGCTGTCCTAGTGCAGTGACAATGCTTGGGTGTATTTTCATACTGGGCACAGGCTAAAGGGCCAGGTTGTCTCTGGACATAACACCATGAAAGCCAACCAAGTTTTGGCAGGAGAGAATCCCACCCATAAATGGTCAGTGCAAGGGGCCAGGTTCTGACTGTCAACGGCAGCGAAAGGCGCTGTAAACTACGCAATGTCAACGCTACGCAATGTCTCCACAGACACTGTATTGACCTAAGACCTATGTGTCTCTTGGGGGATTTATTAGGTCAGCCCACGGAGTGAGTTAATTCAGCGGGAGGACCATCATAGTACAAACACTGACACAATTTGAGAGCTGGTGCATGTCAACCTCACTCTATAGCATAGGCCAGGCCCTCCTGTTTCATCTTTGCCTCTATGATTTTCCTATGAAATAAATGTTTTCTTTATTTTTGTCCCAAGCAGGTCTCTGTTGTGCAACTTGCACGTGCCAATGTGAACTAATACTGGCCGGGGGGGAGATTTGACTCCTTTGGAAGGAGACAAATCAGAGGGGGAATGTCCGACTGTCTGGTAATTAAGAATTCAAGGATGGTTTGGGGGGTGGAACAAGTTGCTGAGGTCACCCTGCAAGGAGTAAGTAGGCTGATGGAAACCTGGATTGAGACTTTTATGTTTGTTGGCTGCCCACCAGTTTCAGAGCTCTAATGACAGCACCCAAAGTTACAAGGCAGGCAGTGATGGAAATGTTTACCAGCCTGGGTAATCATAGCTACCATTCCCTGTAATTCAGTGACTAATTCCAAGTGACTGAAGAACCATATGGAAAGCAGTGGACAAAGCTACTTAGAGGGGACACCCATCTCATGGCAAAAAAATCCTACCTTTGTGTCAGTATCTCTGCATTGCTATTTCTTGCAAACCGACTTCCATCTTACTGACTCAAAAGGCTTTAAGGCCAGAAGGGACCTTGATGATCGTCTATCATTCAGGGGCCCGCACATTGCAGGCCACAGAACCTCGCCCACCCACTCCTCTAATAGACCCCAAACTTGTGACTGAGTTATTGGAGTCCTCAGGTCATAATGTAAAGGCTTCAAATTATAGATCTAATGAAATGCTTCTTGCTGGGAATGGACCTAGGGACTCTGTCTCTTTCCTTCTTCTACAGCTTTCTGTTTTATCTTCTGGCTCTAAGTACTGCAGGAGTTTTCTTGCACCCTGCAGTATCTACAAACCTCAGGGCAATTTCCTGAGTTCCCCCTTTTACTAGAGCTTTCTGCTCTCTCAATCTCTCTTTTTTTTTCTTTTGGACTCCTGGGAGCAGCTGATTCAACCCAGGTCTGGGTCCTTCTGTCATTAGAGCTAACGCATTGGGCCAACCCTGTATGACGCTCTCTGAGAAAGCCCTTTCTCCTGAGATTTCCACCCCTCTGACAGGCTCCAGAGATGTGTTTTCAGTTTGGGGTTGCTTATCAGAATCAGACCTAAAGCAGACGTTCAGAGTGAGGGAATCAAATGCATACTTGGGGGCCTGCTTTTCAGGGGTATCAGCACCCCTGTCTAGCTCTCACTCAGAGGAGGAGGAGAAGCCACCACATGCTCTCTCCTCCAGCAGCAAGACAAGAAGGGACAGAAACTCATGGAAAAGCAAAAGTGTCACCTACATGGTGAAGTTGGAGATAAAGGCTGCAGCTGGGATCTGCATCTCAAAGGTGCCTTCTTTGGCCTCAGACCCACTGTTCACCATGGTGCAGGAAACGGTGGTGAAGGCATAGCGGGAAATGATTGTGGATTTCACTGTGAACTCAGCTATCCGTGGCCTGGTCTCCTGTAGGAATGGAAGAATTCCCCATTAACACTGAAAGCCAGACACATTGTGGCATTGTTCCGCTGCACACAAAGGTTTCGTATGAGAGGCAAAAAGCAGCCTTTTAAATAACCTGTGGGAAGAAGCGTGTTAGAGGCCCTTTGTGAATGCTAGGTGGAGTGGCACGGATCAGTGATGAAAGTTCATACAGCGGGCAGGGGGCCTCCCTACGCACTTTCAAGGGTATAGTCCACATTCATTCTGTCCAATGCCAGTGGGAGGCCTCCATGTAGACCAAGTCAAGACATAGTTCATGGAAAGTACTTGTAAAATCTGGACACATCCAAGATCATGGCTTCTCAACATGAGGTCCATGAATGGGTTTCACAAGGCTAAAACCACCTTCTCTTTCTTTAAGGCTAGAGAGGAGGAGCGTCCCAAAACCTTAGAATCATAGAATCCTAGGGTTGGAAGGGACCTCATAGGTCATCTAGTCCAACCCCCTGCCAGAGGCAGGACCACTCCCACTAAACCATCCCAGTCATGGTTTTGTCCAGCTGGGCCTTAAACACCTCCAAAGATGGAGATTTCACCACCTCCCTTGGCAGCTCATTCCAAGGCTTCACCACTCTCCTAGTAAAAAAGTTTTTTCTAATATCCAGCCTCGACCTCCCCAACTGCAACTTGAGACCGTTGTTCCTCGTTCTGTCCTCTGTTACTACCAAGAATAGTCGAGCTCCCTCCTCCTTGGAGCATCCCTTCAAGTAGTTGAAGGTTGTTATCAAATCCCCCCTCAATCTTCTCTTCTGCAGACTAAATAAGCCTAATGCTCTCAGTCTTTCCTCATAGGGCTTGTGCTCCAGCCCTTTAATCATTTTGGTTGCCCTCCTCTGAACTCTCTCTAGCATGTCCCTGTCCTTTTTGTAGTGGGGAGCCCAAAACTGGACACAGTATTCTAGATGTGGCCTCACCAGTGCAGAATAGAGGGGAATGATCACATCCCTCGATCTGCTGGTAATGCTTCTTTTGATGCAGCCCAGTATGCCATTGGCCTTTTTGGCAGCAAGCACACACTGCTGACTCATATCCAGCTTCCCATCCATCATGACCCCCAGGTCCTTTTCTACACTGCTGCTACTTAGCTGAATGTTTCCCAGCCTGTAGCAGTGCATGGGGTTTTTCCATCCCAAGTTCAGGATTTTACACTTGTCCTTATTGAACCTCATAAGATTTCTATTGGCCCACTGTTCCAATTTATCTAGGTCTCCCTGAATCCTGTCCTTGCCCTCCAGCGTGTCTACTATTCCCCCCAGCTTGGTGTCATCTGCAAACTTACTGAGAGTACAGTCTATTCCATCATCCAGATCATTGATGAAAATGTTGAACAGAACCGGCCCCAGGACCGACCCCTGGGGCACACCACTAGTGACCGGTTGCCAGCTAGACATGGAACCATTGATTCCTACACGCTGAAACCGTTGATCTAGCCAGTTTTCTATCCACCTTATAGTCCACCTATCCAACCCATACTTCCTTAATTTGCCAATGAGAATGCTGTGGGAAACTGCATCAAAAGCCTTGCTAAAATCAAGGTATATCACATCGACGGTTCTTCCTGCACCCAGAAAACCAGTCATTTGATCATAGAAGGAAATGAGATTGGTCAGGCATGATTTACCCTTGGTTTAACCTTGTCCAGTTGTGAGAAAGTATCACCATTTGGGAAAGACTGAGAACCACTATCCTCGATAAATCTGCTCTTTAGAATATGGAAGTTTTATGTAAGGCCTCCTCAGTAGCCATTACACTATCCAGTGGTTCCCAATGTTTTCTCTGCCACGGCACACCTTGCTACCGTTAATTAATTTGAGGCACACCACCGTATAGTTTCCAAATGAACTCATGAATATTCATGAGCCAATGAGCCAATCCAGATCTCTTTGAGTAGTCTGTCAAAAAATTTTGTGGCATGCCTGCTCAGACCTGATGGCACACTGGTTGGGAAACACAGCACTATACAGCCAACTGGAGAAAAATTAAGGGTGCATACAGAAAAATCTTCAAACTTACAGGACAGCTTCTCAGCAGATGTGAATCAGAACAGCTCGACTGAATTTAGTGGACCTTAACTGATTTACTCCCCATAAGGATCTTTTCCACAGCTCTCAAATGATGGATGGAAGAGGCTTAACAGAAAACATGCCTACGGCTGAGGCTCATCAAGCAAAATGTCCTTTTTAGAACACTGTGGACTCCATCCAGCTTGGCTGAAGGAAGGATTAGAGCAGAGGAGAGCTGGCTGCCAATTTATGCATCTTGGGAATGTACTTTTATGCGCAAGTCCTGGGATGAAGTGCCCTTCAGAGATAATGTGAACTTGGACAAAGGTAGCTCCATAAATCCAAGACATTTTGTATTTGGAAGAGCTAAGCTTAATGTAACCACTGTAAGAAACAAGAAACGTTTCTAGGGAATGTTGGCTTGGTCAGTAAAAGACTGATCCTGCAAAACTGGTAGGCTGCTACAGAGGCAAACATATCACATAAATTAACCACAAGACAAACGTCAGTGGACTAGTAAGCGTAGGTGTCATTTCTGCCCTTCCTCCTGTCAGTACCCCTTTCTGTAACCATGATTTCACTGAAATCAAAAGGCCTATTCACAGAGTTAGAGACTAGTCCATGTGAGAAGAGGGGAGGTGAAGGTGTTAGAATCAGGGACTCTGTTTTGGGCTGGCTTGCAAGCCCCCCCAGACTTGGTCATGAATGGAAGGGACACTTGCAACAATCCAGACATGGCAAGTTTCTGGCTTGTATTGCATCAGAGTAACTCCTCATTTAGCAGTGACTGAGGGCTATGTTAGAGGTTTGAACTAGCATAAATGCCTGGAATTACATCAGTGTGAAATTTCCTAATATAGATGAGGTCTTAGAATCTCATTCTCCTAAAAAGCAAGGCAAGGGAATTTCTGATCTGGCGTTTCAGTTCAGACACATTGCTAAATTCAACTAATTCTCTGTGGGTCCTTTCATTTGATGTTCTGCATATTGAACTGGTTGTTAATCGCAAGAGACACCAATAAGGAATTGGACATCCAATAACTGGATGGCCAAAAATTAGAGTCGCACATGCTGCATCTTCATTAGTTTCGAACCTCCTGGATTTGCACCCTCATCCTGCCTTTCACTTTGAATGTCAGCTTCAAAATCCTCCCCAAACTCAGCAATGAAACTGAGTCACAACCTCTGAGTTGTGAAGCCTCCAGCATCTTCAGATTCTATCATGGGCATGTGGTTTCCTACCTGGAACAGTTGCAGGTCTCAGGTCAACCGCAAAGGCAAGCCTTCATTCAGGACTTTCTCTCCTTCTAATTGTAAAGGGCCATGCTAGAGGATTGCCAAAATCTCCTGGATTCTCCTGGAGTCACCAGGAATTAAAGATTAGTATTTAATTAAAGATTATCTCATGGGATAAGAGCTCCAGGAATACAACTGGCAACCTACTGCATATACCCCGCCCCGAAAGCCACCCACATTTACGTTTCTCCAGATGGAGGGCAACTGTTGGCTCATCCAACCAGACCTGAAAACAGCATGTTGCTCTTTGTGCGAACAGCAGCCACCCGCTAGGTGCTGAAGTTGTTTCAAAACAGGTGGCTAGTTCGAGGCTGGCATTTAGCCCAAGTTCCAGTCTGCAAATCTTATGCAGTCCCAGAGCTCTTGCACAATGTCTTTCTGTATGAAGTAAGCTCTGACCTGCAGCTGTGCACACTCCCTGTTTATTTTCTCTGCTCATTGTTATTAAAACCCCTTAGGAAGATGAGAAGAGACTGTAAGAAAAACACTCCTTTTTAGAAACAAGCCGGGGTACACTCAGAGGTAGCAAGAGAGAGCAATACTATTTAGCAGGTTAAGGAGGTGTTTTTGTTTTGTTTTGTTTTTGAGGTGTTTCACTGTAGTCAAATTATAGGTTTTCTTGCCAAACAGAGGATTTTATTCCTGTTCATCCCAACTGCTGGGAAGTATGAAGAGAGCAGAAAATAAAGTAAATATAATCCTGTATTTGGAAGCTTTGGTCGAAACAATTTGACCTGGTGTCTTATTCTTAAGATTGGGTCATTCCAAGGATCAGAAAAAAGATACAGACCCATTCACCTCTATGCTGCTGGCTCAAAGCTGGCTGAGGCTGATAGCAGCCCGTCTGATGGCTGCTCTCTTGTGAGATGTGGTTCTCTGGTTCTCAGCGCATGAATAGTCACATCACAAACACCACCACCACAGCTCCCAGTCATTGACAACTTCACTGGATGTTGCAACAGAGAGAATGGAGCCTCGGTGGACCTAGACTAAGAAATGTTCATCAATGTTACCAGCCCATGTGAATTCATTGCATGTCTCACAACTTTTGGTGCAAAACTCCAGGAGACTCTCAGCTTTCACTGTTTTTAAAGTAAGTTCTAGCCGACATGACTGCAGAGAAAAGCTTGAAAACGTGAAGCAAGCAACTCCAACGGCTCAGAAAGTTGGAGGTGAAGAAGAACCATTAAGGTAGTCATTTTTTTTAAAAAATCTCATTATTTTTAAGCCAATCTTGTGATTTTTGTCTGCTTGAGGCTGGCAACACTAGATTACAGATTAACAGGGCAGTGTTGGGACGTGTTTCAATTGCCACTGCTTGTGCAGTTCTACCATGTGATAAATCCAGGAATTCACCCTCCAGAAAGTCCGCCACTTCTAAGTTCATTCATGCCCACATGATGCACCTAAATCCATACACTCTGGGCGTTCACTTTTATGCAATGATATAATTATGTAGCAGGATACATACCAACCTCTGCAGCAATTTGCTTTGTCTTGGGACTCTGCGCGCAACCTGAAAAGGATGAAATGAATAAAATAACTCATGCCATTCTGCTTTCAGGCTCATGAAAGGCAGATTTGCTGTTTGTTTAAAAATTCAGTGGAGTCAATCCAGACTTAAGTTAATGCAATTGTTTTCACACAGCCAGAGTTAAGCAATCCCTTTGCTAAGATTAAACTTTTGAGAAAAATATGAGCAGACCCACAGATCAAAGATGTGGAATGGAAGTTGATTTTCCCAAGAAAGAAGTTGCTGAGTGCTTTCCAGACACATGGGTGAGGGCTAGGGGCTGAGACACAAGGCTCATCAGATCTTGACCACAATCCTGAATAAGGACTTTGCCCTCGGTCACTTTTCCTCTTAGGATCTCAAAATCCTTTCATATCAATAATTATAGATTTATCATTGTGGCCAAATTGCAGCAGGGGAAACTGAGGCACAGTTAGTTGACTAGCTTCATGAAGAGCCAGGTTTTCATCTGACAGAGCAACATCCGTAATAATGCAGCAATACTGATTTACACCATCAGAAAGCCACAACAGGGCGAAGTGTTCTCTGCATTAACACCAGTCACTGGGAAATTATGGTTGCCTGTTAAACAATGGAGTGAGGCTTTTTAAAATCAATTTTAAAAGGGATAGCCGTGTTAGTCTAGTCCAGTGAAAAAACAACAAGGAGTTGTGTGGCACTTTATAAATAAATAAGATTTAAAGTGCCACAGAACTTCTTGTTGTTTTTTAAAATCAGCCATCAGGCTGACTGTGGAACAAAGTGCCAGCCACAGCTATGGCACAATCATGTTCATTGTAGCAACCTCGCCCAGCTGCAATAGTTTCTCTGGCATGGTTGTATGCTGCGTGAAGTCTCAACTTAGAATATACAGGGGGAAAAAAGCCACAAAAACACATCCTTTAGTAGCAAAATGACTGTCCCTCACTCTCAGTTCAGGACAACATGGAAAGCATTCAAGTAGTCCTGTAAAACAAACAATAAGTCCCATGGTACTTAGAGACTAACAGATTTATTTATTGCATGAGCTTTTGTGGGAGAAAGTTGAGTTCATGCAATAACTCAATCTGTTAGTCTTTAAGTGCCACAGGACTCCTTGTTTGTTTTACTGAACTAGACTAACACGGCTGCCCTTTTGGAACTTGGCAACATGCAAGGAGATCTGTGACACTTTTGAAGACTAACAAATTGATTTATTGTGTGAGCTTTCATGGGAGAAAATCCCACTTCTTCAGACCCTTTGAAGATGGGGAACTTGGGGTATGTCTACACTGGAGGCTCAGTTAAATTGACCTAACAAGGTCGATTTAAAGCCCTAGTCTACGCTTGAGGGCTTTTCGGCGGCAGTCAACCACCAGTTATTGCAAGGAACATAAAATTGCTTGCGTAGCTGGTGGCAACTTTGTAAGCTGCCGGTACACATCAGAGAAAAGCTGACCACAACTCCCTTGTGGTCGGCTTTCCCCTATGCTCCCTAGCCCCCAGGACTTCCAGGGCCAACTTCCAGGAGCAGCGCAGTGAGTTCAGATGCTGACAGCAGCAAATTTGCTGCCGTCAGTCTAGACATACCCCAAGTCAACTTAAAGTCGACCTTGTTAAGGCAACTTAGAGTGTCCACATTCAAAAGTCCTGTGGACTGCCCATATACACACTGGCAGCTGCTAGGTCAATTTAACGCTTAAGTTGACCTTATTAAGTCGACTTAAGGTCTATTCCCTGTCAACGGTGGCTTAAGTCGACTTAATAAGGTTGACTTAAGCGTCAAGTCAACCTTCTAAGGTAGCGTTATTAAGTTGACTTAAGTTAACTTAATAAATTCCAAATGTGGTCAGAGCTTTCCTCAGGTTGACTTAAGGAAGGTTAAGTCAACTTAAAGCTCCAGCGTAGACATACCCTTAATGTCTTTAAATCCACTCCAAAACCACCTAATACCAGAATAGCCTGAATGTAAAGAAATCAACCTGGTAACTGATATTCTTGCCAATGGGCAAATTTTAAGTCTTGTTCACATCAAGTGTTAGAAACTAAAAATAGCACAGGGAAAAAGTAAACAGTCTCCTATATTCGAACTTTTACACTTTCCTCATCCAGTGCTTTGATCAACATCTTGTTAAATGGTAATATAGGGAAAGTGGGGCACCGGGGAGAATTGCTGTTCAAAAAACAGCATTTTGGAGGGGCTATATGCCCTCATGCTTCTGCGCATAAGACAACTGCTATACAGTGGGGGTCAGGAAGAAACTTTCTGTTGATACCAGTTATCTCATAACTTCCTGCTGCAGGATTTCTAGCCTTGCCTCTGAGGCATCTGACAGGACAAAGTGCTAGAAGGACTATTGGTGTCAGCCAGAGGCTCTATGCAGAGTCCTACTAGTGACCCGAAGTGACCCATCATCTATGAGCCTTTGAGATATATACACAGAATGAGTCTGGAGACCAGAAAAACAACCACTAGTGCAATAGTCACTAACTGGCTACCCTGCTGGCACTGTCAGTAGAAGACCAAGAGTTGAGTGAGCCGGGGAGACTAAATCACCAAGAGACCTAGCAAGCGATTGTCCTCCCCCACGTCCGGACTGAGTAAGATCAGCAGCAGGACAGCGTAGGGAAGCATGCTTTGCTGCTCGGCAGACTTTACCTAGAGGTGCTATAGATAAAGAAAGGGATTTGGTCTCAGCTGAAACGCCCATCATTTCACGGAAGTGGTGAGATGCTATTTCGGGGTGAGATTCCACCCAGCGCAACAGGGTAACTAAGACCCAGCCAATACATCCCATCACAAGTCAAAAGAACCTACGTCACGCTGAGCATAGGTGAATGTCTTCCTATTTACCTGCTGTGAAAGTAAATCAGAGCTATCCAGAACAGCACAGAGAAACCTGGAAAGCAACTGATTAGTTAGATGTTGGCCTGCCTATCTGATCTACTGCTACAGCTATTGAGGCTCTTTCTCCTTTCTTACAGCATCCCGTGTTTGTGTCATGGCCAACTCCACTGATTTTTTCACTTCATCTTCATGTGTTGGGGGGCAAGAAGTAGTTCTGAACCAGACAAAAACATTTTTCATGACAAAAATCAGTTGAGTGACCTTGAAAATGTCAGATTTGTTCTACCAGCTCGGACCAGCTGTTCCAATATTCTGCTGATAAGCACTGGCCATTTCACACAGCATTTAGTGCTAGAAATGGGGGCAGGGATGTCTTCCAGCTCCTCAGCTTCCCCTAGCAATTAGTTTGCTCCCTGAAAGATGAGACTTGATTACCCTTTTCTTAAGTGGCATATTCACACATGCTCATAAAAGACTCTTTCTTACCCAGGACTGAAAGTAATCTTAAAGCAAGGAAATGATTAACTTTACCCAGCAAGACTATACCCTATTTGCTTCATTTCAGAGAGGAATTTTTAAAATTCATCTTGCAGACATAAGAGCATATTTTTGCTTCCCTGGCCAGTCATTCTAGTCAGCATTTGTGGATAAAATTGATTTGAGTTACAGAGGCTGTGATCTGGCCAAGATCCATGCATGTGCTTTATTTTACCCAGGAGAGTGACCTAATGCACAATTAAGCACGTGTTTAAGATTTTGCCAGATTAGGACTTTAGGGCTTAATTTATAGGGAAGGGAGAATGTGGGAGAGCAAAGGGAAGGAGCATGGACGAAGGTTTACCATCTACCCCTTCTTAAAGTGGATCTAAAATTCAGTAGCTAGCAGGGAATGCACCTTTCCCATTCTCTGTGTTGTCAGTGGTTTGCATCTTCATTAATTAAAGATTAGCATACGACAATATTCAGCCTGACCTATATTTATGACACCTTTGCCTGGCTTCTCAGCTCTCCTTTAGGGCATCCAGAAACAAATCAATGTTGCTAAAGGGACCTTTCAAGAATAAGGATATTCACTTACCAAAGATAATTTTCTGGCTCCTGTTACTAGAGCACCTCACAGCCTTTAATGTCTTGAACTTCACCTTGGAGAGGGAGGGAAGTGCTATTATGGCCATTTTACAGATGTTAAGTGA
Organism: Podocnemis expansa; assembly: GCA_007922195.1. Lineage (NCBI taxonomy): Eukaryota > Metazoa > Chordata > Testudines > Podocnemididae > Podocnemis > Podocnemis expansa. The sequence continues at coordinate 3,188,248 of ML682033.1, forward strand.
CTTACCCTTGGTCACATGGAAAGTCTGTAGCAGAGCAAGGGGTTAAACCCAGGAGTCCTACGCTAGTGACCTAATCTCTGGACCATTCTTCTCTTGTCTGCAACAGTCCCGCACAAGTAACTATACGCCACCTCACTTCCTAGCTGAATAGTCCTCTCTTTCTCATACATCACACCTTTCATCTCACAGGCTCATGAACCACGTCGTCAGCTGAAATACTAACTGTGCAGGGATGGGGATCGCTTCATCTAGCATGGATCAGAGGAGGAATTATTTAGCCTAAAGCAGCAACACAGCGCCAGAGTATAGGAAGAAAAAGGCTGCATCCAACTTTTAAACTGCCAGAATTACTCAATTTGGAATTTGGCCAAGGCACTGGGATTAACTCCCTATTTTGGCTCTGTAATTAACACAGCCAGTCAGGACCTCTGCTTTATCCCTCTCAGGGAAGGGCAGTTGACACCCCAGCAGCTCAGAGCCCCTTACCACCATTGCTGATTCAGAGCCTCTGCTACTGAGTCATTAATAGCCACTTCCCACGTGCCCCTTAAATTCTCCAACGCTGTAACTAACTCTGGCCAGCGCTCTCTATCTGGGCAATCTGATAGTGCAAACTGGAGAGGCGATGGATCCAATAAAAGTTTGTGAGACATGCTTGTCTCTCAAGGAATGCCTTTCGGCTTTAGGAGACAAGATTTGGAGGCAATGAGACTTGTTAAAGGTGACTTGCATTAAGATTTCATGCAATTGGGAGCAAAAGCACATGCACACACCTGTAGTTTTGTGGGAACTTACTGGTATCTCACCATGTCTAACATACAGGGAGGAGGAAACTGCAGAAACTATGTTTTGCTGTTTGTGGTTCTGTTACTTGCTGTTTTATACCGTGCTATTTACTTATGAGGTTCTAACATGAACAACTGCTGATTTGGGAATGGGAACGTTAATGAACATAGCAGGGTTGATCTACTACACTATTATTTGTCTGTGAAACTACATGATGCTCATTATGAGTCTAGACAAGGGAACCACGTCCCAGCCTCACAGACCTTTATAATCCAAGTTTAGGTCAGTAATAAAGCAGAAATGACAAACTGGAGACAGTAGGGCAGGAAGGTTGGCAAACACCCAGTAAACTCCAAGCAGAGTATAGTTTTGACACAGAACTGATTTGTTTTAATGAATGGGAAAGAAATTAAGAAAACCTTTCTTGCTGTCAGCATCCTCCTGGTACCCTGGGTCATCGGGGAAAGGCACTGGCAGCTGCTCTCACCTAATTGCACAGACACAAAGGATGCCCCGGCAGATTACTTGAATATTAATCCGCAGGCAACTGATTTGGTATAACGCAGACACAACACTGGAGGTGACAAAATAATCATTGCTTTAAAACTCACTTGGTCGCTGAAGTTAGAATCCATCATCAAGGTCTCTTCCAGATACCTGGCCAGGATCTCCGAGTCCAGCTGCCCAAAGGCGAGTGAGACTCCCCAACAGAGCCATAGCAAAAAAATCATGGTTAAAGGGGCAACCAGGGGTCCCCCCCTGACCCTGAGTGGAAGAAAATCCCTGTCAGTGTTGTGCCTGCTTCCTACAGCTAGCTCCGATGGAGAGTCTGCTGGAGAAACTGATAGGAGTCTCCCCCGCCTCCACCTCCCCATTACTGGACCAGCCCCTTTTCCAGGCTCTCAGCCAGGGCTGGGAATTCCTCGCTATCAGATTACGGAAGAGCAAAGGAAGCTCCTGAAGCCCTGGGCTGACTCCTTGGGCCATGCATTAGATAGTTCGTGCCCTGGCAGCTGCCAGGCTCTTCTCCAGCACTGCCACCCAGGATATGCCCATGCAATCAGCGTTGCTGCCCCTCACAGTCCCAGGACATCCAAGAGGTACTTGACGGCTCCTGTTCTTCCACCACATCCAGGGTGGCTGGGCACCCACCACAGGAGGCCTTCCAGGGGGTTTGCACTGGGCGCCAGCCAGAATCCAAACTGGTCTATTTGCTTCAGGACAGACCTTGAGCCCCTAGACCTACCAAATTCGCTGTCAGTGCCGTACTGAGCAGATTGAGACCTGGGCAACTGCCGGACTGTCCCCTGCCAGCTGCACTTAATCATCCCTCAGGTGGCAAAAGATCTGTTCCCGTTCCCGTCTTCCAACTGGCAACTCAAGCTCATCTCAGGAGCCAGGGGCAAAAATATGATGACCAGATGTCCTAATATTAGGGGCTTTTTTTTTATACACACAACTATGCTGCTCACCCCACCCCACCCCTGTGGGAAAAAAATCCCATATTTTTCCACTTGATATCAGGTCACCTCAGGCAAAGAGCCCTTCCCTACCCCTCTCTCTCAAATTGTATCATGTCACTTTAAATACCCGGCAGATCTCAGCCTCCGCAGAGCCAGAGCCCTGCAGGAGTCAGTGCAGTGAGCTGACACACCTCTCAACTGTCTGAAACACACCCTGCAAATTCAATGGAGCCAGCTGGCTGGGATGGGGCATTACTCCCTTAAACCACATTTCAAACCCTTCAGCCATAGCACTGATTTAGCCCAAGATAGGAGTTATTACCTCAGGGGAAGATTTATTTATATTCCAGTAGTATTTGCAGATCCCGGCTGAGCTCTGGGCCCCATTGTACTGAGTGCTGTACACAAGCACGCACGCCCACCTACTAAGAGAGAGTTCATGCCCCAAAGCTCTTACAATCTAAAGAGACAAACAGTGGGAGAAAGGAAGAATTATTGTCCCCATTTTACAGAGGGGGAATTGAGGCACAGAGTGATGAAGTGGCTTGCCTAAGATCAAACAGGAAAGTTGTGGCAGAGGTGGAAATTAAACCCAGCTACCCACACCTTGCCTCAGGGACAAGACCATCCTTCCTGTTAAGGGATAGCCCTACAGAGTTTTTTGTCATCCTATAACTGCAGCACATAGTAGCCTGGTGTGTCCCTAAGAGGAGAGAGATTGATCTGTATCATCAGGAAAAAACTGCAAGAGGTCTGTGTTTGTACCTCCCTTTCTAGCTACATACATAGATGATCCTCATCACCATAGTAGCTGAGCATCTTGGCCATTATAGATTTTATACTCACCACTCCACTGTGAAATAGGACAGCATAATTCTCATTTTACAGATGAGGAACAGTGCCACCGGGTAGATTAAGTTACGGGCCATCACCAGAACCCTGAGTCCCAGCCTAATGGTCTATCTATAGAGCCCTGCAAATCCGCAGATATCTGAAGATATCTGCATTATATCCACATCTGTGGATACAACACAGATATCCACAGACCATTTCTTGTGGATGCAGATCGGATATGGATCCACATATTTTTAACTGCACAGAGCTAGAGCCCTGCAAACATGCAGATATCTGCAGATATCCTCATTATATCCGCATCCACGGATACAACATGGATATCCGTGGGCCATTTCTTGCGGATGCAGGTTGGATATGGAGCCACGTATTTGTATCCGTGCAGGGCTCTGCCTATCTACTAGTCCTTTCTTCTGATTGGTGCATTGTTCATCAAAGATTGGAGATGTGCTGTCCATCTCTCTCCAACCCTGCACTTGGCTTTGCAGTGCTAAGCTAAACTCAGTCTTAACTGAGTCTACATTGGTGTAGCTGTCACACTGGGGAGGCCAAAAGAAGGTGTAAGGTGCACCTGATATGCCTGATTCTGTACTTGCTTACACAGAAGTAAACCAGAAGTAATTCCTCAGAAGTCAAATGAGTCGTACTGGTGTGAGACCAGCATATGTGAGATCCAAATCAGACTTATTAGACCGTCCCACATGCATAGAATGCCCAGTTAAACTGGTTTTCCTCCTCTGCGTCTCTGGTGTCATTATTATTTATGGTCCAGACGAGGACACATTGTGCTAGGTGCTGTATAACCCAGAATAAAAAGAGGATTCCCTCCTAAAGGGTTTGCAAGTTAAATGGAAGACAAGAGGCAATAGGTAGGGAAATAAAAGGAAACAATAAGACACTAGTAGTCTGCATGGCAGACAGCAACATAACCATGGTCAAGTTATTTGTAGGCATCACAACGAAGGAGAGTTTGTAGGTGGACCACTTCGAGGAGGTTTATGGAGCGCTCCTCGCAAGCAGGAAGGGCAGCCTGATGGTGTCTCTAGGGTTATTCTTGACTTACAACAGGAGCAGAAGATCAGGCCCAGCTGGACAGGTGGGGGGATAACCATCAGATGGAAAGCTATAAGCCAGAAAGAATTTCTCTAATTCTCATGTAATTAGGCCTCTATTCACATCCTCCGCTATGGAACTCCAGAGATAACCAATGCTTTTTTTGTGATGGTACACGGGGGTACGGCACATGGGTGCCCTGCTGGAAGGGCCAAGTTAGCAGGGGAAAGGAGAGTTCCAGCACTTTTTTGTTTGTTTGTTTAAACACAAAAAAGCACTGGTGATAACTATACACCAATACTGCCTCTTCAGACTGGGCCTGGGATTTGAACATGAGGCATAAGATCGCAGTTGAGTACATTTCCTGCCCTGTCCTCTCCCCTTTAACATGCTGTAATTTCTCTCCAGGGACACAACGCGCCTGGCATTCATCTCAGAATATCATTAAAGGTGGAGATAAGCAATTATTCGGGCACGCTTGCTCACATCAGACACGTTGGGTGCTGTCTTAAGCTGTGGAGCTGTGGCAAAATCAGCAGGTGTTCTCTGGGTGGGGGTTCACGGCATTACATTACGTGGCTGTTTGTGGCCAGCATGAACAGAAATGTTCTGTAAAGGCACAGCCTGACAATTAAGTCTCTACATGCTCTGATCCAGGACCGATCACGTTGTTTCGGTGAAACTGCCTGTTGTTTACACAGAGATACGCATCCTCAGCTAGCCTCTGCCTTCTGTTGATGAGCCAAACCCACAAGCAGAACTGAGATTCCTGATTTTCACTATGCTGCTTAAATAAGCAGGGGGACAGGAACGGACTATCTTAAGTGATGTCTTGGATTTATGCAGCACTATAGCAGGCCTGGTGATCTCATCCACAGCTTGCCCTCTCGCCAGCCCAAAGGATTTATCACACTGTGGTCTATTAAAACACACATGCTCCTTTCATTTCCAGTGCAACCCTACAGCCCAAGTTTCAGCCCCAGGCACCCTGAGGGGCTCAGAGTTTGACTTTCTTCCTGGTCAACAGACTGCCTGTCTACAGATCTGCCAAGCCCTTCTTAGCCATGCCTGTGTTTGGTGCTGACCCATATATCTCCCTGGGTCGGGTCACAAGCTGTTCCCTGTTCTTTCATTAGGCCAGACTCTCACCCAGCTTAACTGGGGCTGCAGCTGGTACCTACAATACAAAAATCTGTTAGGTCCAGGCTAACAGGAATAGGTGAGGGCTTGGTACCCTCTGCCTTGTTACAAATGCTTTTCATCCACAAGAACTACAAAACACACTGCAGCCCGTGCATCACACATACAGTCTCCTCTCATGGTCCCTTCCAGATTCAATGAATACTGTTAAAGGAATCAGCAGATGCAGACAAAAGACAGCAAGTTAATCATATGGTAGTTGCACACAACCAGAGAGAGAGGAAGAAGTGTAATGGTTGTCTACCCTGATCTCTGGCGATCTTGGTCCAACACCGGGTTTGCTACCCACTTCCTCTGTGAGTAAGAGTATGTCTACATGGCAGGAGCAAAATGTGATTGCAGCTCATGTAGATGTAAGGCAGGCTTAGAAGCTGTGCCTAATAGCTTCTGAACTGAAAGGGGGAGCAACTACTCTGCATGGGTCCTGTATTAGCATGGATACAAAGAGCACAATTAGCTGATTAGCATACTGGATACACTGGGGCAAAGTATACTGGGCAGTAGCATTTGGGGTTTCTTTTCTCACAAATCTATCAATATCTGTAATTCTACTAAAGGGAAATATGAAATATTGTCTTTGGGTAAACTGCTGCTCTCTGTTTGTTTCAAATCTGTCTGGGTTAGTTAAAGAGTAAAGGACACCCTTATGTAGAAAAAGATTTGTAAGAAAGGCTTCTACATATTTTTAGCCTAAAGGACTAAGAATACAGTAGTGGTGGGTCAGCTTTGTTTTTGTTGAAACAATGCCTGGGGCACTTTGTTCCTTCTTTTTCTTACATCTTCTGTTTTGTTATGAAAATAGCTGAGTCAACCAGCTGCTAGAGGGTAAGGGAGTTGATAATCACTGAGCTGAATAGAGGCAAGAAGATGAAACTGGTAAATAACAAAAGCGGTAAGCTGGGCAACAGGGGGACTAGAGGGTGGGTAGAACCAGTGGATGGTGAGAGCAGTGAGCTGGGCAACACAAGGGACTGGAGGATGGAGCTGGTGGACAGTGGGTGGAGCTGAGGAACTGGTGCTAGAGGATGGAGTGAGTGACCGGTAGATGGCATCAGTGGACAGCTGGCGTAAAAGACACTCCTTACATACCGTAAGGTTGGTTGGGAGCCTAGTTAGCACTGATTCTCCAGATCACTGCTAGTTTTGCCATTAAGTTTGTATGTTCTGTTATACGGTGTGGGTTATTGGGAACTTTACTATATACTAAGTTTCCTAGATAACTGCTGATCTCTGTTATTTGGCCTTTTGCATTTTTGTTTTACTGCTATTAAAAGTTCCATTTACTATGCTCAGGCTCGTGCTTGCGAGTGGGGAAGCCTTACCCTTTGGGGTGCCCAGGGATCAGTGCAGGATTCCCAGAGCTCTGGGTGGGGGCTTGAGCTAGTGGTGGTGCTGCATCGTTGGGAAACCCCTAGATATAGAACCTGGCCCTTGTTCTGCCAGCCTGCCCTGGCAGAAGGGTTACATAGACATAATCCACCGGCTTTAATCTCACTTCCTCGAAGACTGGAGCAGTGAAACAACACAGTCCACGGGTCAGCATGGAGTAGCTGCATGGGTGATTTTCCAGGGCTCCTGACTGGCTTGTATAGCTTATACTGCTACAGATTCACTGCTCTTGTGCCCAGCGTGAGTTGGTTAAAGTTAGCTCAGGTATATTGACATTGCCATGTGTCAATATGATGGGCCCTCACACCCTATGACGAGTCCCTTCATCTACATTTTGCCACAGCTCTCCATTAGTAAACTGGGGACAGAAATGATGCATAATAAATGGGAGTTATAAGTTTAAATTCATTCATGTCTTCATGGTGTTCAGATAGCGCCATTGTGAGGGCCATATTAAGTACCTCACCGTCTGGAGAGTGGTCTGAATTAACAGGGGAAATCCAATTACAGCCAGCTGGAAAATGGAAGTCCCTTTAGTGAAAAATTGGACATTTTTGGAAGAAAATAGATTTCATCCCAACTTGGAATGAAGGTCAAAAACATACATTTTTCATGGGAAGGAATTTCCAGAATTCAAATGCAAAATGAAGAAAAGGAAATATTTTTTCCACACAGTGTGTGATTCGGGTGTGGAACTCATTAGCACATGAACATCCTGAGGTCTAGAAAACAGCAAAAGGTTCATAGAGGGACATTTGTGTGTGTGTGTGTGTGTGTGTGTGTGTGAATAGATAGATAGTTAGATAGATATAGATTAAATCAGACTTTAAAAACTTGGAAGGGATATTAAACTTCATGTTTCTGGGATTAAGTCAATCTTCTATGAAACACTGGGTACAGCCCCAGTTGGACACAGGATATTGGATTGCATGGACATCACATCTTGATCCATTTTGGCATCTCCCACATTCCTGAAAATGATTGCCTGAAGTCTAAGTGGTTGTTTGGTACTATTGTTGTATTTGGAAGGAGACGGGTAATTCTATTTTCAGGGTGGTTTTGGTATTTCAAAATTTGCTGTCATTCCGATTCAGAATGAAAACGGAAATGAACTCCATGCATCATGACAGACTCCATGGAGGGCTGTCAGAGATCCTTGAAGCCCTGGGTTTCCCTGCTCTGAGGCAGTCTGGCAGGTCGGTTGCTAGCAGGAAAATAGTCAGGTTCTGAAACCTACATGTGAAGCCAAGTTCCATGGATCTGTGTTGAAACTGAGCAATCTCCACAAACCACTTCAGTTTCAACAAATCAGGAAATTCCAGTGAAAGGCCATTTTATCTGAAAGTTTGATCAGCTCTAATAATAATATTAATAATAATAATAATTTCTGATGGATCTGGAAGCCCTGAATTGCTTGTTCTTTGTGCTTTGCAACCCAGAACTGTGTCATTTTGCCATGTGTAAACTTTCAGTTCTTTGTTTTATTTGGGTTGCAACAGATGCACTCCTTCAACCCAGTGGTTGTCAACCTTTTGCAAGTCATGACACACTTGGTGACATATCATGACCTTACAGGACATACCAGCTCACCCGCCCCAGACCAAACCAGCCATCTCCCTGGCTGTCCATGATACACTTACCGCTGTGTGGCGACGCAGTAATGTCACAGTGGTTGAGAACTGCTCCTTTGACTCATACGAGGCCGTGGCAGGCTGAAAACACATCCCATGTTATTCACCTAACCTCTGCACATCCTACTGTGATTCACTACATTGTGGCTGTGCAGATGATAATTTTGAAACAACTGCACTGCTGGGTGTATTTGTTGGCACGTCAGGATGCTCTGAAACCCATCACCATTTTGCAGCAGCAGTAACGTCCATGCTCCAGAAAGCTAACATGACTGATTTGTGCGGGCTTAGACATCCATTCCATTCTTTCCTGTCTCCTTTCAAGTCCTCATGAGATAAATACTAGTTAGAATGGGAGATCTGAACATTTTGTGTCCTGCCTTACATTGACAGTGAGCAAAATAATTCCTACTTATGCATCAGCACCCATTTAAGAAAAGAGATTTTGAAAATTTCAAACCAGCAACAAGCCAAGGTGCACAATCATAACCAGATTTGGCCTTTCCATATGCATCAGCATGACAAACTGTCTCTTAGGGCGCCCCCTTATATCATAGCCTGGCCCTGCTGGTGCACTGCCCTCTACTCCCCCATCTGACTCTTGTAAAAAGTTACTCACAAACCAGAATACTTTAAACTGAGATTGCCTCTGTGAGATGATCTCATTTACCAAGTTCCCTGTAGCTTATTGGTTCCAAAGGGGCAGCCGTGTTAGCCTGGTTCAGAAAAACAAGCAAGGAGTCCTGTGGCACTTAAAGACTAGCAAATTTATTTGTCATACAAGCTTTCGTGGTTGAATCCCACTTCATCAGATGCTGAAAGGGAAAACATAAGACGTGACATGGCAAAATAAATGCAGTGAATGTGGTGAGATTGAAAAAGAGGAGAATCACCTTTTGAAGGAACCAGTTTGTATCTCTTGCATCTGACAAAGTGGGTTGGAGCCTGAAGAAATCAGTTAGTCTTGAAGTGCTGCAGGACTCTTCGCTGTTTTTACTGTACACAGACTAACACGACTACCCCTCTGTAAAAGTTCATATCTCTGTTCAAACCCAAATTAATGGTGTCAAATTTACATATGAATTCATATTTAAACAGAGATAGAGGCTGGGTCTCTCATTACAATAAATGATTTCCTCCTCTTTCAAGCTCACCACCTGGTTCTCTGTTGTTCCATAATATTTGAATCAAAATGACTTGTTTGATTTTCTGAAATAATCTCTACTAATCTTGTGCCCTGCCTTTCACTGCACTTACTTTTTCCCTCCATGCTGCATGTTTTCCCTTTCAGTCGCTGACAAAGTGAGAGTCACCCACAAAAGTTTGTGTGATAAATACATTGGTTAGTCTTTAAAAGTGCCACAGGACTCCTTGTTTGTTTTTCAGTATCTGAATTCTTTGGGAGCTATCTTTGAGCTGTTCGTGCCATCTAGTGGTCACACTCATTCCGTGGGTTTGGTATTGCCAAGTAACAATTTCCCAATAGCTTGGGAAGAGAGCCTCAAACAGGTGGAAAAGTAAGCCCAGAAAAGCAGGAAGTCCATTTTTAAAGGAAAACCTTTTAGGCCCCAATCTTGCACACTGTCAAACAGTGATCTGTGCAGTGGGACTCTGTGAGTTTGCAAAGAATCCCACTGGACAGCGTGGAGGACCAGGGCTCTAGTGGCTAACACCTCTGCTTAACATGCAGAAGGTCCTGGGCTCAATTCCCAGGGGGTTGGACTCGATGATCTCATGAGGTCCCTTCCAGCCCTATGACTTGACTTAGTTCAAATTTACTTAGTTCGAACTAGCATGGCTACATAAGTGTTGTACGATTTTAACTGCCCTGGTATTGTTCAAGCAGTACAGTGCCCCAGGTATGGACACAGTTTTAACGATGACTGTGCTCGTGTCATTTATTTTCATACAGGAAGGGAATTCAGCTACATTTTTCCACCAATATGACTGAGACTGTGTAGGTGTAACTAGGGGTAAGAAATCACACCCCTTGGTGAAATTGTTATATCAGTACAAAAGCTGTGTATATATTAGTCCTTAGTTAATAGCTGATTATATTAACCATTGAAAAGAATGAGGGTGAGAATGTTGGCTAGTTAGTCTTATGTTCATGACATGCTGAGAAATTAGATAAAACCATCAAATGTCCTTGCTGGAAGGTTACAATATAGCACCACTTTATTCCTTAGAATTCAGAGTGACACCAAAGAACCCCAAAACAGAGACAAAACAGGCTGCTCCCTAACTCAGAGACACAACTCTCCTGCCTTTTCTGAGCCATCTGGCTGCAGATTGACGGCTGCTGCTGCGCTTCCCTACAGAGCCCCGTAATCAGCAGGCTGGGTCGGGAAATCCCTTACAAATTAAAGTGAGAATTTGCAATTCCAAAACAGGTTTCAAATACACCAGTGTAGCGAGGGGGGTGTAGCCTCTCGCAGGGTGCGTCTATACTGGCAAGTTAGATCAAATTAAGGAGCCTGAATTCGAATGAATTTAATCCCCATCCACCACAGATTGTTACTAATTCAAATTAAGGAATTCTTTAATTCAAACTAGTGAAAGCTTACTCTGAATTAGTAACACCGGCATTTAGTTCAAACAAAGCACTTAGCTCGATTCTTAGTTTGAACTAAGTGCAATGTAGACCAGGATTAAGCCTTCATTCAAATTAAATAAATTTGAATTAAGGCCGTTAGCTCAAATTAACAAAGTGCATTAATTTGATTTAACATTTAAGTTGAATTAGTGCACTTTGTTAATTCAACTTACTAAGGTTGGGTTTAGTTCGAACTAAAGTCAAACTTATTAGTCTGACTTTATTAATTCAAATGAACTTTTGTAGTGTAGATGTAGCCGCAGAGATGGACAGGGAGGGATGCCTCAATGCCTCATAAACACACTAAGGGGTTAGAGATCCGTGGGTGACAGGGTAGTCAAAATGCAGGAAGCCAGGTGAGCCTTGTCTACGCTACAGCTGTCTGAGTAACAGCTTGTTTTGTTCACTGGCAATTTTGACTAATAGAAGAAAAGAATTGTTCCAGGTGGAACGAAACATTTTGCCAAAATCATAGTCATTTTGATTCTGACCCTTTTTTAAACATTTTTTGCCCTTTTAAAAAATAAAATTGGCAAGCATTTGGAACCAAAACTTTGAAAACTAAAAAGTTTGTTCTGCGAATGCTGAAATGAAACATTTTGATTTTTTTGGAGTGTTTTTCCCCCTAAATGAACAAGTAAGTATCTGTTTCCAAATCTGCATTTTTCTCTGGAAAAAAGTGTAGATCAAATTTTTCCACCAACTCTTGTCTACACTACTGGTCTCATTCCCTACTACACAAGAAACTCTGCAACAACGTAGAGCCATCTCAGCACACCTTACTGGTTTTTACTTCTCTTCATCCTGCAGGGCTAACGCAACAACGGCTCTATTTACGGTAAAACCAGCAAAAGTCATGCCACATCTTAAAGACTAACAAATTTCATCTGGCAAAAGCTTTTGTGGGCTACATCTGACTGAGTGGGCTGCACCCCATGAAAGCTTATGCCCAAAGAAATTTGTTAGTCTTCAAAGTACGACAGGACTCTCATTGTTTTTGCTGTACAGAGACTAACTCGGCTACCCCCCCGGAACATATCACCTGTTCACAGTAGCGAATTTGGACCACTACAGCTTGGAGGGGTGTGATTGCAACAGTGCTGTCTATGTAACCCACACACACATAACTGCAACCTCTCGTATTTTTTAAGTCCAAAGAAAAGGGAAGGATCATGCGAAGGAGACAAATTTTAGTAAAATCCTCCGTGTCTTTGCAGAATACAGAAAGCAAGGCAGGGCAGCTAAGTTAGAAGAGAGAGCTCAGATATCTAGATGAGGTGTATGGGCATGTTCACTACTCCAGCTGTCTCTAAAGCTGTACAGAAAGTTTCCATTAAGAGCAAAGAGTCTTGTGGGTTCCACAGAGCCTCCATCTGCGACCTGAGTTATTCAGAGCTCAGGAAGGAAACGTTTTTTAATATGGGAGCTGAAGATAGCCCTGTGCACTTATGGACTGACTAAAGCAAAAACAGTATGTGAGTCTATTCTCTCCCTATATCTCTATTGCTTTTGATACAGACTGCAGAGTCCTAATTTTGCTAGAAATCCAGAAGACAGTTGTTTTTTAGCCGAGGGATTGGCTGCAATGCTCTTTGGACTGTTGCTTGTGGCAGCGTTTAGACAGAAGTTAAGGGGCTGCTATATTCTTCAGGCTCTGGAGGATCCAGGGTGCATATGTGCTTATTTTGAGGCCACACTAAAGAAACTGAGAAATCATGTCTGAGAAGATCAGAGAGGAATACATCTGTGGGTAGGTCTACACGGAGATATGCAAGTTACTTAATATAACTTTTGTATCTGTATTCCAACCTCCCTACTCCCGGAGAGGCTCCTCCCTTCCACTCAGTGCTACCCCAGTTGCCAGGATGGTGTTCAAAGATCAACTCCCTGATCAGCTGAGTGGGTCTTCACAGACCTGTGCAGTCAGTCAGGAAATGCAGACTGACATAGGCAAATGCACCGCCATCAGTGAAGACCACCCCTGTATGTGTGTCCTAAAGTATAAAAATGTTGAAATTTTGCATTAAAATATATCTAATAGCAACAAAGTGGGGAAGTGGTAAACACCAACCAGTTTAATCTCCAAAAGTTTTGTTTAAAAAGTTATATTAAAGAAAAATATTCTGAACGTTGGTTGTAAATATTTGCATACATACCAAATGTTTGTTCACTAAGCAACCTGCATGGGACTCTCGGCTGGCAGCTTGTTCTAATACCTACATTCAGCAGGTTGCAGTCCATAGTTCTGAGGTTCAAACAATGCAATAAGTACTTTTTGGGGGAGGAAAAAATGATCTGAAAAAGACAGAACATCTGTCTGGTCAGCAAAGAATTGAGCAGATGTGCAGGTGAGATGGTCATTATTTTGGCTGAGCCCAGGGACTGGGCTGGGGAATCTCTAGAGCAGAAAGCATGAGCAGCAATAGCTTGAGCTAAACAGGCAAGTAAAGAGGTTATAAATGGCTCATCTTCACTGTGAATTGGTATGGGAAGGGAATCTCTGACAGACCTGCACCATGGGTTGCACAGGGAAAAGGGCTGTGCAATCGTTAGACATAATGTCGCTATGACACTACAGCTACATGGGAGCAGTCGTACAGAAAACTATAGAAGGGCTTGTGGAGGGCTACACCAATGCCCAGCACAGGCTCCTGCAGCAAGCATGCAATATCCATAATATGATGTCTGTGGGTGCTGTTCACACGTTGGGTTTGTTGCACCTCCGACCCCAACACAATGCAGAGGAACAGTGTTAACGCTGTGAAGGATGGGGGCTATAGACTTGTCACTTCTTCACACTCATTTCTGAGGCCTCCACGCCTGCTGGTAGACCAGGTGTGGGCCTGGAAGAAAGGAACTGCAGGACTGATTTGTGGCCCTAAAGATGCAGGAAAAAAGCCTAGGGAACTTTTAAAAGCAACTAGGTGCCTAATTCCCATAGGTTTTAGGTACTTTTGAAAACCCCACAATCTGTCTGTCTGTGTCTGTAGGTGCCTAAACACCTTTTAGAATGTGTCCTTAACCCTGATCCCTTTCTAATGCAGAATTGAGCCCTGTGATACCTGCCCATCCCTGTAAAATGGTTTTGGAAACGTGCAGAGTATTATTGCATCAGGATGTTTGAGAACTGGTTATTGCCTTGTTTATTGTAAACAGATTTATTCTGAGTGAGATTTTGCTTTGATTGTCCCTATTTTTAATTCTCCTGAGCCAGCACCTAACAGCAAATTCATTAAACCTGCTGGGACACTACAAAGGCAAGAATGGAGCCTATCCTGTGCTGAGCCGTTATCAGGCAAATGGCAGGGTGAGGATGCTATATTTGCACAACCCTCGCCATGCCCCTGCAGCTCTGGCCAGTCTAACAGGGCAAATATTTACCCGGGGCCTGAACAAAGTTAGCATTTCAAAATTCTGTTCAAGAAACTGCATAACTTCCAGTCTTTTCCTTGAACTTGGTTCGGAGAAGAGGTCCACCATTCACAGCTTATGCTAGCTGCTCTTGGGAAGCAAGCAGGGAGACAATGAAGCAGCTGGCTTGCTTTCTGCTTTTACTCTTTGTTTCTGAAATAGGAAGCTTTGATCTCGTCATCGATGAAATCACAGATGTAAGTAATTTGAGGGCCTGATCCTGATACACTCACTAATATCAGTAGCAGGGCTTCCATCGATGGCCGCAAGATCACTTCTTTGTCTTTACCTCTTAATTTCTTTTTTGTTCTGCTACCATCACATGTTGCCTGACTAACAGCTTCTTGTTTTCCTTTGTTATTATTTCTCTTTCGTATGCCGGTGTTAAAGCAATTGGCCTCACCCAGCATGCCTTACTCAAGCAGATTTTCCATTCTGTCAGAGTGTTGCCTGTCTTTTAGGCCCAGATCTTGTATCTGGCTCCATGCAAGTAGATGCAGCTGCATTGATCCTTCCTGATTTAGGAGATTTTGCATCAGCTAAGGTCTTTGCCTGCACTTGTCTGATTGCAAAGTTGGGGCCTTGGCACGTGCCCAGCTTGGGAGAGGGACAGTTGCATACAGAGTCAGTGCATAATAAGTGACTATTAGAGAACTTCTGGATCAGGGCTGTTTTCCATCAGACTCCCACTGGTGTTAATTCATCTGCAGCGCTTTAATTTGTTTCTAAATAAAGCAATAATTCTAGACCTAAGCTGAACTAAACCTCTGGACCCAAACACTCTCAAATTCTGGGGGCATTTGGATCCTCACCTTATTGCTACAGTTCTGACCCACACTCTATTATTTATTAATAAATTTCTTTGGGCATTAAATTTCTTTGTGGGCTGCAACCCACTTTGTCAGATGGGTTGCACCCACAGAAGCTTATGTCCAAAGAAATGTTAGCCTTTAAGGTACCAAAAGACTCCTTTTGGTTTTGTGTGCACAGACTAACATGGCTACCCCTCTGGAACTAGTCTATTATTTAGGGGTCATGTTTGAAACATTTTGGGGCAGCTGGAGGGGGTGATCTGAAGCTCTCGGATGTTTAATGTTCTTCTCCAGTGTTAATAAAAATGACTAGCTAGACAGATATCTTCTCTTTTGTACTGCAAAGTCTTTAATAACATGATGAAATCGTTTGTCTGATTATTCTGTATCTGGTACAATACACTGGATCTATTTCTCTCTCACTTGTGCAATTCTGGAGCAACTCCTCCTAACATCAAGGAGCCAGATTTTGCGCTCAGTGACGCTTGTGTAAAACCAAAGTCATTCCACTGGCTTCAATGGAGTTACTCTGGACTCCGGTGTAAGTGAGAACAGAATCAGTCTCCATCCAATCTGGAGATCAGAATTGGGTCCAGTCTGCTGGAAATCTGCCTGTTGTATTTTATAACTATTTTAGGCCCCCAGAGATGTGACCATGCTTTAGAAGTAGCGGTCATATGTGGAGGTCAGCAGTGACCATATTAAAGAAGGGAATAGATGGAAACTGGGAGGTGCGTCTCATGCAAGGGAAATAACTGTGAATCTGCTGCCCTTGGAAGGAACTGAAACTCTCAGAAGCGTAACCCCTCCCCAGCTCCCCCCTTGCACCTAGAAGGAAACAAATTTGCACTGACATGATGCCATAACGAATCAGGCCCCAAGATTACAAATGAAAATCTAACCTCGACGAAGGCTGGCGCTATGAGCAAATTATACAGATTTGTTTATTGTGTCTGTTCTGCCGTCTTCAGCTTTGTCAGTTCTGAAACAGCTCTAAAGGTGAAATCTGCCAGGAGGTGAGCAATTTACTGTTTCCCTTTGTCTCCTTTAGAATCTGGAAAACTTGATTGATCTGGAGATCGATGGAGTACTTTCAAGGCCCACGACTAGAAATGGCAGGTACCAGGTACAGTCACAATAAAATCTGGAAAGGGGGAGGAGAAAAAGTGAAAAGAGAGAGAGAGAGAAAGAGAAATGAGGAAAAAGAAAATTGTTTTGCATCAAATGACTTGTTTCATTCCATTACAAAAGGTCATTAATAAGAAAACTGCAGGCATTTAACTTCACGCATGCTTAAAGCACCACTGACGTCAAAGGGGCTCCATGCAATGGAGTAGTCTGCTCTTATAAATCTGATGACAGGACCAGGGCCAAAATGTCCAGGAGAAGGTAGGGATCAAGAAACTCGTAATGTGCAATACTCTCTTCCAGCCTAGCTGATTGGCTACTTGTTCCTGGCAGGGCTGGGTTAATGTAGCGGCTATAGGGGCTGCATCCCCTGGATCCAGCCTAAACGGCAGCCCTGTGGCCCCCCTAAAAATCCAGCCCCTCCCTGAGTGGAGGGCTGCCACTGCTTGGGAGGAGCAGGAGAGTAGCAGCTTACAGCTTCTAGATCGCCCCCACCCCACAGCCAGCCCCCAGAGCCTCCCTGCAGCGAAGGAGCAGTGCCAGCCCACAGCCCCCTCTGCTCCCCACCCCGGCATTGCAAGCTGCAGCCCCCCCAACCATCTCTGCAAGACTGGCCCTAGAGCCCCTGATCCCACCCCCAGGCAGGACACCACGGCAATGGAGGGACTCGCAAGGGTGGATGATCCCCACACACACAGCCCTGGCCCTC
Source organism: Podocnemis expansa (assembly GCA_007922195.1). Classification (NCBI taxonomy): domain Eukaryota; kingdom Metazoa; phylum Chordata; order Testudines; family Podocnemididae; genus Podocnemis; species Podocnemis expansa. The sequence goes on from ML682033.1 coordinate 3,205,278, forward strand.
GGGCCTTAGTCCAGCCCTGGTTCCTGGTTATGTGAGTGGGAAACAAATCACAGGCGATCGCTGCTCAGGACTGTATGTGAAAAGTAGCTGATGGGTCAGCAGAGCTAGTCAAAAAAGAGTTCCCTTTCTTTTTCTTCTTTGGTTTCTGGTTGGTAAATATATTGCTGGTCATTTCATTCTCTCAGTCATTGAAATAGAAGGAGCTGTTGAAACGTCTCTGTAGAATTATTTTTAAATCAAAAGCTTGGGGGTTTTTTCCCCAAAAATGGTAATAAAAAGTCTTTTTTTTTTAATTTAAAGTTTTCAAAAAACATTTTATTGAGGAAGCGGGGAGAGAATCCATCATAGCCCGAGTCCTGCAAATAAACATGCTTAACTTCGCTACCTTGGCAATCCCATTTGCTTCAATAAGATTGCGCCAGGGTGTAAAATTAAGTGGATTGGTGTTTGCAGGATCCGTGCCATGTTTGAGTCATGCACATGAGATGTCCCATTGAGTTAAACAAGAGCCCTTGTGGAGTGTAAAACTGAAGTGCATCTGGGTCTGAATTGCATTTACACTAAAAGTTCATCTCCACAGCTGCTGTGCAGATTACAGAGGTGACTAGAGAAGCACATTAACATGGTGCTTGGACTGCTCAGTGCAGAGCTTGATGGTGTGAACTAAAAGATACACAGTGTAGGCTGATGTAATCCTGTTTCAAACAGAACTGTGCCTGGGCACCTTTTAGTTTGTGCTGGCAGGGTCTGCATGGCCAGTAATGGAGCTCTACAATTCATACCTCTGTAGCCCATACTCTGGCACCATATAGGCAAGTCCTAGGGCTTTTTTCATTGCTCCCGCATGGCAAAAGGTTCTTGAATTGAGTGCAGACACCCATCTTCAGACCCCTTTACACTGCCAGAGTGATCAGGACCCAAGTGACAGTATAACTATGTCAGTTAGGGTGGTGACTTTTTAAATCTGTTACAACTAAACCCACAATCCCTGTATGGCTGCTTGTTATACCAGTATAAAGGAGTGTGATACCAGTATAATTTTTTCCACTTTCCATAATACAGTAAGCTACAGCCAATAGGAACACCTCTGTACTAGGCTAACAGAGTCCATTCTGTCCACAAACATGCCAGTATAATCAAATCAGGACATTGCCAACATATAGACTAGGGCTTAGATGGTAAGGCAAAATTGACACAGGAAATAAACCCCATGAAAGAACGAATAAAATGATCCTCAAAAACAACAAGCCCATTAAAAACACTGAGAAATGGTAAAATCAAAATGGTTTGTGTGGAACTTTCCACTTCATAAAAAATTTGTATTTTGTTTTAAAAAAATACCTTGAATGAAAAATTTCAACCGGCTCTGGAGGCATGACCATTCCTCGTGGGTAAATTTCCACTTGCTACTGCTTCCTCCTGTCACGGCAGGCCCCTCGTTGGCCATCTCAGCAGTGAGGACAAAGACTATGTGAGTCATGGCAAACTGTGTCTCTTTTCTTCACCCGAGACGCCGACACTAGGTCAGGGTTTAAGAACACGACACACAGGCAGTATGAAGAAGTCCACACTTCATCTGTTCTGTCTTCCAGCTTTTGGGTCCTCAGCTGCATCTTTCTCTAGCAGAAAATTCACTTCAGTAATAAAATTAAATTCCCTTAGAGAACACAGTCTGATTTATTTAGAGGAGACTGAATGGTGGACGTCAGACCAAAGGTCTCTACGTCTAAAACAAAGGGTCTAATAAATATCTGTTTCCTGAGATCATCTGGAAGAGGCTATCCCCTATATTCCCATATCCTATTTTAAGTACTCCTTTGCTCCCCATTACTGGGGTAGTTGAGTAAGTCCCTGTCTGTAATATATTTACCCTCACAACACCTCCATGAGATAGGGCAGCATTTGTATCCTTAGTTTTCAAATGGAACCTGAGGCACAAAAGGCTAGGTGATCTCTATAGTCTCAGGCAGGAGAGCTGTGGGATAGCTGAGCTGTGAACTGAGGTCTTCATCTATTTCCCTACCCTTTGATGCCCAACTTGAGACACAGTAAAGAAGCCTCTTTTTCAGGGAATAGGAACTCAAAACTATCTGGAAACTCCAGGTCCTTTAAAATGTCTCAAGGCGGGAATTAAAAATTCATGCCTCCCAACCTCTATTCACTTGGGAAAAATCTCAGCTATGAATTTTTTGCCTGACCTGGGACTATAGAGCCATCTTGTTGATCAGATCCTTCCAACCACAGAGGGACTGAGTACAATAAGTTTAGATTTTGCAAGACTGTTGGCCAAATTTTGCTTTGCATGACCAAAACCAGGGTTGTTTTGGATTTAGGTCTATTTGATCCCAGCTACCAATGCTTGGAGGGCTCAGGTAAAAACTTCTGATGTCTACCCATCTCTACAAGAAACATGAATAAACCACATGCTGGATCTAGTGAGCTGTTGAAAATCACTTGGCTCCAGATGCCATAAATCCTTGGAGATGTTGCAAATACAACTCAGCTCTAAATTTTGCACATGGTCCCTTTCTTTAGAAGAGATAAACTTAATATTCCAAATCTCGCCAACCTTTGGGAAATTTGAAATCTGGGTCTCAATGGTTCATCTTAGGCTCATCTTCTTGCTTCTTTTCTTAGACTAACAGAAATGTAGGGCTGAAAGACACCTTCAAGAGCCCATCTAGTTTAGCCTCCTCACACTGGAGTATGATTAAATGTATCTAAACATCTCCATAGCATTTCCAAATACAAAGTTGAGCCATGTTTATTCTCAGTGAAATGTTGAATCACCCAGTTTACAACCCTTCACCTAATCTCTTCATATATGTCTAAAATGGAGGCTCTATTAGGTCGACTTAACAAAGTCAACTTTAAGTGAACTTAAAGTTGACCTTGTTAAGTCAACTTAGAGAGCCCCCACTGAAAACTCCTGTCGACTGCCTGCAATCACATTGGCAGGTGCTAGGTCGACAGATGAGTGGTGCATTGTGGGTAGCTGTCCCACATTGTACTGGAGGCCAGTTAGGTCACCTTAAGGGCTTTCTCCATCTACATTGGCTTAAGTCGACTTAATAAGGCCAACTTAAGTGTTAAGCTGACATAAGGAAGCACTTAAGTTGACTTAACAAAAGCCTAGTGTGGCCACAGGAGTTTGCAGGTTAACTTAATCCTCCTTAAGTCGACCTATAGCTCCAGTGTAGATGTACCCTCCAGGAGGTATGTCACCTCTCCTTAGAGCCCAGCTTACCTACAACACACATAATTCTACAGTTACCCATGCATAAATTAACTCAGTTCTAATTTACTGACATAAATTGATTTCAAACTTTAGGGAAAAAACCCTCGATCATTATAAGGTTCTTCTGTGGTTTTTGCTGTCCACCTCAGTTTCAGTGTTTGTCATATTTAAGGAGCCAGTGTCATTGATATGGATTTAATTTTTTAGAAGGTCAAGAGCTATGACCGAGCTGACCACGAGAGGTCGCTGCTGCGTGACATAAAATTCAAATAGGAATATTTGTATGCCAATAAAAAAAAATCATGAATTAATATTTTTAAGCTTTTATAAGGCTTAAATAATAGTGCTGGTCAGAAATATTTTTTCTGCAGTATTCTTTCGATGAGAAGAATACATGAAAACAGAAACAAAAATCATTTTTATTTAAATTTTCCATAAAAAATTGACTTCTAATAGAAAAAAAAATGAAACTGAACTGTTGGAGGAAGACCTTGTTTTCTTTTATTCTCCTGGAAAAGTTTTGGTCTGGAGCAAAAGCTTTGGGTTTTAGACTGATAGTTTTGTACAAAATTTTTTTCCACAGAAAACAGATCTTTTTCACACAGTAAACAAAACAAAAAAAAAATCCTCTCTGTTTTGTTGAAAGCCCAAAGTTCTATCAAAAAAAATAGTATAAATAGAAATTTCTCAAGAGCTCTACTTTTGATTTCAAAAGTCCATGGGTTTCAGAAGCTGATTTTCAGTACAACCAATGGAACTCATGTGCCTAAATCACATAAACCCGGATTCTGAAAGACAGTTAGGAACCAGGAGGAGTTAGGCACCTAAATATCTTTGAGGATCTGGGACTCAGGAGACTTTTGAAAATCCTCCCCTCAAAGGCAAGAAATAAAGCAAAAGCGAGGACACAGTTCTGTGACTCAAACTGATTCTGATTATCCTCTAGGGATGGTCGAATCATGCTTGTGAGCTGTATGGCTACGTCTACACCAGGAGCTTAGTCTGGATTTGCTAAGTCTAAACTAAGCAGTTCCTGCTTAGTTTGAACTAACTGCAGGCTAGTTCGAACTAACTGCGGATTTTTAGTTCGAACTAGCTATGTATTTTAGTTTGAACTAACTTTTTAGTTCAAACTAAAAAATTTTTTATTTCAAACTAGGCAAAGCCTAGTGTAGACCTGATCCAAATTAGTCTGGACTAAACTGGCATAGTCTGTAGTAATTTGCCAGTGTAGACATAACCAAGGTAACTTTTTTACAGTTAAAATGTGGCAAACTGGGGTGGGGATCTCAGAGCTTCTACCCTGTGGCAGGGTGGCGAGGCTAGAAAATTCTGCCCTGCCTAGCAGAAAAGAGAGTGTGGGTAGCTCATTCAGTTTGACCACCCCTGCTATAGACAATGAGTTGATTGATCTTTTGAATAGCTAATCCAACACTCTTGCGGATTCCTAATTCTCAGGCTTGCTGAGGTTTTATTCTCTGTTTCTTTCCTTTCCAGAGAAGCACAATAAACGATGAAGACTCTGGAGAGTTGGTGAGTTTTCCTCTGTAAAAAACAATGATGACAAAGTGATTTGCCAGTTAACCATTATCTGGAAATCAATCCCTCTGTTTGCTCAGGGCCTTGCTTGTATCACTGAGCGGGTATTAACCTGTTTTCTTCAAAGAGCTGATGGCTTGCACAATGCTGTTCTGGGGGGATTTGTACAAGATCTCAGGGTGGTGTAAATGTACTGATGGAGTAATAAGCACAGAAACATACTCTCCCTTCCTCCCAAAGGCAATCTTTTAATAAACCTCACAGCAAATCATGCTGTTTTCCAGTCTCCCAGCAAACAGCCGTAGTGGATCTTGCATCTAACCTGGTTTGTTGCACCTCTTCCCTCCCTTATTTAAGTCTTTCTCTGAAACATGCTTTTTTCATCAGGCTTATAAATCCTAATTCTCCCTACACTTAGCATCAGTGAAATACACACAGGGCTTGTCCTCACCCAGAGTGGAGTTGTTTTACATTAATGGAGTGATTCTAAGTCACTTCAGTTAAACCAGAGCAAAAGGCTACGTGTATACTTTTATTCCTTTTTAAACCAGGCTTACTCTGTTTTGATTAGGAACAGGCTAAAACTAAAGGTGAACTGAAATAAGAGCCTCCATGCAGGGTTTGCACCAATTTTAACTAACCAAGTTTAGTGATGCAGACAAGGCTATGGACATAGCAATCACTATCTGGGATTAAACAAGGGGCCTTCTGCACCAGAAATTCGGCTGTCTCCCTCTTAGCAAAAGAACTAGAACTAGAAAGTAGCAAACTACAGGTCAAGCCTAAACTGATGGTGGCCAATTTGTCACATCAGTTTGATCATTCTAGATCGATTGAGCAGGTTACTGAAAACCTGCTCAATCAATCAGGAGGTCAACCTGGTGAATCCACCCTCTGAAAAAGAATAGCACTGAGTAGAAGAGAGGGCTTTTCCCTTTGACTCGGTGCAGTGGAACCGCCATGGTAAGTAGGTGTTATGCAGTCAAAAGGAGATACGCAAGTTATTTTACATAACGTGGGTATCTCCCTTCAGATGCCGCCAAAAACCACAGCAACTGCAGACCAGTCTAGAGGTTACATAGCACTAACCACTATCATGCAATAGGAGCATATGAGCCGGGTCAGTATGTTAAAGGATTTTTTGTTAGATGAGCTTGTTTCGAATGTCTGAGATCTACAAGAGTTGAAGGTCCATCGAGGTGCCATTTTGTAATGAACTGTAGCTAAATACAAACACTGTAACTGTCAGCAGGGGTTGAACTTTCCCTCCATGCAAAACATACCCTGTGTATCTACACCCTAAATTTTCAAAGTTCTCTTCCTAAATGCAGGTAGAGGGTGATGACAAGATAAGCATTCAGAGCTACAAAGTTCACTCCACCATAACTTCCCGTTTGGTCAACACCATGATCCAAAGCAAAGTGGTAAATAAAGCTAAACATGCCCAGAATTTGGTGTTTGATGTGCAGATACCCAAAGGAGCCTTCATTCACAACTTTACTATGTAAGTAGTGGGCAGCGATAGCCACTTCCCTGTGATTAACCAAAAAGAGGGTGGTTGGAGGCTAAGAGGGTGAGTGGCTGTAATTTAATATAAAAAAATACTTTTTCCAAGGTTTAATTTGGCTCTGTTTTAATGCAAAATATTCCCCTGGATTAGGACCAGGTTTGATTTAACTCTTTTTTTTTTTTAATTAAAATAAAGAAACCCCACATGATGATCCATCTGTATTTTTCTCTCTTAGGAATGTAAATGGCATAACGTTTACTAGTTCAATTAGAGAAAAATCTGCAGCCAGACAACAATATGCTCAGGCAAGAGCTAGGGGCAAAGCTGCTGGAATAGTAAGGTATGATGTCTCCTCTTTATTACGCTGATTATAGCACCTCTTTTCCCTTGGGATATTTAGCTTCCACTCTGAAAGACTATTCTGTGTCCTGACACCAAAATAGGATATCTGCTAGAAATCCCATGGGCACAAGTGCAGTCTCTTTAGTTAGGCCCTGATCCAGCAAAGCACTTAAACAAACACTTAGCTTTAGGCCCATGAATAGCCGCACTGAAGTCGGAACATAAGTTTTTTGCCAGATCAGGACCTACCTATTAAATAATTATTTTATGAAGTGCTTGTCACAAGTAGCTAATCAAATATAAGGGCAGCATGATGCCTGCGCACCACTTAAGTCCAATATATGTTCTATTTTGTGGAGTGGCATGGGACTGAATTGGAGCACAGAATTTGTACTGGCTGTTTGCACCAGGCTGAACGTCAATGCCATCATGTGCCACAAATGCCCCCCAAACAGGGCAGTCTCTGCACAAAAGAATAAATGGACACAAATCTGACATCAGAAGTCACAACATTCAAAAACCGATTTGTTAATAGCTGTGCTCAGACAAATGGATAACAAATTGAAGTTTCAAAGAGAAACTACAGAAATGTAATTCAAATACAGATTTGACACCATTGCCTCAGAGATAAAGAGGGAGTACAGATTTTTTCCTATTACAAAAGATGATTTGACCACAGCTTCCTCTACAGGTCATTCCCCAGTGTTTGAATCTAAACAACTGTTTGGATTTCCTATAACCATCTGACCTATGACTTATATTTCCCTGCATTTGCTTTCTTCTCATTATGTTCCTCGTCTTCGAAGTGTTGGATGAAGTAGGATTTTCTCCCCCAATAGCTCATGTGATAAATACGTTTGTTAGTCTTTAAAAGTGCCACAGGAGTTCTTGTTTGTTTTAGCATACATGACAAGCCCAAACTCAGTAGCAGAATTAGAAATGGGACCCAGGAGTCCTGACTAAGACTTCTACTCCAAGCACTACATCACATTGCTTTTTTAATTTTTTTTTTTTTTAACAGAAAGCAGTAATCTGCAAATATTAAAGACAGGCTCAAAGTGCAAAATTCGAATCTTGCTCCTAGTCAATATTTGGAACTTCTCATAATTCTGGGTGGGCACTCAGGTTTGGGTTTTGATTTGGCTATGGTATAGAGTTAAACTGTTTGCAATTTGAGGTGCAGATCCAAGTTTGGATTTCAAACATTCCAGTGTGGAGCCTGATGAAATTTCTTGATATTTCTTCATCCAAAAAAATGCCATTTTGTCAACATCAATACCTTCTGCCAGCGTGTGTGGATTTTGTTTTGAAAAAAAACTGAAACAAAGCTTTTTGATAAAGTTGAAATGCTCTGTTGAAAAGGAATAACTTGATTTTTTAAAAAGAAATTATCATTATGAAATTTATATTCTGATTTTCAGTAATATAAAATTAAAAAGTTGAAATCAGAAGTATTTTAATTGACTTGAAATTAAATTATTTGGGAAATTTTAAGTTTTGTCATTCACTGCAGAACAAAAATTCTGATTGTTGACTGGTTTTGTTCTAATGCTTTGAATCTCCGATTTGGTTTATCATAGAAATGTAGGACAGGAATGGATTTAGACAGATCCTCTAGTGAAGCATGTGCCCTGTGCTGAGACAGGACCAAACATATTTAGGTCTTCTCTGACAAATGTTAGTGCTCACCTAGAGCAAGAAGAAGTGTCCTGGGCTCACCTTGTGTTTCTATCCTGAAATGGACAAAGTTTTCTTGAGTTGATATGTTGGTGTGGCTCCCTTTTATAGGCAAAATTTAAGGCCAGATTCAACTATTAGGCTTCCTTGTGTTTTACGTACGTCAGCCACTGAAGAAAAGCAGGTGTCACTCTTGAAGTGAGCATTAGGTGAGCTTTTACATTCTGGTGCTTGCAACACAGAGATACAAATCTATGTTTTGGTAACACCTTCAGGAGCAGTGTCCGGGACATGGAAAACTTCAAAGCTGAACTGAATGTGCCTGGTGGAACAAAGGTCCAATTTGAAATCCATTATCAAGAAGTGATTCAGAGAAAATTGGGCGCGTATGAGCATGTGATCCCTCTGCAGCCTGGAAGACTAGCAAAGCAACTAGAGGTAAAGGAGAGTCAATGATTACAGCATTGCACCTTGCTTCCTGCCCAGATCACTTAGTTGGATGCATTCTCTCAGACAAAACTAACATGCATGACAGTTTGTGTAACATGCTCTACTGTGTGCTTATGTACAACATCAGCACTAAATCCTACTCTTCGTACACATGAAGTCCATGGGGCTGTCTCACATGAGTAAAATAGGCAGGATTTGCCCATAATTTGTACAGCACCTTTCAAATATCCCCCATCCTGCATTCCAGAGTGATGCATCAGGATTTTCGCACAAGAAATCTTTCCATTGACTTCCCTGGGCTTTGGCTCCGGTCCTAAATGAACATTTGCTGCTCCATCTCCCATGTTGCAGAGCATGTATGGGCTGCTTTGTGCTGACTGATGTCCAGCACATGCTTCTGTTGATTGCTGCCTTAAATCCTGCTTTCCCACAGCAGGCCTGATGCAAGGCCTGACCTCCCCACCCAGTAGCAGAACCAAGCAGGGCTCTGCCTGCAATCTAGACCCAGGGCTGGGCCTGAGTGGGAAAACCATTCCCTTCCCAGTCTCTCCACACACCCTGAAGGACAGAAAGGCAGCTCATTCTCCAGTTTCCCACTGCCTCCAACACCAGGAACAGACAAGTCGTAGGAGCTGGGGAAGCAACTTGCTCTTGGCAGTGGGGCCAGTTAGGCTGGTTGTAGGGGTGGGCAATCATTGTACCAAATTCCAGTGGGCACCGTGCCACTCAGGGGTTTTCTGCTCTGGTCATTGTCCAACTTCTTCATTTTCCAAAGGGATAGCCATGTTAGTCTAGTCCAGCAAAAATAACCACGGAGTCATGTGGCACTTAAAGACTAACAGATTTATTTTTCGCATGAGCTTTCGTGGGAGAAAATCCCACTTCGTCAGATGCTTCAAAGATGGGTGAACTTACAGAATGGAATGAAAATAAATGCAAGGGGGTGTAAAACATAGGATCAGGTCATAGTTATAACCTAAAAACTGCTCTGATTTGCTGTTACTGTATGAGCTGATCCTATGTTTTACACCCCCTTGCATTTATTTTCATTCCATTCTGTAAGTTCACGCATCTTCGAAGCATCTGACAAAGTGGGATTTTCTCCCACGAAAGCTCATGCGAAAAATAAATCTATTAGTCTTAAAGTGCCACACGACAATTACTTCATGTTGTTTATTTTTGTTTGACTGATTGGATGGCCTTTTATTCTGAACAGAGGTGTGGAGGGCATGTAGGGAAGAGGTACAGAGGTCTACATCTCAAAGCTTAGTTCAGACTTGCTTACTCCAAACTAAGCAGTTCCTGGTTAGTTTGAACTAATCATGGGTTAGTTTGAACTAACTGGGGCTTTTTAGTTCAAACTAGCCATGTTTTTTACTTGAAACTAACTTCTTAGTTCGAACTAAAAAAACGCAGCTGGGTCAAACGAACTGCTTAGTTTGAATTTATTGGGTTCAAACTATCATGGCTACATCAACTAAGTTTGAACTAAGCGTTTAGTTCGAACTTACTGTTTGAACTGACTAGTTCAAACTAAGCTCTGCTTTTTTTTAGTTCAAACTAGGCAAAGCCTAGTGTAGCTTCGGACCAAATTAGTCTGGATTAAGCCTTCTTAATCCAGACTAATTTGCTAGTGTAGACATAGCCATAATTATCTTTTGGCTTGGACAACAAGGCACTTGGGGACCAGAAAATGAAGCTACACACAGGGATTAAAGTGAGGGGATGAGAAGAGAGCTGCCTGCTCCCTACTCTGTTAATGGGAAGGATTGCAAATCGTTCCCACTCCAGTTCCTGGCAGGGGGTATCAGTATTTCGTCCCAGCCCCCCTCTGCTCCTTTGTAGTGTAAGAGCTCCCTCTGCTGTCTTGATCTGCTTTAACCATTGCTTGCATCCCTGGCAAGAATAAAGCTGGTTCTGTTCCTGTAACCACACTCTGAAGCCTAGCGAATTTCTGAGCCCTGGGAGTCTCTTGCATGCTTTGAGGACAACAGAAGAGGACACGAAAAACTGAGACATCTCTAATGTGGTTCCCCACTCACTGTCCTCCCCTCTTGCTTGTAGGTGGAGGTCCGCGTTATTGAGCCTCAGGGTCTTCGTTACGTGCATGCTCCTAACTCACTGGGAGATCACTTTGCAGGAATCACCACTATCTCTAAGGGAGAAAAAAAGGTAATGTGAAAGAAGTAGCTGCTCAAGAAACTGTAGTTTTGCACCATGTTCTCTCACAGGGAAGAAGATTCTCCCAGCACCTGCTTGGATCCAGGGAAGTAATACATGATCACCGTAATGAGCGCATGAGGAAAGAGGGGTGCTGTCATTCAGACTGCAGACAACGGATGACAGCAATTTATGCCCAGCTTGAGAAAGGGAAAGTGCCAGTTACTCCATGAAGTTCATGGATATCTTGGCTGTTGCTACTGATGTTACATGAAAGGTGCTCTGATATCAACACACAACATCACATCTTACTGATCCACAAACCCATTTACCCAAAAGGTTTCGGCTGGGGCACACAGGGTTATAACTGGAACAAACTGACTAGCATGAAAATGTGTTTGCAAACATTTTGGCAAAGTCTAGTCCACCGTTCAATTTGGCTGTGTTCATAATCTCATATGTTCATGTCAGTGACCGCTTTCTGTGAATTTTTGGAGGTGTTATTAGTGCTATTACTAAATGATAATAACATTATCACGGCAATCCTACGATGTCCCAGTCATGGAACAGGGCACAGAACAAAGAGATGGTTCCTACCCTGAAGAGCTTACCATCTAAGAGCTTCCCATCTTACCATATGATCAATGCTGAACATCAGGTTTATTGGTAAATATCAAGCATTGATTATATTCCTTTCCTTAGTTTCCACTTTATAAAAGTTAAATCAATCCAGGCAGGAAAGAGAAACAATATCACATAAGCTAGGCAACAAATCTCAGATAACTAATTAGTAATATCCATAACCTTCTATTTACAGGGAATTTATAGGCTGTCATTTGTTCAGCTAAACTATTACAAAGAGCAAATTCACGGAAATCATTATTACAGATATTGTGAAAATCATGGGTGTCATACAGATACTTTTTCCCTTGCAAACAGGAAAAAAGAGCTAAATTCATCCAAAGAATGGCACACTACAAACAGTTTTTCCAGCTCTGTTTATAATTTTTGGAAGTGATTCTGTGTGTTTTCCCATCGAGCTGCTATTGATGAAGAAACTCAGCCAAAAAAACCCAAAAAGCAATGTTTGCTTTGAATCAACAAAAATCCCTCTCCTTTGTACTCTAAAAATTACAGAACGATTCAGAGAAATTTTGTGTCCTTCTGGAACAAAAGTTTAATTCATTGCTTCTTGCAGTACTCATTCATAATCTCCAGGAATGACATTACTGTTGTGGGATGTGTGTGATTGACTTTATCTTTGTAACAGAATCCCCTTGTTCACGTCTCATATATAGGCCCACGTGTCCTTCAAACCAACAGTGGCTCAGCAACGAAAATGCCCCACCTGTTCTGCCACGGCAGTAGATGGGAATTTTGTGGTGGTGTATGATGTGCACAGAGAAACCAAAGCTGGGAAACTGGAAGTAAGTATATTTTGTTACCATGTGTCACTGTTTTAAACAGTGGTGGAAGTCTGGGTGGGAAGTAGATGGGCCCTAAATGTGAAATGCTTTAATTTCCACAGAAATGAGAAGTAATGGGACCATAAGACAGAAGCAGGGTAGCCTCTAGAAGTGGGAAGGAGACCCAGCTCCACGCACAAGTCTCTGTAATTCAAGTACTGGTCTTACCTGAAATGGAACATAAGGACACAGACATTGTCAGAGCAAAACAAACCATCTGTGATCCATCTCTGGTGCTGTTTCTGCATCCCATTAGGGTGGAGCAAAGCACAGCATGCCTGCACACCAGAAGTGATCAAGAATGCTGCTCCCAGTTAAAGTGACAGGAGGTCTTGAGGCAGGCAGAATACAGTTACCTAAGTAACAAGTGGTCAGGACCCACTCCCCATCTTGCCCAAAAGCCAGTATCTCCCTCACCACAATGCTCCCCAGCAACTGTCCTGGGCACTGATTTAAAACTGACTCACAAGGAAGGGGGCCAGACATTGTATTGATGCATCATAAGAAGGCAAATGGGCACTTCGTTAGCATCACATTGCCATGGGGTAGGATTTCAGGGTTGAGTCACTGTAGACGAAATAGCTCTTTAAAACCATCTCATCCAACCTCCATGTCAGCATGGGTGTGTTCTCCAAACATGTAGGTCCTAAGAGCCCATTTCTGCTCACCCATACAGAGATTAAAGCCCTTAGAGCTCAGAGATACTGCATTATAAGTGTTGTCAGGGCTGTAAATAGGCTAGGGTGAGTGGGGCAAAGCCCCAGGCACCAAATTTTAGCAGATGCAGGGGATGGATCCAGCTCCCCATGGCAGCTGGGGCCAGATCCAGCTCTCCGCCACCTTTCAGGGGAAGGGGGGAACAGATCGGGTCCCAGGCCAGATCGGTAGAGCCCTGTAAATCCGTGGATATCCGCAGATATCTGCATCCGCGTATACAACACGGATATCCATGGACCATTTCTTGCGGATGCAGGTTGGATATGGATCCACTTATTTGTATCCGCACAGGGCTCTACAGATCGGGGCACAGGTCAAGGAAGGACACCTTTGGATCTACTTGTCCCAGGCACTGGAATAGGTAATTACGGCCTGAGTGTTGTATAAATGCAGAGTTAGCGATGGATGTAGCCTCGTGTCCCTGAAGGCAGAATGTGGCCCGTAAAGAGGAATGAAACCTTTCACTTCATTTATTTCCATGTGGCATCTTTACAGGAACTCAGGTTACTGCCATTTGTATTTTGCAGATTTTTAATGGTTATTTCATTCACTACTTTGCGCCTGACAATCTGGACCCATTGCCCAAAAACATTTTATTCGTTATTGATGTCAGTGGCTCAATGTGGGGATTGAAGATGAAACAAGTAAGTTTCCGATCCATGCAGACATAGGAAGCTGCCATCACACTCTCCCATATGGTATATCCTAATGCTTATTTAACTGCCGCATGCCTGGCTCTTGCCAGGACTGAAAATCACAAGGTTAGATCTTTGAATTCTCACTCAAAAAGTATCACTGGTATCACTTGGTATTTGCCTGAGTAGAGGATGTCAGCATTTGACCTACCATATTACTGTCCTTAAAATGTTTCAAGAAAGAAATGTTGTTGTTTCTGTCATACTAAGCCTTTAAATAGCGCTTTCCAGCTCTAGATCTCAAAGCACTTTGTAAAGGTATCATCTTTCCCATTTTTATAGATGGAGACAATGGAAATACAGAGAGGAAATGTGACTTACCCCCATGCCACACGGCAGGTCACCTGAGTGTTGTGCCTACCAACACAACACAACACAACATCCAGGGCAAGGTCCTCTCCACTCATTACCTATCTTCTTGATTACAATTCAGTGGGGATGAGTTGAGAAGGACAAGTTTGGGTTTTGCAGACTCCTCATCTGGATTCTTTAGAGTTGGTTCCATTTTACATGGATTTCCAAAGTGCAAAGGACATAGGCTGAGAGACAGGCCCTTAAAAGTTTCCAGTTTGGGCCCATCACTCACATTGTTGCTTATCTAGTTTTTCACTCATTAGCTAGAGGTCATAGGATGCTTTGAATGATGGAAATAACTAAACATACCTATTTGTGTGACCCCTTCATTCTGAAGACCGTTGAGGCAATGAAGACCATATTGGGTGACCTCCGTCCTGATGACAGTTTTTCTATTATTGACTTCAACCACAATGTTCGTAACTGGCGAGATGACTTAGTTTCAGCCACCCCATCAGAGACGGAGGATGCTAAGAAGTATATCCAGGGGATCCATCCCAATGGTGGTATGTGTGTTTGATATCAAGGTCTTCTCAGCATTTAGTTATCCCAGAGATAAATTTCTCAGACAGGCAGAGAGGGTACTGTTCACAAAAGACCAGATTTCCCATTGACGTGGCAAGACATATGAGGAGAAGGGGACTGGGGTGGAGACCAAAATGAGGGCACCTTTGCAGAGCCCTCTGGTCATTCAGTTGGGAGCAGCAGGATTTTCCCTCTGTGCGCCCAGACCCAGGCTCCACAGATCCCATGTATCAGCAAGAGAACAAGGCAACCGTGCCACCACATACTTCTTTCTGGCCTCAATACTTCTGGATGTGGACCCAGATCCTTAAAGGTCTGTAGGCACCTAGCACCCATTATCTCTGAGGATGTGGTCCTTGGTCCTAGCAGCATGGATTCAGGGTCTTCACTGTCTACAGCAGGGGTCTCAAACTCAAATCACCACGAGGGCCACGTGAGGACTAGTAGAGGGCCGCATGAGGATTAGTACATTAGCCCAAGGGCCGCATCACTGAAACCTTTTAATACAACAATATTGCAAATACTGGCAACAATAGTGTCATTGCAGGCCACAGGAAATAGTTTTAGGGGCCACATGCAGCCCATGGGCTGCATGTTTGTGACCCCTGGTCTACAGCTGTCTCAGAGACCATGACACCATTATGCGACGATTATACTTCCTGACTTCTGGGTCTGAATCTCCTCTCATTTACAGTGATGTAAATGAAGAGTAACAGAAATTAATGAAGCTAAAGGAGTTACACTGGTGTAGGCGGAGTCTGATTATTGCTTCCTGTCATATTTTGAGACCATACTGTACATGCTTAGTGAGCACAGGATGGATGATTTTGTGGATGAAAGGTGGGGACACGATTTTGCTTACGTACAGGGCACTGGGGAGACTGAGCCTGGGATGCCGTGTCCACTTCTGGTGTCTACCTTTTTAAAAGGAGGTTAAAAATTGGAGAGGGTGCCTGAAAGAGCCACTAAAATGATCGGAAGAGTGGAGAAAATGCCTTTTGGTGAGAGACTAAAATGGCTTATCAAAAATAAAGTTGAGTAGTGACTCAATTATGTAGCTTCATGGGGAGAAAAAAGCAGACACTACAGGGCTCTATAATCTAATCCCAGAGAAAGCACTAACAAGAACCAATGGCTGGTAGCTGAAGCCAGGCAAATTCAAACGAGAAACAAAGTGCAAATTTTTAACAGGGAGGGGGATTTCCCATTGAAACACACTATCAAGGGAAGTAGTAGATTTTCCATCTCTAGATGTCTTCAGATCAAGACTGGCTGCCTTTCTGGAACATACACAAGAGCCAAACATCAGTTATTAGGTACCGTACAGGGGTAATTGAGTGAAATTCTATCTTTTCTATTATTAGCAAGTCAAACTAGAGGATCTAATTGTTCCTTTGGGTCTTAAAGCCAAGGACTGAGAGTCAAGAGAAGGATGGGGGTCTCTTTTCAGTTCCACCCCAGATTTATGAACATGAACAAATCATTTTATTTTCCTGTGCTTCCATCCCCCACTTGTTAAACAGGGATAATAGTACTTCCCAATTTACAGGGACTCTGTGAGGCTTCATTCATTCATATTTGAACATCTTGTAGGGAAGGAGCTATAAGGGTGGAAAGCAAAATGTGTTTTAATCAGTTCTCACAACTATTCAGTGAAGTAGAGTTTTCAAAATGTATTTGGTATTACAACCGTGTCTTCAGGCCCAAACACATTGTGCCAGGCACTAGACAAACACAGAATAAGTCTTTGCTTTGAAAGCCACTAAATACTTAAAGATATGGGGGCACAGGGAGATAAAATGATGTGATTAAGGCCACACCATCAGTCACTGGAAGAGCCAGGAATAGAAGGTTGGTCTCTAAGGGTATGTCCACACAGGCTTCTTATTTCAAAACAACAGAGGTTGTTTTGAAATAAGAAGCGGCATGTCCACACAACGCACTGTTATTTCAAAACAACGGGACCTGTTGTTTCAAAATAACAGCCGTTGTTTTGAAACCATTAAACCTCGCATCTAATCGAAATAGCCGTTGTTTCAAAACGGTTGTTTCAAAACAACGGCGTTCGGACACATTGTTTCGCAACAATACCATTGTTTCGAAACATCTGTTTTGAAACAACATGTCTGAATGGCCTTGTTTTGAAATAACCATTTCGAAACAAGGGCTATTTCAAAAGCAGGCTTTCCCTTAATTCGAATTAACAAACTGTTAATTCGAATTAACTTATTTTGAAATAAGGACTTTATTTCAAAATAACTCATTTCGAAATGGGTTATTTCGAAATAATGATGTATATGTGGACATAGCCCTTGTGACATACCCTCAATCACTTTTATTCCTCCCTCAGGAGAGTGACTGAACCCCCGCTGTGAGATGAGCTGAAGATGGGACAGAATCCTCTGTAGCAGTTGGCCATGCAGTCTGAGCCACACACACACACAAAACCTCTTGCCCTTATGGGTGTAGAACCACAGTTTATTTTAAAAATGTAAAATTTTTAATTAAGGACAGTTAAGAAACACAGAGAGCTGCTTCTCTGGGATTTAACACATTGTTACAGGATAGGGAGGGGATACATGTGCTCAGTAGACAGAAATCCAAAAAAGAACCAAAATGAGAAATAACCTGACTATCTCTAGCTAAACATTCCCTGTTCTACTCACGCATGCTCAGTTACAGATTTGAGCCCATCTTAGGCATGGATGTCACAGGATCCTCCATGTCTGTCTCCCTGGCCGCCTCCTGATCCATGCAGGAGCTCTGTCACCACCAAACAGGCAACAGGAAGGCAGGGTTGCCAGCCTTAGAACAGAACTAGATCAGTTATTGAGAAGGTCCCTTCCAGTCCTATATTCCTAGGTATTATTTTCTCAGCATTGAGCCTTTACTTCAAGAAGACACTCTGTATAGCAAACATGCTCATTTGATCACTTTTTTACCAGGCACAAATATCAATGAAGCTCTTCTTCGAGCAATATTCATTCTGAAGGAAGCCAGCAGGTTAGGAATGTTGGACCGTAACTCTGTCTCCATGATCATATTGGTGTCAGACGGCGACCCTACGGTAGGTAAGGATCTTGCATTAGGTGAGTTGAAAGGCTGGTTGAATTGGCCTAAGAAATACAACCAGCACATGGACACCCCATAAGTAAGTGAACCAAATACTATGGTCACTTCTTCTGATGCCAGCATGTCCTGCTTCAGATGTAACATCACACTTTCTGTCAACTAGTAGCAGAATTCTGGGGCTTTTCAGGTTAACAAGTAGGTAAAAAATAAGTGGCATGGAGACGTGGCACATTCTAAGTGTAATGTGCTTTATTTACATACGGACACCAGTCATGGAAGAGGGATAGTCACAGTCGTCACAATGGTTGACTACAGTCCGCTCTGTTAGAGCTCTCAAAATACACAGTGATGACTGGTTGTCGAGAAGCTACTCAGCCCCAGGAATTACCCCCAAACATGGAGGATAGACCAGAAAGCAAATTAAATTCAGTGGGGTTTGGGCCAGGCCTCAACTCTGGAAATTGCCTCAGTTCCTTGCAGCAGAAGACTGTTCAATAAACTGAGGCTTCCATTTAAAAAGGGGAGGGAGTTATGTTCTTAGTATTTATGGTTGCAAAGAGCATCTTAAAATGATTAACGGAAGTATATACCATTAATGTTGTCTTCCAGAGTCTGCAGAGAGCCATAGTTTTGGGAGATGAGAGCAGCCACACTCATTTCCGTTTGTTACGATAGCAAACCAACATTCCCATGACAGACAATGGCTATGTCTACACTTACAAAATTAATTCAAAGTAGTTAATTCAAAATAAAGTACTTTGAATTTAAATCAAATTTATTATTTCAAATTAGCACTATTTCAAAGTTATTTTGAATTAGGAGTCCAGTGAAGACTCTCTAATTCGAAATAAAGTGGGCTTTATTAATTTGAAGTAGAGAGTCTTCACTAGACTCTCTAATTTGAAATAGGGGAAGGCAGACAAAAGAATAGGGGAATTAGTTCAAATTAAGCCTATTTTGTAGCTTAAAATGACTTAATTTGAACTAATAACTTTGAAGTAAGCGATACTTTGAAGTAAAAGGAGGTTTTATTATGTCAGATTAGCAGCTCCTTATTTTGAATTAAAGAACAGCTTAATTTGATGTAATAAAATGCCTCATTGGCCAGGGAATGTTATTTTGAATTAAACCTCCTTAATTCGAAACAACCTATAAGTGTAGGCATAGCCAATGAGCATTTGGGCTATTCAGCTAATATAGGATTAGAGCCTATTTGAGGATTACTATGAATAATTCTTAATTGAATTGAAGGATGTGTTTGTCTGGGAGGTGACTAAACATCACTCTCTCCCCTGAAGGTGAGCTGAAGTTGACTACAATCCAGAAGAATGTGAAGCAGAACATCCCAGATGATGTCTCCTTGTTCTCCCTTGGGATTGGATTCGATGTAGACTATGATTTCCTGGAAAGGCTTGCTCATGAAAACCATGGAATGGCACAGAGGATTTTTGGAAATCAAGAGACTTCTTCCCAAATGAAGGTGTTTTTCCTTCATCCTGGCTCCTAAACTGCAAAGTAGGGTTCCTGGAACTGAGTTCAGGATTGTCCAAGATCCAGGATTTTACATCAGCCCACTATATTGAGAAAGTATCTAGTTGTGAGGGCTCAATTCTGATCCAAACATTATAGATTTGAAAAGGCTTGAGCTTGCAGGTCTGGGCTCAGATTTGCAAGCAGTAAAGAATAATGTGCCAAATCCTCAAGGCCTTAGTCATTGACCTCAACACCCATGTTACGATTTGGGCTCATATGTGCAAGCGTCCAGGCTTCTTTCTGCCTCTGGGTCCTGGAAGAAACTAGATGTACGTCCTTTATTCTGGGCCTGAGTCTCTTCATTGACTTTTCTTGGACCTGTCTTTGTAAATACAGAGGCATTTCAAGGCCTAATCAAAAGGGGACTGCATTTCCTGGAAAATAAAATGTGCAATCTTCCCTTGTCTAGGGCCTGTACATTTTGCAGATGTAGTAGCATGTCAGTGAGAGTTGTATTAAATATGACAGTATTATCCCCATGTCTTTTCCAATTGCAGCAATTCTACAACAAGGTCTCCACCCCACTCCTCAAGAACGTGGAGTTCAACTATCCTCAGGAATCAGTGTCGGACGTCACCCAGAACAATTTCCACAACTACTTTGGAGGGTCGGAGATTGTGGTGGCAGGGAAGGTTGACACCAATAATGTGCAGCACCTAGAGAGTGTTATCACAGCCACAGCCGTGAGTCACGCTTTCTTCGGAAAACTGCCTGTCCTCGCAGTTTGGTCCAGTTTTGTCACTAGCAGGGGTATGGAGAGAGGGTCATATTGTCTGTAGTGCGTTCTGCCTGCTCAGACACCATGGAGAATCAGTTTCTGAATGTGGGAGAGGGAGATCAACTGCCTAATATGGGACCATGGTTTTTAAACATGTGTCTGGGTCCTAAGCGAGGGTGGTGGGCAGGCATGACTGCTTCATTTCATGGGTGCACACAGTGAGATCGATGTCTTCCATTCGTTGCTTAGGCCAATGCCGCACTAGTCCTGGAAACCCTGGAAGATGTTGAGGGACTGGATGATTTCCTGAATAAAGAGGAGCATGCTGACCCCAAATTCACTGAGAAGCTGTGGGCTTATCTGACCATCAACCAACTCTTAGCTGAAAGGTGGGGAGAAGTGCCAGGAGGTGAGGACTCTTCCTAGGGAGTCTAGCTGACCTGCAAAGAACCTGATGGAAGTCACTGGGAGATGAGGGTTAGCTTCATCTCCTAGGATCAGCCTTTTAGTGCACAAATAAGAAATACAAATTTAAACAAAAGTGTCAGGAACCTTTGTACCCGTGGCCCACTCCCTCCCCATCCTTTGTAATTGCAGGCATTGAGACTTAGGGTTTGGGGTCAGACAGTTCTAGTGACACAATCACCTGTGTCTCTTCGATCTGAATGTGGGCTGGGATTGAATGAAGTTAATGAACAAAGATGGAGTAAAGGGATTTGGCCCATTGTTCTCACAGATCTTGATCCATCCCCCTTTGCATTCAACAGGAAGATCCCCATGAAAGTCAGTGAGAATTGGATCAGGCTCTTTGGCTATGTCTACACTGGGGGGAGCCCTAGTTTACTTTAAGATGACCTTATTAAGTCAACTTCAGGATATGTCTATAATTGACACAGTCCAGACAAACCTTGGGCCGCCCCACCCCCTGCCTTGCCCCCAGTCCCAGTCGGGGTCCCAGAGCCCAGTCCAGTTCTGGGGGCCAATCTGGCCCCAGCTGCTGCTGGCAAGTGGCTGGGAGTCAGATCCAGCTCCCAGCCCCTTGCAGCAGGCAGTGGGGGTTGGAGGCTGACTCCTGCCACCGACAGCAAGGGGCTCGGAGCCTCATTGGGGCTCCCAGCCCCTCTCTACAGGCTCTGGGAACCAGCTGCCGGTTGCTGAAGTCTGCAGAAAGGGGCTGAGCCCGATCTGGCCCCCAGCTCTTGCTACAGGCTGCAGGGGCTAGGAAACGGCGCCAAGCCCGATCTGGCTCTCACCTGCTTGCTCAGCCACGCAAGCAGCTCAGAGCCTAATGAGTGTCACAGGCTTGGAGTCTGTTAAATTGACCAAGCTCTGAGCTGCTTACACTTGAGCGCAAGCAGCTGGGACCCAGATCGGGCTCCCAGCTGGCTCCTAGCCCCCGCAACCTGTGGCTAGGGTCTGGGGGGTCAGATCAGGCTCCCAGCCCCTTTCCGCCGGTGGTGGGGGTTGGCAACTGGTTCCTGTCACCTGCAGAGAGACGCTGAGAGCCTGATTGGGGTCCCAGCCCCTTGCCACGGGCAATAGGGGTTGGCAGCTGACTCCTGCCCTGGCTGCTTGCGAGTGGCCAGGGCAGGAGCTGACTCTGTGCACCCCGGGCCACTTACAACTCCACATGCCTCTGGCCACTTACAAGTGGCCAGGGCAGCAGTCAGCTCCCAGCCTCTCTCTGCAGGTGACAGTAACTGGCTGCCAGCCCCCACCACCTGCACAGAGGCGCTGGGAGCTGGATCCGTCCCCCAGCGTCTCGCCACATGCAGGACCCTGATTGGGCTCCTCCAGGGGCCGGATCGGGGTCTGGAGCCCGATCACGCCCAAGGATGCAGGGGGGCTGCCCTATAAAGTCAGCTTAAATGCCTAAATCGACTTACAGGGCAGGAGTTATTAAGTCGATTTAGTAATTTCTAAATATAGCCTGGGTCTTGCTTAAGTCAACTTAAGGGGCTTTAAGTCAACTTAAGCCCATAGTGTAGATAGACCCACTGTTTACTTCAGTGGGCTTTTCTGTCTTTGCCATACTTGGTCTTGTCATGAGTGCAGGGGACTCAATGACCTCCCAATGGTCCCTTCCAGTTTCTCTGATTCTATCTGCGCTCTCCAGTGTCCTAGCTGGTTCCTTCCTTCTGAGTTCACTGTTTAGGAATAACAAGGATCACAGCTTGAATTTAACAAGGGTTTCTATTTATTTTTAAACACAGAAACATGGCCCGCACGGCTGCCTTGAAAAGGAACATCACAAAATCGATCTTACAGATGTCACTCGACCACCACATCGTGACCCCGTTCACAGCAATGTTGATAGAGAATCCTGAAGGGAATGAGAGAATGCTGGCAGACTCGCCTAAAGACTCCAAAAGAGGCTGCTGCCCAGGTTGGGATCTCTGTTTATGCCATTTGTTGAGCTCTTTTTGGCATTTAGAAAACTAGGGTGTGACAGAAATCATCTATTCAGTGTCTCTTATTCAAATGAACAAGGGGCATTAAGGCAACATATGTTTGTGCTCATGGTATGATCTGTATTTTAAGGGAAAGACCTTCAGCTAAACAGACACTTAAACTATCAGCCCCTTGGAGAGTTAAATTTTGCACAAGTGCTTTTTTGGGGGGACTAACCACACCACCTTTGCCATTATGCAAATCTCCATAAACCTGCAATGACCCAGCTTTTCTTGTAAGAACAGATACATCTATTTCCTGTGCTTCAGTTGTACAGAGGAGTTGATTGAGTCATGTGTTGGCCAGGGCCTGATTTACCTTACTCACCCCTAGACGCAGCATTTCCAGTGCCCCAGCTCCCTACAGCTGATCTTCATGTTTTCCCACTGGGGGTGGTGGCTATGGAGGAGGGAAGGGCTGGTTGGGCCAGCTCCACGTGGAGGTAGTGAGAGGGAGAGAGGCTAGGGTGACCAGCTCACGTAGGAGGCATATACTCATCCCTGAGCTCCGGCTTCCAGTCTGGCCAGAGGGCAGGGCCTCAGGGAGAAGAGGGAAGAGGAGGAGAAGGGAAGCAGGGCCACAGGAAAGAGGAGGAAGAGCAGGGTTGGAGCCAGAGTTCATGCGGCAATCCACCACAATTTATGTGCCCCTTGAACACCAGCACGCCTAGGCCGGGTCTTGGCTGTTTGTGGTCTCTGGAAGACCTCCGAGATGGTGATGGATAGCTCAGACCATGTGGAGTCGGAGTTCTCTTAAAGAAGTGTGTCCTCATTCATCAGTCCTCCACATCGCTCTCTTTTCTTTGTTACTTAAAGCCCCTCGTTTTACAGCAGCCTTCCATTGGGCTTGTTTGTCCTGGCTCCTGGCACTTCATGACTAAAAAGGATCTGACCTAATGGCCATTGATGTCAGCGGGTGCTTTCATTGGTCACTGGTCAGGCGCTTAATTAGTCAGAAGTCATCACTGCAAAGCCAAATGATGACAAATCCAGAGTGGTCTATGTGAGTGGTTCCCAGCCTGTGTTCTGGGGTCCAAAAGTGACCCTTGGCTCCCCTCCTGCTGGCTGCAGAATGAAGTCACTGCCTAAGGACCCAGGTGGAGTGTGTTTCCGTAGGGCTAAAAGACCAGTGCAGGCTCCCTGCCGCAGCCAAGGTGATAGATTAGCTCTTTCATCTCCTGGCTGTAGCAAGGAGCATAGCAAAGCACTCTGCTTAGGCCCAGAGGTGTAAGGGTCCTTGCTGGAGCCAGAGCGAGGGGAAAGGGTCACTGATCTTCCATTCCCCGGCTGCAGATGGGAGTCAATGCCTAAGGAGCCGGATAGAGTGCAGAGGGCTGCAGGATGTGTGCGGTTTCCCTGCTGCAGCCAGAGAGATGGAAGATCAATGAGCAAGGAGACAAACTGCTTTGGTGGGACAACTCTGCTGGCAGAAGCTAGTGGCCCTTCAGGGCTGAAGAAATGTAAAATACACCAAAAAGATTGGGAACCATAGGTCTAGATGAATAGCAGTTATCAGCATAGGGCAGTGGTTCTCAACCTTTTGTGTGTTGTGACACACTTGGCAGCATATTGCAACCCTACAGGACACACCAGCCCACTCCCCCCAGGCCAAATCTAGCCATCTCCCCTGCTCTCCATGACACTCCTACTGCTGTGTGGTGACACAGTCATGTGTCCCGTCACAGTGGTTGAAAACAACTGGCATAAGGCACTGGCCTGGGATTCAGGAGTTTAATTCCCATCTTTGCCACTGGCCTGTTGAGTAACTTTGGGCAAGTCATTTCCTCTTGCTGGGCCTCAGTTTCCCATCTGTAAAATGGGGATAAAGACACTTTTTTTAAAATCTTCCTCCCCCTGCCCCCCGCCCCTGGCCTTGTAAAGCACTATGAGAGATAAAGATGAAAAGCGCAGGAAACTATTATTATGTTGGGCTCTTGCTGTGCCATGGTTTGTAATAGCAGCATATTTTTGTTGGTGGGAAATATTTGCACTCTGGTGAAAACAAAACTTACTTCCTGAACCTGTTGTGAATGGTGACTTATCATTTTTTAATAGATGGAGGATAATCTGCTAGATGGAGCTGAGGGGTTGAGAGAGGGAAGGAGCTTACAAAGTTGAAACAAGCATGGCCAATCTTGCCTGTCATTTTAAAAGTTTATAGACTATATAGAAATTCCTTCCCCAACTGTCCTGCATTCTCAGACTGACGGAAAGATAGAAATGAAAATGTCCTCATCCCACTGCAGTCAAGTGCAATTTTATATCTGTGAAATGTCACAGTTTGTTTCATTTGTTTTTCTTTTAAATTGTAAATCCTCAACTGAGATCCATGTACAGTGACAAGGCTTTCATTCATACCATGTGCTACAGCTCAGCACTTCTACTAAACACTTCTGCACAGAGATCCCCATTTGCCAGACCGATTATAATGGAAATGCTGTAGGCATTGCATCAACTGATTACTCCAGGTCATGTTTTGCCGTACTTAGTGGGTCTCGATGATTTGACTGATATTAATATGTGGCCATTGTTCTGTCAGTGAAATCAGTGGCAAAACTCCCATTGAGCTTTGTATTCAATCCTCATAAGTGATCTAGCATAACAGGCCTACACTTAAGGTGGTAGAAAATACCTGTTGTATTTTTCTGTTTAAATTACTCAGTAGCATTAATGAGGGGCAAAATTGTGAGGTCCTTGTGGAGTTTTTAACTCATTCCTTATCTCAAGCACATCTCCCATCAGGCTGTATTAGTGGGAGTTTTGGGTGAGTAACAACTGAAGAAACTCTGGCATGCTTGGGGCAGAGGAAAGCAGTTAACCACAGCACAGTTTGGCAATTGTCTCATCTTTGGCTCCTGGTGGTCGATATGCGGATGGGCTGATTGATGGGGTGGGCCCTGAGTTATTACAGAGAATTCTTTCTTGGGTGTCTGACTGACGTGTCTTGCCCACATGCTCAGGGTTTAATTGCTCACCATATTGGGGTCAGGTGGGAATTTTCCCCCAGGGCAGATTGGCCAGGGTTCGGGGGGGTTTTCACCTTCCTCTGTAGCATGGGGCATGCCTCAATTGCTGGTGAATTCTCTGTACCGTAAAGTCTTCAAACCATCATTTGAGGACTTCAGTTACTCAGTCATAGGATAGAAGTTTATTATTGGAGTGGGTGGGTGAGGTTCTGTGGCTCTGCATGGTGCAGGAGGTCAGGCTAGATCAAGGGTCTCAAAACTTGTGGCCTATGGGCCACATGTGGCCCCTAAAGTTATTTCCTGTGGCCCGCAATCACACTATTGTTATTGATATTTCCAATATCATTGTATGAAAAGATTTCAGTGGTACAACCCTCGGGCTAGCATACTAGTCCTCCTGTGGCCCTTGTGGTGATTTGAGTTTGAGACACCTGAACTAGATGATCCTATTGGTCCCTTCTGACCTTTGAGTCTACATGCTGAAGAGTTTTGCTGACTATTCATATCAATAAAGATTAAAAGATCAGGCCCTCAACTTCAAAAATAGACTCAGGATAGGAACGTTAAGAGCTGGTCTTCAGAAACATTTAATCCACAGCAAAGTGGGCTGTGAATCTACCCCCCACGAGCCTGCGCTTAGGCTACCTCTATGCTGGGAACCCGGGGTGTGATTCCCTAGGTTGTGTACATGTAGCTGCATTTGCACTCATCGAGCTTGCACACATATAAATAACAATGCAGCTGTGGTACCTCGGGTGACCAACCATCCTAATGTTATAGGGACGGACCTGATATTCAGGGCTTTGTCTTTTATAAGCACCTATTACTCCCCAAAATCTGTCTCAATTTTTAACACTTGCTATCTGGTCACACTAGCAATACCAGGGGTAGCAGCAGGAGCTGCGGCATGGTGGCATAATCATGTACCCAGGGGCTCCAGGTCCATTTGTACGTAGCACAGTTAAATCATGCTGCCCACACTACCATGGCTGTGCTGAAATTCGTGCTTATGTTAGCTTGAGGAGATCAAGAGATGTATGTGTACCCAAGCAGGGGAAATCACACCCTAGCTCACAGTGTAGACACAGCCTCAGTGTCTTTGCAGACCCCACTAAAACACACTAACAGCTCCTCAGTGCACTTTGAGCTACCCGCCCTTGAAATGGGACTCGATCAAAGCACCTTAAGGGACAGTTAGTTTGCATCAGCAGGGTTCACAAGGACACCCCCTGCAGCAGGCTAACATGGGATAGATTCACGCCCCAGTTTGTGAGGGACTAAATCTTTCACATAGCTGAGCCTTTAACTGTAAGCAGGCCAAATTTCTGATCTTAATTGCACCAGTGTAAATCCACCATAACTATTGGATCAGAATCCAGAACACTGTATGTTACAGAGAAATATATGATGGTCCTTTATCAGCGCAGACATTATTACTGATTACCAACTTCATATAATCTCTTCACAAACAGGTACTTTAGGGGTAGCCCCTAACAGCCTTGATAATTCCATCCCACCCTGGGTGAAACCCATACCGACGGCGTCATCGCTACATGTTTTAAAAGCTCAAACTACATCTATTCTTCTACCAGCTCCAACTAAATCTCCTCTTAAGTTTGCCATAACCTCAGGTAAAAGTCTGTTTGCTCACCCCTTTCTTTGCTTAATATGGCTCTCGTATACAAAGGTGTGTGCATGTGGCGGGAGGAAACAGAGCAACATAAGAAGAGCTGAATGGACAGCAATGATGCTGTTCTCCATTCAGCTAGGGACAGTCACTGAACTGCATTGTTTTTGAAGGCACCTTGCTATGCCATTTCCTCTATCCACTTTCAGATGTTACTGGTCTCTATGGGAAAGGCACAAGTCCCAATTAGGGAGCCATGCAAAATCTCTCCATATGCTAAACTGAAAGTCAAGATGGATTCGCTGTGCTCGAGTTTGGGTATAGATTTCGCCCTGAATTGAAACTTGCCCAAGGCAAAGAGTCCTAAGAAACCCAGAGTATTTCTTGCAGAGGGGGAATTTAAAAGCCTCATTCCTCCACCTTCGGTGCTGCCCTGGAATTGTTCTCGGCTCTGCGTCATGAGGATTTGGGCCTATATGTTCTAACTCATCTGGGAATTTCAGATGTCTTCCACCTGGAATCAGTAGGGCCTGGTTTTTAGAGACACTGAGCAATTGCTACAGAAGTCCATGTCAGCAGCCACTGCATGCTCAACCCTCTACCTATCCCAAATTAGGCACCAAACAAAAAGGAGACATGCAAATTAAGAGGAGGCTTTTGCAGTTTAGACCCACATCTAAACGATATGGTCCCAATAAAAACTGAGCTCTGGCTAGACTAGCATTAAACTAAACCTAGCACCAGTGCTGAAAAGCAGCAGCAAACTGGCCTAGAAAGATGCAGCTAGTTAGTACTGGCTCAGACCCAACATAGCACTTTGCCTGGTGAAAACCAGGCCCCTCCTGAAAGGGCAAAAGAGGGAGCTTTCCCCCAACATATTAAAATGATAGGGTTTAAAATAGCTGTTACCACTCACAAAAGTGGATAGCTCTCTGAAAACAGACCACTGTCAGAACACAGGACATTGGGCTAGATGGACCATTGGTCTGACCCAGTGGGATCATTTTTCTATTCTTACATTATTTAATCAACCATTGGAACAATTATTGAGAAGCATGGTAGATTCTCCATCACTGACCATTTTTAAGTCAAGATTGGTGGTTTTTCTAAGCGAGCTGCTCTAGGAATTATTTTGGAGAAAGCTCTCTGCCCGTTGACAAGTTCCAAAGGGATAACCACATTGGTTCAGTTCAGCAAAACAAGCAAAGAGTCCTGTGGCACTTTTAAAGACTAACAAATGTATTTATCACATGAGCTTTCTTGTGAGAAAACCCCACGTCATCAGAAGCTTGAAGATGGAGAAGTACAGATGAATGGGAGGAAAACAAAAGCAGGGAAGTGTAAGTCATAGGGTCGGGTCAGATGGTCACAACAAATCAATGCAATTGTTTAGAGTCAGATAGTGGAGACCAGCATATCAAGGGAGGTGAAGGGGAATAAGAAAGCAAAATAGTCTGTTGTAATGAGGGAAAAATAAGTAGTCTCTATTTAACCCTAGGCTGATGGTGTGCAGTCAACTTAGGGTTAAATTGAGACTCTCAATTTTCCCCATTATAACAGGCATTTTAGCTTTCTTTTTTCCTCACCTCCCTCTAAACTTCATTGATTTATTGTGACAGTCTGACCTGACCTGATGACTTTTACTTCCTTGCATTTATTTTCCTCCTGTTCCTCTGTACTTCTTCACCTTCAAGTGTCTGATGAAGAGAGATTTTTTCCCACAAAAGCTCATGTGATAAATAAATTTTTGAGTCCTTAGAAGTGCCACAGGACTCCTTGTTTCTCTATACCTGTGTTATGCAGATTGGAATATATGATCACAGTGGTCTCTTCTGGTCGTCAAATTGGTATATTTAAAGCCGGTGCATAAAGGTACTTTTCCCAAACTCTGCATATGCTGGCAGACAGCATTTTCAACTACCCTGGTTTATTTTATTTAATTTTAATTTATTTTGAATGGAGAGTGTTGTGTAGATTTTGCATTGGTAAAACAGATTCACACACTCATCTAGTGGTTGCTTCTCTAGAAAATAACAGTCAACTATTGCTCCCATCTAACAGAGGTATTACTGTAGCCAAAGTGATAGAGGCCAGTGCTCTCAGATACTAACCCTACCCATAACCCATCTAGGGGTCATTGCACACACTCTAAAGCTGCACCTAAAATATCCATGCCAAGATAGTATTGCACCCAGGGAAGCAATTGTTCTTAGGAGCACTGCACATCAGTTACATGATTTAAAACTTCAGTGGACAAAGCCCTAGCTAGAAGGTATATTCTAGGAGACAATCATGATGATGGATTGATGATCTAATAGGTCTGCTCCACCATCTGCTACTGTGAGTCATAGTCTGTCCAACGTGCTCACTTTTTGGCTCATCTGTAGTAGCAGAGCTAAAGTAGCATTATTTCCAAAGTTAATTCCCAGTGCAAATGACAGCCTGATGTTATGCGGTAGATAAGAATCTTTGGATTCTCTGAAGGCTGCTGGGTCTCATTAACACTTGGGTCTCTGCCATGATTTAATGTCTAACTTATGCAAAAGATCTGGGCGAGCCCTTGTCTGTAACATAACAACGATGTATATGTGTGCAGCCATTACGGTCAAGCTCCCTCTGAAGGCATGCTTAGCAGCAAAATAGTTCTGAAACTATTTTTGAAATAGTTAAACTTCTTGTTTTGGAAAGGAAAAAATGAGCAGCAGACTTCAGCTTCTGGCACAGGTGAATTCTCTTCACTGGCACTTCTTTGCATGGTGCTATAGATAGAGGCTTGATCCTGCTCCTGTTGAAGTCAGTGGCAAAACCAATGTTGCAGAGTCGAGACAGATAAGAACCAAACTGGGCAGAGTGATGAGGAGCAGTTTATTCCATTCAGCCTCTAGTCCACTCGTTCTCCTTCACCTCACAACCAGTGAAGCAAGCCCCGAGTTAAGTAAAACAAAAAGGGAGTCCAGTGGCACTTTTAAAGACTAACAAATTTATTTATCACATGAGCTCATGTGATAAATAAATTTGTTAGTCTTTAAAAGTGCCACTGGACTCCCTGTTTGATTTGCTAAACTAAACTAACATGGCTACCCCTTTGGAACCGAGTTAACTACTTCATAATGTCTTATCCAGAATAATATGCAAATACCCACTCTATCTACAACACCCCTAAAATGCCCTGTTTGGTAACATAACAATGAATGATATGGAAATCCTGTGGCAGTTTAAAGACTAATAAATTTCTTCAGCAATAAGCTTTTGTGGGCTCCAAACCACTTTGTCAGGTGCATGAAATAGTATTTTCCACTTCATGCTTCTGACAAGTGGGTTGGAGCCCACAAAAGCTCATAGCTGAAGATATTTATTAGTCTTTAAGGTGCCACAGGGCTCTCATTGTTTTTGCTGTATACAGGCTAACATGGCTACCCCTCTGATAATAATGAATATTCATAGTTATAGGAGGAATCTAATTATACCCACTCCTGTTGTTATTTACAGTTTTAGTTTACAGAGCAGAAGCACTTCACCTTGAAATATATTATCTTTGCAACAGAAATGACTACAGACTCCTTTAGCAAGTTTGGGAATTTTCCCATCTACCAAAAGCAGATAATTCTACTTACCATGTCCCCAGAGTGGTTGAGGAATCATTGTTTAACACTGTAAAGTTGGAAACACTTTGAAATCGGCAAATCGAAGTGACTGTGCCTATCTATGTGCATAAGTAGTAAACGACATCTATGAAGCAGTGAAGAAACACTGTTCATATCTCCTGGAACTAATCAAACCACTACTGTTGTTTTAATTTTTATTTCCCACTTATTTTGATATCTTAGTTGACAATGACCCACATTTCATCATCCACTTGCAAAAGAGCCAGGAGAACATCTGCTTCAATATTGACTCCGAGCCTGGAAAAATCCTGAACTTGGTTTCAGATCCTGATTCTGGTAAGAGAATGCAAAGAGCTTATGTTTATATAGCAGGGTTCAGCGCAACAGATCTGAAAGGTCTTGCTTTGGGGAAAGGAACGTGCACTAAGTGCATTGTGATAGTCCTTGTTTTACTGGCTGCAGTCAGTTCTAGTCATGCCACTTTTCCTTTGACCTGAGATAGACTACCAAGCTGCTCCCCTTGATTTCCAAGGCTGTAAACAAGATCAGCATTAGAGCAACACCCAATTGTTCTTAAGAGCACTGCACATCATTTACACTTTCAAGGCTAGTCTTCACTGATGGTGGCAAATTCGCTACTGTCAATTGAACTTCCTGATCAACTGATCGGGTATGCGAAGACCTGCTCAGCTAATTAGGAAGTTGATTTTTAACCACCACCCCAACAACTAGGCTAGCACTGGATCAAAGGGAGGCCCCTCTGTTTGATTCAGCATAGTGGGTGTGCCAGGAGTAGGGAGGTTGGAACACGGATATGCAAGTCATTTAAAAAACTCGTGTCTCTCCATTCAACTTGCCAAAAAGTGTAAACTTGCCCTCAGTTGAGCTCCAAGAAGAAACCAGCGGAAGAGAGAAAAAAGAAAATAAGAAAACAAGTCTTTGTGGCCAAGCAGGAAATTAAACTAAGCCCAAAAACTGTACTGTGAAAAGTGGCCACATCTGCTCAAAGCACTTTACGCTTTATGATTTTTCTGTCTTCTCTGACTTGAGTGAAGTCTTTTAATTCTATGTCACACTCATGGAAAACGCCACATACCAGAGGACTCCTGGTTTGTTTTGCTGAACTAGACTAACACAGATGCGCCTCTGGAACTTGTCACCACATATTCATGTTCTCCCTGCAGGCATCCTGTTACTCAGTGCACTCAGTTACACACTGAGGCTGGGAATGCCGCATCCACCCCATAATAGGATGAGACCTCGTCTCATCTCTTGGGCTGTTTGCAGGCCTCTCCAACTGCATAGATCCTAAAAATTCCTCAGGGTGTCCATACCTGCCTAAGTAGGGGTCTCTATGACACCCACTGAGTTAAACAGCCCCCTTGTGTTTGAAGGTAATGGGGCCTTTGGCTCCATATTTAATACGGCCTCAGAATCCTTTATCCTGGCATCCTTTATCTCAACTGCCTAACAGCGCCTGCAGCTTGCTGGACCTGCTTGGGTCACGGTCTCCTTGTCGACAAAGAAGGGAGCTAGTAAACAGCCGTCCTGACAGCAGTAGCCCTGAAGGCTTCCAGAAGTCTCCCCTGGGAGCTGTAAAGCCTCCATCTTCCACGCTGTCCAGCAACTGTTGGGAACATCCTGCTTTTGAGCCTTTATTATGCCCCTGACATGACTGATAGGGCCAGAGGGGCAGAGCCAGCCTTGCCCATAGCTACTCTTTAACCCTTTCATCACAAGTGCAGGGTTTATACACCCTATCTCAGACCCAGCTGGCCAAGAAAACCAAGAGATAACAAAAACAACACAAATCCCATGACACCTTAAAGACTAACAAATTTCATAAGCGTTTGTGGGCTCCAACCCATTTCATCAGATGCATTCCCCACAAAGTTTATGCCTGAAGAAATTTGTTAGTCTTTAAGGTGTCACAGGACTCATCATTTTTGCTGTATCCAGACTAACTCAGCTACCCCCCTGGAACAAGAGATAACGCCCTCCCACCAGATTTTTTGTTCAGGTGCTGATCTGAGCCATCATCTCTCTTTGCTGTAACACCATTACCATCTGCTGATTAATCTTTATTTTAGCTCTTTTCCTTCCCACTCACCCACTCTTTCCCAAGGGTAAAGAACTGCTCTATTGATTAATGTAGGATTTCTGCTTGTGCCTCTGTACAATAATAGCTTTTTAGTCCAAATCAAAGGTCCAGTGGAAGACAATTAATGCCCAAAGCCTGGGTCCAACCCCCAACTCTCTCAGGAATTTGGCCCAGTGCTGGCCTCCTTTGTCCCTGTGCCCGCAGCTACCGCTGGCATCAATGACAAGATGGGAGAAATTGAGCCATTTGCCAGAATAGGGACATAGGATTTAGAGATGAGCCCCAGGTGTGAAGTTTGGATTTAGAACTGAACTTTGCCCCAGCTGATTATGGGATAAGTGTCGGAGTAAGGGTGGTTCAGTTTAAGGTGACCCTATGTCCCAATTTTATAGGTACAATGCTGACAGTCAGGGGTGTTTTCTTATATGAGCATCTATCATCCCCCACTTTTCACACTTGCTAGCTGGTCACCCCATTTCAGCTCTGGGCTTCTGGTCAGGCCCATCTGTAGTATTACCTGCTGGATTTCCATGAGACGAGCTTTATAAAAGAACGTGACTCACCACATATTCTGCTTTTCATAGGGGTTGTGGTCAATGGGCAACTCATTGGGGCCAAGAAGCAAGAGAATAAAAAATTGAGCACCTATTTTGGCAAAATTGGATTCTATTTCAAAAAGAAAGACTTGAAAGTAGAGATCAGCACCGAGACAATCACCCTGAAAGATGGATCACATAGAACCACACTGTCCTGGTCTGACACAGGAAACATCATTCAAAAAAAGTAAGTGGAGGTATATTTTCAGTATATGTCGTGGAAACTATTTGGAATGTATTTATCCCTGTGGAAATGAGGGCAAGAATTACTCCAGAGTATCGCAGAGGAAAGGAACTTTGCATGGCTTTTTAATTCTTCCTCAGAATGAAGGGAGCACTGGCCATTTGGCAAAGAAAACTCCATCCACTGAGTAGCTGTTTGTGTCTGATGACGCATTTCTAACTCAATCTTCACCAGGGATCCTAGTTTTCAAAGATTAAAAAATAAGTCTCTGATAAAAAAACCAAAACATAAATGTGCTGTTCCACAACTCAAATGAAATGCTGAACTTTAGTTTTAGTAGTCACAATATATGTATGGATCAGTTGAACACAGTGTTGTATTGGTACACAGTGGAACCCCATTTATCCAATCTGACTGGGGCCAGGGGCAGAGCAGCTCATCAAATCTTTAAATTGTCAGGAAGGGCTTAGGTTGTCAGCCCTGCTGCTCAGCCCTGAAGCATCAATTTTCTGTATTCTTGTGTGCGCTGGTGCTTTGGTTAATCTGGAGAGCTGGGTAATGGAGGCTCAGACAGATGGGATTCAGCTGCATATGTTTTTATTTTCTCACAGAATTCAAAAACTAAATTGTCTCTATAAAAACACTAATTCTAAGTTATTCTGCATTTTTTCCCTGGCAAACAGATTTCTAGACTCTCTGATAATCACTGTGGACATAGATGCTCGTATTTCTTGTTTCTTTTGTAGTAGGATTCAGGGAACCAATCAGCCCTACTCTACACTGACAGTGAAGTTTGACATAACGCTGCTCACCTCAACCTGCTGCAGCCTGTGTCTCTGCTGTCAGAGCAGTACTTTTGAAAAAATTGAGCTGTAATTTAACCTGCTAACACCCCCCACCCCCACATGGCACAGTACTGAGCTCAAAATCTACAATTCAGATTTAGGTCCCTGTAGCCAGAGAGCAGCTTTTTCAGTTTTTCCTGTCTGTTTAACCATAGCAACATAGCTCCTCCCTTGCCTGCAGCCACAGGATGGTTTCAATTAATTCCTCTCTCTGCGTGCAACACTGGGCCTCTCAGTTGTGCCTGCCACAGAGCAACAGCAAGGAAAGCTTGTCCTGCCTCTTTTTTTTTTATGTTAGAGAGGAGGGGAGGAGGAGTGAGTGGAGGACAACTGCCTCCCCACAAGCCCTTGTGAATACACAGTGCAATGCATTTGAGGAATAATGTGAGCAGTGGGGACATGAGACCCCCAGCAAGCAATCTGCTGTGATTACTCACTTTTGCCTTCCGTAATTCAACAGCCTAAAACTGAATTACAATCGCACCCCCAGTGTAGACAAGCCCTCAGAAAACAAGCCTCCATTGGGCTAGCCACTGTACAACCAGAAAAAGAAAAAGAAAAAAAAAAAAAACAGGCCAGCCTCACAACTTGCGGCCTGAGCATAACATAGGAGAAAACAGATGGATACAACAAACCAATGGGGACAGCACAAAAAAACCAACAGCAATCGACATGATAAGCAGTAGTCTCAGCAAGGATGTCATTTTGAACAGTTTATGATTATGAATAATAAAAGTCCCTTTATTTTTCTTTTTTTGTATTGTTCCTACATTGCCATAGTGAAGGAGCCCAGCCTTAGGAATTAGGAACTCATAGTTTTACTCAACTCTGCCACTGACCTTCCTATGTAGGGCAAGTGAATTAACTTCTCTGCCTCAGTTTACCAATGTGAAAATGGAGATGGTTTTCATTGCTCACCTTTTCATGGATTTGGTATGCACTGACAAAAGTTCTACAAATGCGCATTAAAAAGAAAATCAGGAGTGATTGGGTATGGCATTCGTCACCCGTCATTGTACAGAGCAAGCCAAGTGTCTCGTTTCTTTTTGATGCTTCTCCTATTCCTCTCTAATGCTTCTATTAGGCTGCTTGTGGCTGTAAAGAAAGACCGTAAAGTCACTATCACTGTGGACACAGAAATGTCCTTCCTGGTTTTGCTTCACCGTGTGTGGAAGAATCACCCAGTCAATGTTGACTTCTTGGGGATCTACATTCCTCCAACAAACCAGTTCTCACCCAATGCACATGGTTTGATAGGTAAGGCCCTGTGGCTGGCTGACAGGATGAGGGATATAAGTCTATTGGGAGGTCTAGAACTCTGTATAAGTGTGCACACGCATGTGCATGGAGAATCATAGAAACTGGAAGGAAGAGGTCATTGAGTCCTGCATTCATGGCAGAACCAAGCAAGAAGAAAATCCTATTTCCAGAATCATGTTGTTTGACCTCCATCACAAATAATTACTTGACCTTTCCAGGAGAAATCTTCTTTTAGGTTTGGGACCTGGATGGCTCTTAAACTATCTACATTCAGACACTGGGCCAAATCCTCCATTAGCATGTCAGGGTAACTCTGTTAAAGTCAATGGAGCTCTGGTGACTTACAGGAGCAGGGGTTTGGGCCCCTTATTTTAGAGCCAATATCTGTCATTTATGTCCAGACCACCAGTGTATTCGGCAACAGACCTTTCATACCTACTTCTTTTCCAGCGCTTGGAGCCCAGTTTTATTATAGCACACCAATATAGTGCAAGTGTGAAAAATCAGGATGGGGGTGAGAGGGAATAGGCAGCTATATAGGCTAAAGCCTCAAATCTCAGGGCTGTCCGATAAAATCAGTACATATGGACACCCTAACCAATAGACACTGAGCATTTACTAAAACAAAGGCCCTTCCAGAAGATGTTATGATCTGAACAGAAAAATAACAGAGCACTTACATGTGCATTAGTTCCAAGGTGATTTAATTATCTACTTGCTGCCACTTACAGGGTAGATGATAGCAGGGGTGAACGAGTTGGTGGCTAGGCTTAGTCATCAAGACAGACCTTTCATTGTACATCAATAGAAGGTCACGATCCCAATGTGGCGCTTCTGTGGGACCATGCGACTCAAGAGCCCGCATGAAGCATGTGAAAACCAAAGTGAAATCACAACTGATCCTAGGGGCTCTGCAGAAGAATGAATTTACAGAATTGGTCAAGCTGATCTGGAGCCTGGCCATTTGCAGGGCATCTACTCTGTGACCAAACTTCTCCACCGCAGCCAATTTATTAGAGGAGAGGAGCAGAAGAATTAATAAATCTTCCCACCCCCTCTCCCACACAAATCCCTGCCTTTCCCCCAATGGAGTCCCCTCTCTCAGGGAAAAGTAAGATCTTTCCCTGAAAATCTAATTTATCTGACAGTCATTTCCATACTACAGTCTTGAGGGATACCCCAAGATGGATGGTTCTTTCCTGTGCAGGTTATCTTAAAAAACAAAACAAAATCACCCTCCCCATTTTTAAAATTCAGGAACCCCTAAGAAAACTTCACAGCAGAACAGCATGAACTTGCCTTACACTGATTTCCCTAGCCCTGCTCTACTTAAAACAAACTCAGCTGCTCTAAAAGAGGGTGCTTGCTTTGGCAGCGTGGAAGCTCCCAGAGACATGTGGCCCTTTGATCCATGCAGAACCAATCTGCATGCTTTGGGGCCTGTTGATTTTTAACATGTGCCATAGGACAGCTTAAAATGTGCCCATGACATTCAAACCATTTTAACCTTCTCTTTGACCAGGCCAATTCATGCCTGAACCAGAAGTGCATATCTACAATGAAAGGCCTGGTCAAGATCCAGGGAAACCAGAAGCAACCATGGAAGTGAAAGGACACAAACTTACCGTGACCAGGTAGGAATTCTGGGCACTCACCTGAAAAAATATATGAGGACCTAAAATGGTTAGTAACCACCTTTCTGAATCTAGCCACTGAAAATACATGGAATTGTTTGGTCATTATCTAACAATGACTCCAGACTTCTTATATCTGTGATCAGAAGCACTACTGGCCCTGGAAAAGACCCAGCGCTCAGTGAGCTGGGACTCAGGTCTCAATCCCTGCAAGCACCCCCTGCTGCAGGCAGCCCGGTGGTGGACCCAGGGCTCAGGCGCTGGGACTTGAGGCTCAAGCCCTGTAAGCCCAGCATCACTAACACCCCATATGTGATTTCCCCCCACCCCACAATTTCCTCAGTTTACAAGTAAAGCATGTTTTTTTTGTCAGCACAGCAGACCCAACGCAGCACTGAAAGTCGAGCTGCCTTCTTTCCTGTTTATGGATGGCCACTAGTAACACCTCCTACACCCAAGCTAAATTCTGTCCTTCCTTACTGCAGACCACCCCATTGAGTATTTCTCCCAAAGCCTTGGATGGACAGTCAGCTACAGGATGTACCTTCTGCCCTAGGGGTCCATGGAGACCCTTTGTGTTGCTGCCAATATCAGGCTGTGGCAGAAAGACTAGCTGAGTTCTAGCCTCAGTAGCAGGTTTCACCCTCAAAATGAGTTCAGAAAGTAATGCTGTCATCAGGAAGAGCTTAGTGCAATGGGCAAGTCAGTAGCAGCACAGCTCTGCAGTGGACTGTGTTACAAATAGGGGGGCTAGGGATCTCTAACCAGTAAGAACAGAGCAGGTTTTCCTTCTGAATCACCGGCCTGTGGTGCAGCTTCTAGGCCAAGCCAACCCCATTCAGCAGGAAACTTCTCTCAGGAAGCAGAGCAAGACCCTGCAGGTTTCAGCTTGAAGCTCTTGAATAGATTTAGCTTTGGGGGTTGTTGGGTTTTTTTTTTTTGGAGAATGGCCAGTGCACTCTGGTCTCCTGGGGTTTCCTTTTGGAACCCTTCATATGATGCAGTCTTTTTCAGAGAAAACCCAAACAGCCACAAACTTACACACATTCTCTTGCCTGCCAGCTCCATCCACTACCTTCCACTGGGAAAGAAGCCATTAGCATACCTTTTGAGGCATCAAAAACACCTAAAGTTTCCCAAATGAGCATAGCCTTATACCTCACGTGCAGCCAAGAATACACGTGCTGTAAACAAGGTACCCAAGTCCAGTAAGGAATGCAAAATGGAACGCGCTTCCTCCAGAGCAGGAACACAGGACAAAGGGCCAGATCCTGGGACATCCGCTGCCTACACCCACACAATTACCATCCTAGGCAGTGCGACACAGAGATCTATGTCTCATACAGGTGACAGCAGAGCCCCCCTGGACAGCAGACAAGCAAGTTTCGGTGTTAACTTTTATTTAGGGCCCAGTGGTGCCAACCTTCTTTGTTGTAATCAACAGGACAGTGGGCGTAATAATATACACAAGGGTGAGACAACTGGGTTCCTCCTCCAATGCCAAAGATAAGCACTTTCCCCAATGGCAGAGTACACCTGGCTGGCTGGTTTCCTGTGTTCTCTCTCCCCTCTGCAGTTCTGAAGCATGCTTGTTAGCCACTCAGGCATTGCCCTGAGGTTCAAAGTGTTTTTTTCATTGAGAATGAAGCATAAACGGACAGCAAGGCCTCTCTCCATGTACTATATAGCCAAGGGGAGACAAATATGGAAATCTTGCTCCATAGGATCCTTCAGGTTGAGTACCTTTCATCAAGCATAGACAGAGCTCCTCTGCACAGGTAGTTATTTCATTCTAGCACTAAGTAGCCCCACTGGAGTCAGTGAAGCTACCTATGGAGAGTAGTAGTAGATCCAAGGGTGTCAGACAGACTCTCAGTGAACAGAATGGCTTACTGCAGCTTCATTTCTCAAAGCCACTGCTAATTTTTCTTCTCACTATCCTTTCAAGCATGCCAGGTTGCATCAAACACTCACTGCCTCCATTTTCAGCCCCCAAGGGCATGTAGGATGTATTCTCCATGGAGGCAGATACAGGCTCAAGCTTTGCTTACTACACCTTACTCTTTGGTTTGTATGAGGGTGGCTTTTATAAAG
This sequence comes from Podocnemis expansa, assembly GCA_007922195.1. Lineage (NCBI taxonomy): Eukaryota > Metazoa > Chordata > Testudines > Podocnemididae > Podocnemis > Podocnemis expansa. The sequence goes on from ML682033.1 coordinate 3,244,636, forward strand.
GTAGGAGTTTTTCATCACTCAAATGGAGAGGCTGATGATCAACCCCAAATGCACACAGGCTGCTACTGCTTGTCAGACCACAGAGATTCAGGCCTCAAAGCGGCATTACCTTTTCTATTGGTAATATCATCGCTCATCATCTTTGTTGCTCTCTTTGTTGCAGTGGGATGCAGAAGGACTACAGGACAGACCAAGTGTTTGGAACCAAAGTGCACTGCTGGTTTGTACACAACAGCGGGAAAGGCTTCATAGATGGCCACTATAAAGATTATCTTGTTCCCCACTTGTACAGCTTTCTGAAGAATCCCTGAAGAGTTCACTGCTAAACCAATTTGTAAAGAAAAAAAATATATATTATCTTTTTTCCCCTTCCACATCCAGAAAAATATTTGGACTTCTAGGTGTTCTCAGTGTAACAAAGCAGGCCAATGTAATGAAGGATGGCCAGTAGGTATCTAACGTGGCCATTGCTCAATGAAACAACAGCATTTCAAAGTGAAGTAAGACTGTGGTAAAACAAAGCAGGTAGCTTTCCTTTATATAATGCAAGTAATATGCTTTAAAAGTTATAATAAAGCTACTCCTTGGAATATAGTATTGTCTCCTCCCTGTGATGTCTGATTTGAGGTGGTATTACTGAACTGAATACCTCACGTATAAGATTTTTCAGGGATTTGTAGATGTGTCCCAGATGTTTTATCTTTCTCATAATTTACAGCAATCAAATATGGAACAATATTTAGCGCTTACATGCTACTTCACATCCTCTAAGCACTGTGCAAACTAGCTAATCTAGCTTCTGTTAAAGAATTAAACGGCAACATCAATGTTCATATCACTCACACAAGAATATAAATCAGGTTACTGAAGGCTGTGGGCTGGTGACAATAAAATCAGCAGCACAGAATGCTTCACTCCTATCAGCAGACTCATCCTTTCCATTTAACTAGAGCCCAGCAATTTCTCCACATGCTTCCTGACTAAAGAAACAAGCGGCTCACGGATAATGGAACTGGGTCAAGGGCACAAGTGTACCAGCTGTGCTGTGCCTTCCTTTAACATGGAAACAGATCTATTGTAAAACTCAGCATAGGCAATACTTTCTGCTTGGAGCAGGGGATTGTACTAGATGACTTCCTGGGATCTTTTCTGATGCTAAACTATGATTTTGTACCAGTTTTATTTAGTGCATCCAAAACTATATGAAATATAAAAACAGTGAAATTCACACATGCTGAAACATTAACCAATTAAAATTCATAGTGAAGATAACTGTAAGCCATGTTGCACAGCAACATAACCTGGACTTCCTTCATCTAGAAGGTATGAAGACAGCAGTGCCCAATACAGAGGAAAAATGCCACAATTCAGTAAATGAAAATGCTGTAACAACATCAAGTATTTCAAAAGACAGCTTGGAAAATCCTCTTGAATGTGAATATTATTACTCTGTAAATGTGCAAGTCTGGCATCAAAACAGAATGGATCATTTGGGCTCAAGGAACAAAGGTAAGAAACGCAAGATTTTTTAAATTGGGCCCTAACAGATTCCTGAATCTGTACTTAAGCACCTGAATAGATGACTTGATCTGCAAAAGCGCTGAGCCTCCACCAGCTTCTAGTAAGATTAAAGGAGAAGCTCAGTTCTTTTGAAAACACTTCACATAATTATGTTCCTGAAGCCCCTGAAGGTATCCTCCTCTCTTCTTTCCCCCTAGGTTAGGCTATCTTGAAATTATTCCTTGCTTTACCCCATTCTAGTATGTAAGCTGAAGCAAATCCTTCTTCTTTTTGTATTCTAGCTTCCTCCATCTATAAAACAGGGATCATACCAGCTGCCTGGCTCTCAGTCACACTGGTGAAGAGAATTTTGAACAAGTGTGAATTATCATTCCATGTAAAACTTAAAACTAACTCACCTGCAACCTTTTTTCTCTCTTGGTGCTCTGTTGTGCATTACCCCTATACACAAAAGTAGCTCTTGTATCTGAAATGAAATGCTATTTCCAAAACAGTTCATCACACTGCATATACACAAAACCCTGCAATCTATTAGTTCACCTGCAGGGGTCCCCTTGAGACCACAAATTCACAGCTGCTGTGGGGAAGGGCATCAGAGGCAGGACAAAGCTTGCAGGCCAGTGAGCAGCACTTTCACTAACATCAAGACACAAACCCTTAGACCAGGGCACGGCTAATGCTCACATCACCATAGCACACTATACTATTCAACAATCAGAATACAAAGCAAGGCCTGTTAATCAAGACCAGCACAGTCAGGTGTTCTTAAAGAACTTGCTTAGCCTAAAACTAAAGAGGCAAGAAAGTGTAGAAAGTTAGATTCTTTCTCCTGTCAAGCCAACCTCCCCCACATGCTAGTCCCCAGCATTTTCCACTAAAAATTAAGCTGCTCCCAGAGGGATGCCCTTGACCTTTCTAGAATACAGCAGCCCCCTTTATTTTCCTGTCTGGAACATTACTTAAGGCCATGTCTACATTGAAAGTTCTGCACCAACCCCAGAGATCAACGCAGCAGGATCAATTAAGCGGCCAATGTAGCCTCACTTAATTGATCCCGGAAGTGCTCTCCCATTGATGCAGTAACTTCACCCCTCCAAGTGGAGTAATGCTGCATCAAGAGGGGAGCACTGCCACTCAAGGCAGCCAAGTGAAGACAGCAAAGTCAGTCAAAGTAACTAAGTCGATGGGAGATACACATTCTGCAGCATGTAGACTGCATATTTCCCATTGACTTAGCCCAGCAGTGTAGACCAGAACTAGAAAACAGATGGCTACTCTACTTCCTATTAACTCCCCACTGTGCTCCCATCTTTCTGCCCAGCCACACTCACACTTGCACCTTTCTCCACCTTCATCCTCTCACCCAATTACAGACTTTCCCCATGCCCCCAAATCTCCCCTCCAGCCTGAGCCAAACTCATGTAAACAATCTCCCTCCTTCCACCTCCACTCCCTTCTCTCCCTCCATTATCCCCATCCATTTCAGTGATGCATTCTGCTGAGTTATGACAACCCATAGCCATGTAACTACCACTAGTTACCTCAACCACTCTTCCCATTCGCCTCCATTGCTTGTCTCCCTCCTTCCTTGTCTGCAGTTGATTTCTAGTTCTTGCAAGTAGAGGCTGCATCTTCCTACGTCTTCGTATGGTGCCAACCACCATGGAACTTCAATCTTGATTACGAGCTATAAAGGAACTACTCCTAAGAGTTAATTTGCTGCCATCATTTCGAACTTCCTGACTGACTGATAAGGTCTGGAAAGACCCACTAAACTGATCAGGAAGTTGATCTTTAAATACTACCATGCAAATGAGTTAGCGCTGAGTTGAAAGGAGACCTCTCCCTTTGATTCCAGGGCACCAGATGAGCAGGGAGGTGAGAACACAGACACAAGTTATTTTAAAAACTGCAAGAAGTCTTGTGGCACTTCTAAAGACTAAAAAGTGTATTTATCGCATGCACTTTTGTGGGAGAAAATCCCACTTCGTCAGAAGCTTGAATATGGAGTACAGCTCCCATTCATCTGTACCTCTCCATCTTCAAGCATCTGATGAAGTGGGATTTTCTCTCACAAAAGTGCATGCGATAAATACACTTTTTAGTCTTTAAAAGTGCCACAGGACTCCTTGTTTCTTTTGCTGAACTAGACTAACTCAGCTACCCCTTTGGAGTAAGTTATCTCTATTCAACTGCCCCCAAATAGCATGCTGCACAGACCTGCCCTAAGAGAAGATTAGTGCTGACCCAAGTGTATCTAAAACCCAACTGTATCAAATAGCAGGGTTTATACTCAGTGATTATTTTAATTAGGTCAAGATAATTTCTGTGTCATGTTCTAAGAACACGTAAGATTTAATCAGGGGCTTATCAGCCCACACGGTAATGTTCCATCTTCTTCCCATGGTAGTTTATAGAGTTTAGTTATCTGAACAAATAAAACAAGACACGCAGCACGACACTTGGCTTGTTTCCACAGGGGAGCAGTTTAACAGTAATCCTGATAACCGAGAGGCTTTAAGGGATATATTATTCTGAGAAAGATGGGCTTTTATTCCACAAATTGCTTTAAAATTAAGTGTTGTACAAGATGTTACACATTTTAAAAACTATTGAAAGGAAGAGGACTCCTTGAAGATCCACAATAGGCCAGGGAAGCATCATTAAGGTGAACAAAGGACTAGGCCCCAGGGAATCTATGCCAGCAATCACCCTTTCATCTCTATTAACTGAACAGACATGCAGACAACTGAGTGTGCTCTTTATATTTACTTTTCGGATTCACAGATGTGCACTGCCCCATACCTCATGCCAATTAAGGGTTAAGTTTTGGAGTTGCTAAATAGGCAAGTCAAGCCCTGATCATTATTAGGAACAGAGAGGATAGCAGGATCAGGTCCTGACTGGGTGTGTGGTGTAGCAGAGTACGGATTAAGCAGATTTGGATGCAGTTTATTGCACTTGCTTTAAAACTAATAAATCAAACCATTCTTATGTACATAGTAAAACCCCAGAAAAATAATCCCCTACAGCACTGCTGTCTTCCTACTTTTCTTTTAATCTCTTCACTTGTTCTCAAAGCCAGGAGTTTGTTTTGGCAGCAGATCCAGAAGTGTGTGATTCAAACTATAGACTACATTTATTACAGGCAGCATCTGTCTTAAATGGCCCTTTCCAGCCAGTGAATTTTATAAAACATGTAGCATAGTTCAGTAAGTAAAATATTTAGCCTAGAGGTGTCAGGTAAATCTTACAAAAGGAAAACAAATTAAAATATAACATAATAAAACTTTGATATAGAATCAGTTTAGACAAGACTTTCACAAATGTTAACAGCTTTATAGTGGTCTTTACATAAATCTAGGTTGGTTTATCTATATATACAAATTGAAAACCCTGACATAGTAGAGTTTTATGCATCTACAAAGAGGACACCAATTCAACGGTTCCAGGCATCAGCTTTGACCCACTGTGTTGAGTCCTCAAAGGAGTTTGGAAATGTCTTCGTATTGGATACTTTCAACTCTCCGTCCTTTTAAAGGCCCCTGCAGATGAATAAATTGCAGAAAACATGGGGGGAGGACCAGAAAATGAATCCTGTTTGGTGAATCTCACAATAGCTAAAAATTACAATATACTGAACTAAACCAAATCAAACCAGTTCACACTTAGTGCTGTTTAAGAAAATTATAGCTATTAAGTAAATAGCAAGCAGGAAATGAAACAACTGCACAACCAATTCTGGCATTTTTTCATATAACTGTGTTCTTTTGCTAATCGATTTTTAACTAATACCCAGCTTTACTTCTTCAGAGAATGGACAGTGCCTTAATGTGACCGATAAGAGTCTGAGAAAATTGCACATTATTATTATGGAATTCTTTATTTATTAGCAAGATACAAAGTGGGATTGGACATTTATAATGGATAGAAAGATTTGAGTTCTAGCAGTTAACCGTACATTTGGAAAGGATATAAAATGTCATGTTTTACTCTAACCATTAGGAATCACAATGAGATTTTCTTGCAGACAGAATATTATCCTGTATCTGGTTATTGCGAGCTTCTTGCCCCTTTCTTTGACGTGTTGGAATTGGTTATTGTTGGAGACAGGATACTGGACTAAACGGATCACTGGCCTCCTCCAGTGTGGCAATTCCTCTGGTTATTGTAATATAGTGTATAGTAATTGCATACAGAAGTTATATGTGAGTAGGTGTCTCAAGAATGTGATTCGCAATGTACTCCTGGAAGTTTGGAAATAGTGTTCTAAGGGGAAAACATGGGAATATGAGTTCCTTAAAAATCACCACTTCCAACTACACGTTTATTCCCATACTGTATGTTTTCTATTGATTCTCACCACATAGAATAACCTGAGTTGCACAGAAAACTATTTCACGACAACTTTAAGCAGTTCCTTATATCTGTCTGTGGAAAAATCATTAGAAAACATTGATTTCACCACTCAAAATAAGAAACAATGAACCACCACTAGAATGAAGGCCTTTAGAGAAACCAACCTCCTCATCCTCAGACAGCAAAAGGGAGTTGGTGAGGGCTAGTCTACACTACAGCTAGGCCAACATAAGCTGCCTTATGCTGACCTACTGAACACCAGTGTCTACATCACAGCCTTTTTTCTGCCGACATAAGAGCGCTGCTGCACTGACACAATTCCACCTCCTGAAGGGGCATAAAGCTTATGCTGGTGTAGCTGCAGCAATACAATATCTGTGAAGACACTGTGTCCCTTATATCAGCTGTTGGCTGCCACTACCCTGAGGAGCTACACAGCTGGACTCCACTCTGGGCTTGGATCCAGGATGTGAAACCTGGGAGGCTTCAGACACCCACCCCCACCCTACCCCACCTCTACAGCTGGAAGCCCAGACTAGAAGCCTGAGTAACTTCAGACCCACACCCCATCCCCCCAATATCCTCCTGGTAGGAGCAGGGTTGGCTTTGGACTGCTGCCGCACCCCACCCCCAGCTAGGAGCCAGGGCGAGATCCCACGTCCCTCTGAACCCCACACCCTTCTCCCCTGCCTGCTCCTTAGCCTTAACAATTTCACAGCACAGCGAGCCATGAAGTTGACAAGGCTCCCTGGCTCCCTACAGAGACCATGTGATGGTGAACCCAGGCCAGCTGGACCCTGCTCATTGGGGGTGATAAGCGCCAGCCATCTTCCTTCAGCTCCTGGTGGGGAAGAGGATCATTAGAAGCCTTGCCAGCTTCCTCCATTCCCCACAGGGAATGAAGATAGACAGCAGCCCACCTTCCACTGCCTCGATAGTCTGTGGAAGCACTCCTGGTGAGGATGCACAACACTGACCCCGACAGGGTAATGGGGAAATGAACCACTGCACTTATCACTGGAGTGGCTGTAAGTCAACCTAATATAGTCAACTTACATTTCTTGTGTTGACAGACCCTGAGTGAAATTCTTACCCCAATGACATCAACAGCAACTTAGTGACTTCAGTGGTGTCAGAATTTCATCCTAATGCTAGAGCTTTATAGGACTCACACAAAAGAAAAAGTTCATTTTACACTAAGGCTCAGACCAAAGAATATTTCCCATTGAGAAAGGTGGTTTGTAGCAAAAATACAGGCAGTCTTGTATATAAAAAGCCTGAACAAGAACTCACCCATTAAGAAGCAAGCCACACATCCAGCGTGGTAAATACAGGAGTAAGATAATTCTCTTGTCTTATACACACATTCTAAGAGGGTATTACTTTCACAGCTGAGAAGTTTTGTACCATTAACAGGGCACATTTAAATTAAACCTATTAAACATTTTACAAACCTATTTTTCAAATCCAATTTGTATAGTCAGTATCCCCTTGTCTTTTAAGGACAAGGCAGTTGATTGGAATGTGAAAGATTTGGGTTCTATTCCTATTGGTCAGCTGGGTAAACTTAAGTACCAATCTGTGCCCTAGATTCCCCATCTGCCAAGGGACAACAATGATAGGCTGTTGTAAAGGACTTTGAGACTTGACTTTGATAGAAAGTGCAACATAGGGAAGAGATTAAATACATTTTAAATGTACTTACAGAATCAATGATGATTGTTGCTGAGAAGCTCTTTTCATTTATAGATTCCAAGATGCCTTCATTTCCTCTGTAACCTCCATTTAAGACCAGAACCTTCTTTCCTGAAATAGTAGAGTGAGAACTTTACCCAAAGGAACTCTCAGTGTCATGTGCTCAAGCCCTTCTCTATTGAAAACATAGGACACAGTCACTTTGGGAACTCTGTATCTCCAAGAGCTGTAGAAGAGTGTGTTCCTTCAGAGGCAATGCTCAACTTTTCTTCAGGACCTGCTTGATCCTAAAACACAGGAGCACTATACATGAAAGTCATTTTGCTCTTAGGAAGCTGATAATGCCTGTTTAACTAGACCAATGAGCAGAGACAAGAATCTTAGTGTAATCCTCTAGAAATGTGGAGTGCAGCAATCAATATTCCCTGTAAGGCCCGAAGGCAGCTGAGCAACATATGTTGCTCACTGCGCCCCCCCCCCCCCCCCCCCCCCCGGCGCCCCCTTGGGGGGGGGGGTGCAGGCCCCCCCCCCCCGCCCCCCCAACCCTGTCTTCCCTGCAACTCTCTGCCCCCTTTCACAGCTGGCTGCTCCTGCCCTGTCCCCAATCGCTCCCTCCTGCCCCCTCACCTGGCTGCTGGAGCAGCGTGGCCTGGCCCCCGGCCACTCCTTCAGCCAGAGGAGCTCTCATTGAGCATGCGCAGAGACTCCGCGCATACTCAGTGAGAGCTTACTCCGAGCAGGAGTTTTAAGAATTCCCAGCTTGGAGCTGCTCTCAGCTGGCTAGAAGACTTGGTCTTCCGGCTGGGCGGGGGAGTGCAGCGGACAGCCATGCATGGCCAGCAGTTTTGCCTGAGCGAGGCAGTGGTGGGGGCTGCGCAGCCCCGCAGCTTAGAGGGAACACTGGAAGCAACGGAACCCCTCACATCCTTTAAAAGGATATAGAATTCATTCTCCTTTGCCAGCTAGGCTTACTGTCAAGCTAGGAATCACCTTCTTTCTAGATTCATTCCCCCTCTGGAGTAACTTGCTGTTGGTGACAGATTTTCTAGTCCTTGAATATCAGGAGCCCAGGACTGACTTGTGGTCACCCTACTGAACTGGTACACAAGAGGAAGAGAGAGTTTTCTTGTATTCACTCCATCTTGGAGAGCCTGAGAAGGAGCCACTACAGTTCAGCACTTTATGTCCAGAAGGACCTACAGTGGTGCTGCCAAGCTTTGTGACCTCAAGGCAATTGGTCTTCATCTTTTTCCAGACAGTGGAGGAAACTTCAAGGTGACAACTACTTCAAAGATACACTTACATTTTATTATATGCATAATATGTATTAAATGGAGGGAAAACTCATGTTAAGAATGACTAAGGACAATGAGGAAAGCTCTTTTGCAGGCTCCTACCGATACCTCCTGGCATCTGAAGAGAGAGACTTTCATCTAGTCATCTCACATGATTTCATTCAAAAGATGCTAAGCATCCTTCTGAGAAGGAGCATAATTCCTCTTGGAAAGAGCTGTAAAATCACCAGAAAGAATAAATGCAATAGCTGTACCAACTGCAACCAGAGGACAGTCAGTTCATTACAGGAACATCTCACTCCATTGTGGATAAGAAGAAAAGGAGCAAAATGACATTTAACACTGTAGCAAAAATTAGTCTAAAAGATCAACAAAAACAGCCAGGCAGGCGTAGTGAAACAGGTCAAAACAGTAGGCCTGAGCTGGATAAATGGTCAAGTTGGCAGCAGACAGGTTGACCTCACAGAAACTAGCAAGAAGTAAAGCTGCAACTCACAAGAGTGGAAAAGTACCTGGAAGGTAAGAGATGTCGAGTCTAGGATCAAAGAGATGTGAAAGGTGGTGTCAGCCAAACCATGACATCTTGATGGATGGTGATGTTTAGTGGTATGTAGACCAAACAGGGTAATAGATGGCATTAAGAAAGGGCTGAGAGAAACAATGAAGGCAATTTTGGACACCAAGGATAGTAGCTTCTTGTGCCAAAGGAGCCAAATGAATAGTCTGAGCAGTGTATAAGAGTGGGAGTCCAAGACACCAGATTACATGCAGCCGAGGGGGTGGTGGAAAGTCCTGCCATCAGTTGAGCTGTTCCATTGCACTGAGAGCATGAATTCTGCCATTGTACCCGCTGATACGGATCGCTTGTCATTCCACTATGTTGTAATGAAGCCTAGCCTGGCACCCTCGTTTCTACAAAGATCCGCAGTCATGTTGGTTTCTCCGACCATGAGTGCATCCTCAGACTACCTGCACCAAGCTGATCAGCAGAGATGTCTCTGGCACACAGGGTATGCCTAAGCTTCAGACCACTAAGCTAACAAAGTCCCCACTTAAGTTCTGAGCCAGGAATAATCCTGAGGGAATGTGCATACAGACAGACACACAGGCAGTCAAATAGGCAATCCGTGTCAGATGCACAATGCTGATAACATTGTCCCAAAACCACCATAACCTACAGGTGACCACTGATATATTACAACTTGAAAAATGAAAATCAGCTATCAGGTGCAGCTTCGATAGGTGGTTTGCAGCTGAATTTACCTGGTGCCGGTATTACTGTCTCTAGATGTGTCTGGTCAAGTTTCAGCTTGTCTCCAGAATCGATCATTTTTACGACTGCTGTGTATTTGTCAATTACCTCCTGTCATGGAAAATTAAATATTTTAAAACAGGAAAAGACAGTTATAACTTGATTACTCTCTTATTTTAAAAATACAGATTAAGAGAATTACAAGCAAATGCCATGCAAAATTAAATATTAAAATACATTAGCATGATTACATGATGCAATCATTCCTTGACAGCCTGCTAATTTTTAAAGTAGTCTTAATAGAAAAAAAGAGTCAGGAACATAGGAACATTTTCAGAAGTGGTAAGTATTTTCAGGTGCCCAACCTAGGAAGTTGGAAAAGGATGTGGCCCCTAGAATATGCTATGCAAACACTTTCTGAAAATAAGACCACTTTTAGAAGTCGCAGTCTGGGGCATCTAAAACAACTAGTCACTTGTGAAAATTTCAGACATTTGGTTTTGGTCATGCTAGATCAGATCAATGGTACAGTATCCTGTGTGTTACAGTGTCCAGTGCTAGCTACTGCAGAGGATCATCTGATGCGTCAGACCATTAGGCCAGGCCCACCAGAATGAAATACTTCTGAATGCAAGGGACCATCATTAAAGATAATCCCACATCAGTGCCAGACAGACTAATGATGCAGTGTCAGGGATTAAAATACTATGCACTGCTCTTGGTCACACCCCAATAACTCAGTTTTAAGATGTCTGTATGGTATAAGAATTTCATCAATTGGAGTCTGAAAAACACAGTAACAAGAGTAAATTTAATATAGAAAAATCATCATCAAGAACAAAGGGTTGAGAGGATGCCGCTAAACCACTATTCTGATTGGCAATGAATCAAGTCTCTCACTGTCCAAAGGGAACCGAGAATCTGTTAATATAAACCACAAGGAAGTTAAGGGGAACCCTCCATTCTCATAGTTGGGGTTCAGCCACAAGCACAATAAACAACCAAATAAATATTTTCCAATTGCTGTTGGAATAGAACTGCATCCAACCCTTTTATTCACAAACTTTTGCCAGATAAAATTCAGTAGGTTCACCTTAACAACTGCTTTCTTCTTATGATACTTCTCGCCAAGCTTTTTTGTAACAATTTTTACAACTATTTCCTGGAGGATGGAAAAAAGGAAAAAGAGAAAAAGTTAAATACACAAATAAAAACTTATTCTCAAACTCACTGTTAACACTGCAAGTAGCTTTTAACTCCAGTTGCCCCACAAACAGACACTGATGCTGTGCTGCGTAGTGTCATGAGACAATGCCACTTCCAAAATCCAACATTATAGAATTTGCCTTTGCGGTGAGATTCCTGCCACATTTAATCTCCTGCCTCCACTCACTCAAAACACAGTTAAACTTGACTTCAGTGTGTTACATGACTTCCCTATGTGAATCACACATAGCAGGGACTGACCCAGGACCTTTGAATCTTAATATCATGTGCCTCAACATCCTGAGCTGGAATACACATTTATGTTAGTTCAAAGGTTGTAACTTACTTCTAAACCTTTACATGGTCTGGCCACTAAAGTGTGAAGAAGACACCTTGTTAAAAGTGCATGTAGATAAACTCTAGATGCACCTGACTTTTTAACGGCAAAATAAGCCATGACTATAAAAATAAGCTTAAATATTTCATGGAATCATAGAACTGAAAGGGACCATGAGAGGTCATCCAATCCAGTCCTCTGCACTCATGGCAGAACCAAGTACCATCTTAAACCATCCCTGACAGGGGCTTGTCTAACCTGCTCTTAAAATCTTCCAGTGATGAAGATTCCACAACCTGCCTAGGCAATTTATTCCAGTGGTTAATCATTCTAACAGTCAGGGATTTTTTCCTCATGTCCAACCTAAATCTCCGTTGCTGTAATTTAAGCTCATTACTTCTATTTGAAGTATAATGCTTCAGAACAGCAAATATTGCACAGCAGCCAGGAAAACTGAGATACTTGCAAAATCTGTGAGCTATTCACTTATGATAATTTGCCTGTTTGGAAAATCAAAATTTGACTTTCATTCATTCTCTGCTCCTGGAGCCATACATGCTGCAAAACAGCAGGAGGTATCTGAGAGTCCCCAAGGCCAGAATTCAGCCTCATAACTACATAGTTATTTAGATACTTACAGGCTGCAACCAGTAGTCTGTTCGAGTTGTTTTTTTCTTCTCTTCTTCCAACTATGAATGAAAAAAAGGATTTTTTTTTTTTTGTCTTTTCGTATCAGTGCAAGGTTCCCTCGCCCAAAATAACCTGAACAAGTTCTTTGCACTTCGGTATCAAAACCAAACAAACCAAAACAGAAGCATGCAGGTGTTTGCTATACCAGAGTCAATGTGAAGGAGTCCATGAATAAGACTACACATAAGACAACCAATGGTCAATCTACTCCAGCATTGTCTTCCAACAGTAACTAACTCCAGTTGCTCCAGAGGGAATGAAGGAACAGGCACCAATGAGTGATTGACCCCTGTTGTCCAGTTCCAGCCTCTGGCAAACAGAAGCTACAGATGCTCAAGAGCATGAGGCCACATCCCAACCAATATCCTTCAATGTACCTACCCTCCAAGAACTTATCTAGCTCTTTTTTTAATTCTGTTACAGTTTTGGCCTTCACAACATCCCCTGGCAAAAACTTCCACAGACAGACTGCGTGTTGTGTGAAGAAGTACTTCCTTTCGCACGTTTTAAATCTGCTGCCTATAAATTTTGTCAGGTAACCCCTAGTTCTTGTGTTATCTGAAAGAGGAAGCAACTTCTCCTTATTCACTTTCTCCACACCAGCCAAGTTCTACCATATCCGTTCTTAGTCACCCCATTTCCAAGCTGTAAAGTCCCAGATTTTTAAGTGCTCTTTATGTAGGAACTGTCCCACACCTCTAATAGTTTTTGTTGCCTTTCTCTGTCCCTTTTTCAATTTAAATATAACTATTTTGAGATATGGCACCCAGATCTACATGCAGTATTCAAGATTTGGGCAAACCATGATTTTATACAGTGGCATTAGGATGTTTTCTGTCTTATTAGCTGTCCCTTTCCTAACAGTTCCTAACATGGTTAGCTTTTTTGACTGTTGTCATACCAAATAGATGTTTTCAAAGAACCATCCACAATGACTCCAAGATCTCTTGCTTGAGTGGTAACAGCTAATTTAGACCCCATCATTCTGAATGTATAGTTGTGATTCTGTTTTCCAATGTGCATTAATTTGCATTTTTCAGTGTTGGATTTCATCAGTCATTTTGTTATCCAGTCACCCAGTCTTGTGTGATCTCTTTATAATGCTTCGCAGTCTGCTTTGGACTTAACTACCTTTAGTAATTGTCTATCATCTTTACATTTTGCCACTGGTTTACTCTTTTCCCCAGATCATTTCTGAATACATTGAAGAGCACTGGTAAAGTACAGACCCATGGACGACACTACTCTACACCTCTCACTAGTCTGAAAACAAACCATTTACTCCTGTCCTTTGTTTCCTGTCTTTTAACCAGTTATTGGTCTTCAAGAGGACCTCTCTTCTTATCCCAAGACTGCTTACTTTGCTTAAGAGAGTTAGGGGAGGGACATTGTCAAAGACCTTCTTAAAGTCTAAGTACACTGTATCCACTGGATCACTGTTATCCATGTTTGTTGAACCCTGCTCCCCAAAAGAATTCTTATTAGATTGGAGAGGCATGATTTCCTTTTACAAAAGACATGTTGACTCCCCACCAATAGATCATGTATTTTATAATTCTGTTCTTTACTTTAGTTTCATTCAACTTGGCTAGTACTTAAGTTAGGCTTATCGGTGTGTAATTGTCAAGGTTGCCTTTGGAGTCTTTTTTAAGAAGTCACATCACGTTAGCTATCTTCAGTCATCTGGTACAGAATTTAATTTAAGTGATAGGTTATGTAATGTAGCAAGCAGTTCTGCTATTCCATATTTTAGTTCCTTAACTCTTGGTTAAATACTACCTGGCCTTGGTGACTTACTACTGTTTATCAGTTTTTCCCAAAATCTCCTCTACTATCTGCTCAACCTGGGAGAGTTCCTCAGAATTAAAAAAATGCCTCAAAAGTAGAAATTTCTCTCATATCCATCCTCTGTAGTGAAGGCTGATGCAAAGAAGTCATTTACCTTTACTGCAATGTCCTGATCAGCCTTTAGTGATCCTTTAGCACCTCAATCATCCAGTGGTCACACTGATTGTTTCACAGGTTTCCTGCTTTTGATGTACTTAATTCCCCCCCCCCCCCATTAGCTTTTGAGTTTTTGGGTAGTCGCTCTTCAAATTCTTTTTTGGCCTGCTTAATTATACGTTTATGCTGGTCTTGCCAGAGTTTACATTCTTTTCTATTTTCAATTTAAATTTCAAATTTTTAAATGATGCCTTATTAACTTTAACTGCTTCTTTTCTTTGCTGTTTAGTCATGGTGGCACTCTTTTAATTCTTTCACTATCTTTTTTTTTTTTTTTTTTATATATCCAGGGCATACCTTTAATTTTGAGCCTCTGTTACTTTATAGATAGCCTCTCTAACTTCTCTGAGCATTTTACTGTTACCATCACCATCCTGGTCAGGTGGTCCCTAATGTTATAATCTTATTATTCAAGCATGGCAATTCTATCCATAGAGATTCTACGGTATGGCCTGGCTTATTTAAGAGTTGTACTCTATTTGACTCTATGTTTTCTTTCCCGGCTAGTGCCACTCTCTCCAACCTAGCATGATCTATTATGCCATTCCTAACTTTTTGTACCCTTGTTTTACCATGTCCCATTAACCATCTTCATTCTGCCAAGTTTCAGAAAGCCTATCGTATTGATATTCTCATTTAATTTCAGGCACTCACATTCACCAATATTAGTACTTAGACTTCTAGCATTTGTACATAAGCATTTATAAAATTTGTCACTTTTTAGTGTGTATATGACATTATACGATGTAATTGAATGGGGCTCTTTTCATTAACATAAAAGGCTGTTCTCTTTACACATTTATTAACTTTTCACTAAAATAAACATACTTCTCTTGTAAAATTTGTAATAAACAAGGGCACTTGATTAGTTCAGCCCCCTTGATTTGTATCCAGGATCAAACAAGCCATGTGTAGAATAGAGAGCACTGGTATTGCATGGGGGAAGCAATGATGATTACGTAACCAGTGAGCTGCTGAACTACACTGAAATGTGGACCTTCAAGTCCTTTTCAAAGACAGTCCCAAGTACGATGCAGTTAGTGATTTAGCTTGATGGTAACAAAGGCCGGGATCTCTAGGTAACATTCTCACTGTACCTCCATGATCTCATCCAGTGCTGATTTCTTCTTTTTCTCTTTTGATTGACCTGAGCTGTGTGCAGATTCTTTCCTTTTAACTGATCCTGCTCCTCCCACCATCTTCAGTGCACTTGGTCCAAGGACATTGCTGGAAGAGGATTCAGATTAATATGTTTTCCATTCTCAGTCCTAAACTGACTCCTTTTCAGAGATGACACTGCAGAACAGGCTGTGCAGATGTGCTACAGATCTTTAGCCCTCAATCCTGCCATATAATCTATCTTGATCCTGCACCAGATTTCAATGAGGTTCTGTACTGACACAGAAGCAGATCAGTTTGCAGGATCAATGCATGGAATTAGAAACGCTTTGAGACAGAAATGGCACTCTCTTTTATGTTTGGACTGCAGACACTCCATGAAACAAACAACAATCGGATGGTCAAACAAACCTTCTGGCCCAAGACTTAGATCAGGGGTCTCACACATGCAGCCCCTAAAGCTATTTCCTGTGGCCCGCAATGACACTATTGTTACCAATATTTACAACATCATTGTAAGAAAAAGGTTTCGGTGGTGCAGCCCTCGGGCTAATGTACTAGGCTTATGTTCTAGTCCTCATGTGGCCCTGTACTGTCCTCATGCGGCCCTCATGATAATTTGAGTTTGAGACCCCTGACTTGGATGCTTCAATCCTTTTAATACAAAAATGTTATTTTTAGCACACATTACAGGGAGATGTATCAGTGAGTAGATATACAATAGGTGGACAAAAGCCTGTATATTAACAAAACCTCTCAGACTGAATTGGGCCACTTGTTCTCACTTCTCTGTAGGAAGCTGTTGCATTTATGGTCAGTGAACAGAGTGATCCAGATCCTACACCTGGCTATGGATTCACTGGCTTTTATTTGAAACCTCGAATTTCTCATTTTATTTGACTGATTTTATAAAAGAGGATTTCTGATTTTGCAAGCAGTCAGTTCCCTTTGTTTGCGTTGGTAACAGTGAATACTCTCTCATGGTCAAATAACACTATATAAGCATAGAGTGCTATAGATATGTGAAGGAATATTAAAAATAAAATAGTATAGGACTGGTTACCATGACCAAGATCTACTCTGTGGGTCTGAGAGTGTTTTACTCTGAGTTTACGTTACAGAAGTTATGCACCTTGGAACATTTCTCACTCTCCATGAGAAATTTTGGTCATTTGGCCTACTACTTCAACATAGGCCTAGCCAGACTAACTCTAGTGAATAGATGGAGGACACTCAGAACAGCACTCCTTACTTTCAGGAATTCTATTCAGGGAAGTCTGTATTTTAAATTCTGTAATCACCATGCACACTATCTGGAGTGGACTATTTAGGTGTAATTAATACTTATGCTCAAAGAGGAAAAATCCCTGTCTGTTGTTATACTGAACCAGTTTATTGTCTCATTTGCTGCCTACCACTACTCCCATCAAGTAACTTATCTAAAAGCTCCTCTTGTGATAAAAGAAAGCTTTCATTTTACCTGCATTAAGCTTTATTACAATATTGTCCTATAAGAAAGGATTGTTTGTTGCCAGCCAAGTGTTGTCACAGATTGCAGTAACGTCTTATCATTGCTCGCATTATTGATCCCTTTGTCTTGCATTGCTTATGCTTACACAATTGTGATGAAGCTCAATAAAAGTTTATAAAGATTCATTTGGATTTACCCACCAGAATACTGATCAGGAAAATACATTATAGGCAATTGGCTGAAGAAGTCAAACGTGGGTTTACAAAATGAGATTAGCCAACTAGTAGCAAATTAGAAAGGCAGCTAGAATAGCTGATGATCATTTAAATATTTTCGATTGCATCTGCTATCCCTTTGTCCAACCTTTCTTATGATTCCTGTCTTCCTAGGAACCAATTCCGAACAGATGATTTCTGTGGGGCTCCACATGGAAATCCACCTAACAGACCCACAGATTCATGCAGACCCCTGTCCCAGCCCCCACCTCCTTGACAGTCAGACAGTGCCAGTGGCTCGCTCCACAAAAATAAAACAGGTCCTCTTGGGGGGGTCCCCAGACATGCTGAGGAAAGGAGATACCCAGAGTGGCTCCTTGGCAGCTGCACACCCTGGAGAAAAGCCATTCCAGGCATCTTCTATCCACACCATGCCTGGAACATGGGCATTGTGGGGACCCTATGTACCCCAGCTGCCCCTGAAAGAAGCTGCCCACAGTGGTTTTCAGTGGCAGGAGCCACGATTCTGTGGTATTGCG
This sequence comes from Podocnemis expansa, assembly GCA_007922195.1. Taxonomy (NCBI): domain Eukaryota; kingdom Metazoa; phylum Chordata; order Testudines; family Podocnemididae; genus Podocnemis; species Podocnemis expansa. The sequence goes on from ML682033.1 coordinate 3,262,339, forward strand.
GAGGGTGCCTCGTGCCACTCTGAATGGGCTCTCATGGCACTGTCAGCACATGCTGGGGGTTGCCTACCCCTGATGTAGACTAAAGTCACGAGGGACCATTGGATAATCTAGTCTGTTCTCCTGTATAACATGGCAGGACCAGGCAATAGACTACATGTGTTTTAGGGGCAAAAAATGTCTTGCTGTACATGTGGACAACATTTAGCACATGGTGGGCGCTACCATAAAACAAGTTATATGGTAGGACACAAACAAAATAGAATGCCTTGGAATTGTTTCCTCACCTTGTTTTAGAAGATGCTGCTACTGAAGTACTTGCTCCCTTGTTTAAATTAAATGCAACTTAAAAAAAATAAAAAATAAAAAGAGATGTTATTCTACGTCTATCTTTTAAATATAACTGCACTTAAAAGTGTTAAAATGAAGAACTGCAAACTAGAAGCATCACAAATGTGGAAAGATTTATTATTCAAATGTTTTGGCTCATCCTTTACAATACATTGCTTTATACACTGTAAGAATACTTTGCTATAGTGCTCTTCATCCATGATTTCAAAGCACTTTACCAATCCTACACCCCAGTGCTCAGTCCCCTGGTTGAATTCCAGGACCACAAATATCTTCTATAAATTCTAAATACATGTTAAAATTCCACTTACCTTTCTCTTCATCATTGTCTCTATTTAGTTCAGTATAGACAGGCCTTTCCTGTCACAGAAAAACAAAATAAATTTCAAGGGCTGTGTAAACAACTGACATGTGGTATCAGTGGTGGAGATCTTTAATTGATAAACTTAAAAAAGTTGTAAAAATTGAGCTAAACAAGGGCACCATGCCATTCTGGCCTGACTGGTTGGAAGGATCAGACATCACATTATAAATCCCTCTGCAGAATCCTCCAATTAACATTCTTTATACAGATATCAAACATATTAGCTCTAATAGGAAAGCTGCCTTTTATAAATAGCCCTATTTCCTCCTGAGCAACACAGCTATATAGATTCACTAACAGAGTGACAGCCATTCCAAATGATACATAAATACCGAGGGAAAAAAACTAGCAAGGAGTCCTGTGACACTTAAAGACCAACAAATTTATTTATCGCATGGGCTTTCGTGGGAGAAAAATCTCACTTCATCAGACACTTTACACTGCTACCCCTTTGGAACAGAATAAATAATGAGAATTTTCTCTGTTTTGAGACACTGCAGGTTCATAGATTCATAACACTGTGGGGACAGAAGGGACTTCCAGCAGTAATTTAGTTCATCCCCTTGTGCTGTGGCAGGGACATGGAAACCCAGATCACAGAATCATAGAAACTGGAAGGAACCATGACAAGTCATTGAGTCTAGTCTCCTGCACTCATGGCGGGACCAAGTACCATCTTTGCCAGGTGCTAGTCTAACCTGCTTTTAAAAACTTCCCTTCCCTGGCAGGGAACCCTGTGGCAAGCACCCTCACCCAGCTCCTCTCACTCTCTGGCAGGAGGCTACATCCATTGCTGCTCTCAAAACACTTGGTTATTAAAGGAATATTTCAAAACAGCTCTTCTTATCTTTCAGGTTGCCACCCCCTGATCTAACATACATTTAACAGAATATCAACACGAGCAGATTAGTGGTATGGCTAAGCAAAGGAAATGTAGGAGCATGTTCTAAATCAGGGGTACTCAAATGGCGGCCCGCGGTCCACAACCCGGACCGCAAAGACATTTCTGGTGGACCGCTCCCCGCGCAGGGAAGGCTGCCAGCCGTGCAGGGCCAGCAGCCAGAGGCCCTGCTCCCAGCTCCTCTGGGGCATGGAGTTGTTAAAACTCCTGCCCAGAAAAGCTCTAATGGAGCATGCCCAGAATATCTGAGCATGCTTCGTTAGTGCTTCTCTGCCCCAGGAGCTGTGAGGGCCATGCCGGGTAAGCAGGGGAGGGGGGGGCCTCCAGGATCTGGCCTGCGGGGGGGGAGGGGGCAGGATCGGGCCTGGGGGATGGGGGCCCACGCAGTGAGCAACAGGAGTTGCTCAGCTGCCAGTGGGTCTTAGAGGGAACATTGGCAACAGCAATGTTGCCTCTAAGGGAGAGGGCAGCTGAGCAACTCCAGCTGCTCGCTGCACTGCCCCCCCCGCAGGGCCCGCTGCGCTGCCCCCCTGCTCCCACTCGCCCTCCCCGCTAGCCCCCCCCGCTCCCAGCATTACCCCCCACTCCCGCTAGCCCCCTCCGCTCATGGCATCAACCCCCCTGCTCCCGCTAGCCCCCCCGCTCCCGGAGCACACCCCCCCCACTCGCGGCATCACACCCCCCCGCTCCTGGAGCACCCACCCCCTACTCACGGCATCACCCCCACCCCCGCTCCCAGCAGTAGGCCTACCCTAGTTGCCTGTGGACCCCGATGAATGGTGGAAGGCTGAATGTGGACCAGCTCGCAAAAAGTCTGAGTACCCCTGTTCTAAATCAACTATCTTCAACTGACCAAGCGAGGCACAGCATGAGCATTTGGTAAAATTTCACTAAGTTTTACATTTAGACCATCTGAGAGCAACTTGGAATCACAGTTTTCCAATGTCTAGAACATTAAGTACTGATTCTACAAGACACTTAACCACAAGTTTACCTTTCACTATGTTATTATTGCCATCAACCAGTAACAAAAATGCAGGGAACCCAGGAGTTCACCAGCTCCAACCCAGTGTTAGAAAATGAGGCTGTTCCAGGGAACTTAATAAAGAAAATTGAATTTAGCAGGTAAACAAACAGTTAGCTGGGGGAAAACTCTTCCTAACCCCAGCTGGTGATCTACGTGCAACCTGGAGCAAGAAAACTGATCATTTACATTCTAGCTAAATAACTGCAGATGAGATTCCACTGAAAAAATCTGCCAGAACAGTCCTATTAGGATTAAAAAAATATTTATTAAACAACAGCATTTTTGAACCTAACGGTTGGTGAAAATAATATCATCTCACCTGTTCTTTTCCCTCCAAGCCTCTTCTAACCTGCTCCTCAATGAATTTAGCAGTTTTTTCTTCATCATCAAGGTCCTGTTTCTTCTTCTTCTCTTGTTCTAGCTGTCTACGGATTGTTTCTGGGTCCCGATCAATATACTGGATATACCAGCCTTTAGGAGTCTCATCCACTTTGCAATAGCCTTAAAAACACCCGCCCACCATGTTTCAATGATTACTATCAGAACCAAACTAAAGAATGGTAATACGTACATTTAAAAAATAATGTTTATGGAATAATAAATGTCAAGACGCTTGTCATAAACCACTGTCAGTGTTTCAATTAACTGTAGCATAGAATTTCATCCTGAACAGCTTCTTTTAAACTATCTTAAGGCATAAGCTACGCCTTCAGCTAATCAGATTTATTTTGAAATAGATAAGTGTAACTAACAGTGAAATAAGTACAATAGTTTCCTCTGTTTATTGAAGAAAGCACTTCTAAGCTCATATTTTAATAAGGGCATACATACATGTATAACTAACCATACTGAATGGTATGCTATAACATAAATTTTACTAGAACTATTTCTAATTACTCACACTTGTAGTTTTATTAGAATAAGTTTGCAGTTGACCACGTTATTCATGAGTGACTCATGCACATTATTACGAGTACCACTAAAGCCTTCATGCCAGCATGTATATTCTCGATGATGCAAATTTATCTGTTACTGTAGAAATCAAGACTTTTACTAGCTCAGGAATCAATTTTGACTATCTGTGACCTAAAGTAATCTTTGTTTGTGGAGAAATTCTATTTTTGGAGGGAAGATTTCTTTAATAATTGTTTTAAGTGGCAGTTGTGAAAGTAGTTGTAGTGAACATGGATCAGTGAACAAGAGTGCAGATGAAACAGGAAATGGTTCTCAGGTCGGCATAAGGTTTGAAATTTATCATATGCACATTACTATTTATTTGGCACTGATGGAAGACAGCAAATGTATATGTATACTTTTCTCTTTAATGGATTTGGACTAATCAGAAGGTTTTATTGATTAGCTGTTGACGATGCAACCACTCAGTAACCATTTCTTACAAGGAACAAAATTACCTTCTCTCCCTAACCATTTCGTAAAGTCAGTTAGGGTCTCCCACTGTGTGGCATTCATGTGGATGTGCTCTCGATGACTGATGTATTCATTGTACACAATATTATTGTGGACTCTTTTTGTTCCTGAAACAAAAATGTATCACTGTTATATACAGTTCCATCACTGGGGAGACGATGTGCATTTTTGTTATTGAACTATAAAGAGTCATTAAAAAATAACCAAAATATTTACCAAATCGTCTCCTGAGCAGTTCTAAGAAATCATTTCGGAATTCCCTGATGAAATTAAAAAAGAAACTATTTAAATAATGCTTTTACAGTTACATAGCATTTCCATTTTTGAAGAGAGTGGAAAAATATTTACAAAATAAATAGCATTCAGTTCCGAGGAGTATCAGCAGATTTGGACAGTCTATTCCTTTTTTCAATGGAACCTTTTAAAATACGGTATCATATCCATAATACTATATACACCTATGTATGTTGACGTGCACAGCAAGTGCCTGTATTTATACAATTGTGCAACCAAGTCAACATATTCTCACACACACACTTTGGCTGTCTACTCTGCACAAAACTGATGGCAGTGTGCCAGGTATACGGAGCTACACACTACAGCAAAAAGCAAACCACATCCACTGTGGTGAGTAGCTACACATGTCAGGGGAAGGCTCCAGTAGCTCCCGAAGAACAAAAAGGTTCCAGTGGTGTAGAGCTGCCAAAGCCTCTCTCAGCTACCTCCCCCGCCAGTCTTTCCTCACTGCCGTAGCCTTTCCCCATGGTATGGAAAGATTCTGGCTGCAGGACTATACTACTAAAACCAGCGCATCTTCCGTTTACACAGCTATCTGGGTGTGCAGAGAGCCATATAGGGTATATACCCAAAGCATTCTGGCATGTCTTTACTCACCTAACCAGTGCCTCACTGTCTATTATGTTATTTATAACTTCACTGGGGAGGAGCTGGGATGTGCAATGCATACATTCTCTATGCCACCAAAGTGTGCAGTGGAGACATACCCTTTATCCTCCTTGACCTGCCAGCTGCCTTTGCCCCCAGCAGCTACGCTCTTCTTTTTGAAATCTTGTCCTTCCTCGGTTTCCGTAACTCTGTCCTTGCAGGGGTCTCCTCCAACCTTACTTATTGTTCCTTCAGAGGATCCTCCTCACCCTTCCTCCAACTTTCTGTGGGGTTGCACAGGCCATGTCACTGGTCCCCTTCTCTATCTTATCTCTGAACAATCTCATCAGCAAACACAAATTCAGCTACCATCTTCATGCCAACCACTTACAAATCTACTTCTCTGCTCCAGACTGGACTCTCAACCTCTCATTCTGACTATTCCTTTGTCTGTCTAGCTATCAGCTCAAGCTCAATATGGCTAAAACAGAGCTCCTGTCTCGATCACTGTGGACTACAACGTCATCTTGCCAGTGACCTGGCCTGTTAACCTAAGCATCATCCTGGATTTAGAGTTCACTGTACATACTCACACCCATACTAAGTGCTTATCTGGCTGATTCCTTCGACATAACATCTCTAGAATACGGCTATTCCTATCCATTCACACAACTAAAATTCATTGATCTCACATCTCATTACTGCTCCACCCTTTTCATGCGCCGTGACGAAGGCACTGTTCCCTCATTGAGACCCATTTAGAATGTCATCATTAAGATCCAAAGGGGCAGCCATGTTAGTCTAGTTCAGTAAAACAAACAAACAAGGAGTCCTGTGGCCCTTATTTTTTGCATGAGCTTTGATGGGAGAAAATCCCACATGAAAAAAATAAATTTTTTAGTGTTTAAGGGCCACAGGACTCCTTGTATGATTGTTAAGATCATTTTCCTAAACCTTCATTTTGTCCTCTGTTTGCAACCCACCATTAACTAGTTCCACCTTCTCTGTTGTAACATAAGCTACTTGTTCTCATTTTCAAGACCCTCCACAGTCAATCTCGATCTTACCTACCAGCTCCCTGTTGAGCTGTCCACACACCTCCAATCAGCCCATGATACCAGCCTCCATCACACAATTAAATTTTCAAATAAGTACCTTTGTACTTTCTCCCATGTGATCTCAGACATTTGGGAGGCACCACCCATAAACACCTGCAAATCTGCCTCATTATGCATCTCCAAATCACTCTTCAAAACTGTCTTTTGCTATGATGACTAAAAATATTTGATTATGAGTAAACAGCTGATGTGCTGAGATCACTGCCTATTGGAATGACAAACACCATCACCTTGTTTTCTTGTACTTCCCTGTCTGTCTTCACCTGTTGTCTCTATCTTAGATTGTAAGTTTTTTGGGACAGGGACTATCTTTTTCTTTTGTGTTTCCACAGCAACTAGCAAAATCAGGACCTGGTCCATGGCACTACAACAACAAATAAATAATAACTTCTACCAGTTCACATTTCCTTACTATATAACCTCACAGAATTACTAACAATAAGAAAGTGCTGCATTCTGATGGGCTAAGATTAAAATAAGATATTCAGAATCTGGATAATTTTTCAAAAATGATTAAGCCCTACTGAGTTACTGTGAGACTTAGGTTCCCCTAGTCATTTAAGCAAACAAACAAGTCTTGTGGCTCTTTAAAGACTAAAATTTATTTATTGCATGAGCTTCCGTGGATGGAATCCCACTTCATCAGATGCATGAAATGGAAACTAAAGTATGTTATGTACTGTAATGTCCCTTTCACATGTCTGATGAAATGGGATTCTGTTCATGAAAGCTCATGCGATAAATAAATTCCTTAGTTTTTAAAGTGCCACAGGATTCTTTTATGTGTGCGTGTGTGTTTTTGTTTGCTGAAATAGACTAACACGGCTACCCCTCTGGAACCTAGTCATTTAACTGCTTTTGAAGCTTTTACCCTTGAACATTTCACACAGCTGTTTTAAGATATCTAGCAAGTAAGACTACAGTAAAATTTTAAAATTCATCAACATTCAGCTCCTTCAATGGGACTTAAAGAGGACACATGGATGCAACCACCCAGATTCAATTGCAGGACCAAAGGCTATGTGGGAAGTTTGAGAAACTAACTCTGAAAAATAATCCATGAATTGTTGAGGATTTTCAGAAGCAAGTAGCAGCTGTCTCTGGTGGGATTCAGACATACAATGACACTTGAAGCCATTCTGTAAAATAAAAGACAAACATTATCTTGACTTACAGTAATCACTAAACAGAAGTTTAAAAACACCAATCAAACTCAAGTGAAAGTCGAATTGTTAGTATCAGTGGATAGTGCTGCCAAAGATTAGGCAGCAATTGCATGACTCACTCCTGTTTCTGGATTGCTGAACTGTTTGACATGAGCCTATTACTGTTACAGTGAAGAGATTCCCCTCACTTAACCAACACAGCTCCACACCCCAGCCACTTGCTTTCTGTCCTTCCCTTACACCTGCCTTTGCCCCTTTTCCCAAATGGCCCTTTATGACCAGAATGCCTTCTCCACCATGACGCAACAAGCTTTTATTTCTTTTTTCAAATCCCTCAAAACATACTTCTTTGAAGCCTACCTAGTTTTAGCTCTCCTCCTGCAAAGGAAGTTTTATTTTTAATGATGCTGTACTGCTACAGAACTATTCTATTCCCCAGACAGCTGATGCTCAATAACCCAATGTGTTTTCAAGAATCTGGCCATGAGCAGTACCGAGTGCCTGTACCTCCCTTTGATTTCAGCATAAATTATGGATACTCAGTGCTTTAGAATCAAGTCTTTAGGTCTCTACCCTGCAGACAACATAGCTAAGTGGTTATCTTACTCACCTGATTAGTCCAACTGAGCACATGCATTAGGGCTTGTCAATATTGGGACCCAAAGTGCTTGACTGTAAGGCACTGAGTGCCCATAGGCGCCTGTTCTGTATAGAGTAAGCACATGGTCTGTCTTCAATAAATAAAGTGACATGCACCTTGTATTTTTGAAGAACATTTATCAGGACAGAATATCAACATCACAATTGAAGACAGAATTCATTGCACATTTTGCTAGAGATCAGTGCTATACTTCTGAGAGAGAAAGGTTAATGTTATACCTGTGAGAGTGTAAGGTTAATGCTACAATTTGTCCAAATAGATGCCATAGCAATGCCCTTCTACCAAACAGGAGAACAACGTAGTCTATTAGCATACTGTGTGCTGTAATAGTCAGGATTATTGCCGGAAGAAGTTAATAAGTGTCTCATCAGAAAATAAAGGTACTTGCAAAAGCTGCAGCAGAACTCAATGTTTCACTTTGTGTTAATGCACTTAGCTGTTTCTCAAAGGCATGTGAAACAAATGCCAAGCCAAAGGGGAAAAAAAACCAAAAATGTATCCAATGTATTGTATTTATTTGTTTTGCATGGATGATTATCATGCAGAACGTTGACTTCAGACAAGTCACGTTTAATTTCCTGAACTATATCTGAATTTGTAGCCTGTTGATATGTATTAGCACCAATTTATGCTAAAAAAAAAAACAGTTATGTGAATGATCCTCTGCCATGATCCAAAGAGGCAGCCTTGCCGGTCCAGTTCAGTAAAACAAACAAACAAACAAAACAAAAAGTCCCGTGGCACTTACAGACTAATAAATTTATTTACTGCATGTGGGATTTTCTCCCATGAAAGCTCATGTAATAAACATATTTGTTATTCTTTAAGCGTCACAGGACTCATCGTCTGTTGCATTTCTCTGCCATGAGTACCTTTACTACTAGCCTTTCAACAGAGTTGTGTTTCAAGCCGCATTATGCTCTTCTTAAGGACGATGTCCTGCTTCTCTGCTCGGTGGCCCTGAGCTCCCTTTAACACATCACCGAGAACAGCAAAGAGTCACTCAGGAGGACTGAGACAAAGAAGGCCCTTGCTTACCAGGAGGGAAAGAGACTCAGATATAGGAGTCGTGTGGCACTTAAAGACTAACAGATTTATTTTTCACATGACTGTTCATGGGAGAAAATCCCACTTTGCCACACGCTTTGAAGATGGGCAAACTTATAGAATGGAATGAAAATAAATGCAAGGGAGTGTAAAACATAGGATCAGGTCACCCTTGTTTTTTTTTTTTTTTTTTTTTTTTTGGCTGCACTAGACTAACAGGGCTGCCCCTTTGAAAATGAATCTGATATAGGAGACTTGCCCTAGGGATCTTCCCCAAAGGGGCTTCCTGGCCTCCTCACGCCAACACAGACCCCTGCCTCAGCTGTGGCCTTCTAGTTACGACCCAGGCTCTAGCCTCCTGACCTGCCCCCCCCCAAACCCCCTGCCATGCCTGCACCCTACCCCAGATCTAGAGTTACCAGATACCAAAACATGGAAAGGAGGCCAGGGAAGTACAAAAAGGAGAACATTGGACGACAGGTGGAGAAAATGTAATCTTAATGTGGCATTTTTAGCGGGCCCTGGAACGCTTCCCCCTAAAACTAAGTTCATATTCAAATCATAGGGCTGGAAGGGACTGTTCTGGGGCATTCCAGCATCCTTGAACCTCTGTAAGTAAAAAGCCAGACAAAAGCACGTCTTTTTAAAATATCTGCTGGAGGGAGGCCGTGCAGGTAGAAAGGAGCACATCTCCTCCTTTGGCCTGACATCTGGTAACCCTACCCAGCCCATCCCCCACCCCGGCACCGACCCATCCGGCCCACCTCGTCCCGGCACTGTTTCTGGCACATCTGGCAGTACCAGCGCAGCTTCTGCAGCCCCTTGGACTTGATGCGGTTGGCGATGGCCTTAGGGCTGAGGAAATCCGCCTTCCCCATGGCGGCAGCGAAGGCCAAGCACAACAACGGCCGCCCCGTCCCCCTCCACAGCGACCGGAAGCGGAAGGGCGCGACCCCGGAAGGGCAACCTCACCGCTTCCGGCGCCGGCCGGCCGCCCCGCCTCTTCCGCTCGCGGCGCATGCGCTGTGCGCCGGCTCTGACCTTCAGGCGGGCGGCCTCGCAGTGCAGCCGCGGGGAGAGGCGCCGCCATGTTGTCCCGCCGCGCCGCCGGCCTGCTCTGCCAGCCGCCATGGTAACGCCGGGGGGCCGCCAGACGGGTCCACGGGTGCCGGGAGGGGCGGAGGAAAGTTGGGGGGCACTGCGCGGTGGAGGAAGGTCTGGGGGGTCCATTGTGGGGGGCACTGGCGGGTGGAGGAAATTGGGGGGGCTTTATGGGGTAGAGGAAAGTTGAGGGGCACTGGTGGGTGGAGGAAGGGGGGTCCATTGTGGGGGACATTGGGGTGGAGGAAATTGGGGGGGCT